>CM035818.1:5531471-5786471 GCA_020458035.1 Magallana ariakensis
CTAACACGCTTTGACAACAAAATATTGAGTTTCTAGTCAACATGATCATTTTCTGACAAGTCAACATAAAGATCTATAAAGTTGACAAAATGATCTGACAAGTCAACATAATCATCTGACAAGTCGACATAATTATCTGACAAGTGGTGGCAGATCTATGCCACCATATGGTTGATATAAAAATGTGTTTTTTTTTACTAAATGAAAATAATCGCAAATAAAGGTATCTCGGCTGAGAGAAGAAGCGAAGATAAATACAACAATTTCTGAATGAAACAGCATTCCCATAGAAAATTTAGCATCGAGTTTCCTTAACCGCTACTCCCGGCTACTCCTTAGGCCCCCCCCCCCCCACGAACAAAATAAACCACCCACCCCCTCAAAGAAAACATCTAAAATTTCTCCCGTAAAAAAAGTTTATTTCGTGGAGGTATAGGACAAATCATCCATTCATTATGTGATTGGATATTTATTTAGTATTTATTCCTGTTAAAGATATCAGTGATTTTCGTGCATGAATAATTTAACTATCATCAGTGGATTAGCTATAACTATACCCGCTATCCATCTGCGCGTGCGACCAGATAGTCTAAAAAATGTAAAAATTAAAAATCTACACCAAAGAAATCAATTAAGAAATATATACATGTACGTTTTCATAGTTCGAAAGTGCTTCAGTTTAGAAGTAAAATGAAAAAGGTCTTTATGATACGTGTATTTTTGTTAAACTTTAATGTGCATATAATTCATTTCAATATATTTACATTTGCAAATATGTTTCCTTATACGAACCTACAGAATAGCGAAAGCGTTCAATTCTGTATGAACTTTTTCATGACGTCAGAATGATCATAGCACGCGCTTATCGCATGTCGCTTGGTTTATTGTAAACATAAAATCTCGGTTATTTTAACAGTTCTGAACGATTTGTCTTTTTCAAACGTAAATATAAGTAATAAACAGCAATGTTAAAAAGTTCACCGGGATATGAAGTTGGTTGGTACGTGATCAAATCTACTGAGAAGCCCTTCGGACTTGACAAGATTTGATCACGTGACAAACCTTCTTCATATCCCAATGAACTTTTTAACATTGCTGTTTATTTCTTAAATAAAACATAAACAATCGTCATGTTGAGTTTGTTCCTAAGACATCGATTTACCTGTCTTAAAGTTAAGACATAACTTAGGAATTTCATAAGACTGGAATAGTGAAACGGATAAGTAATGAGCTTAGAAAAAAGTTCTTTCCTAAAATATAACTTAGTCCTAAGTATGCTTTGTGAAACGGGCCCCAGTTTAATCAAAGGCTGTGCAAAAAATCATTAACGTTACCTTATAAAATCGTTAATGACGTAAGAACAGAGCTTTAATTTTCATTCAGATCGTTTATCTTCTGAATATAGAATTCATTTATTAGTAAGGCATAAGCTTTCATAAACATTCGACCCACATTAAGGGTGTCTTGTTCCCCCACCTCTCTCTCTCTCTCTCTCTCTCTCTCTCTCTCTCTCTCTCTCTCTCTCTCTCTCTCTCTCTCTCACTTTAAGGATAATATATCAATTCAAATATACTTGAAATTTCTATCAATTAAAGCAGAAATATATCACATATCCATGTCCATGTCCCGCCTTCTGGTTCCTTGGTATAGAGCTAAAAGGAACTGAGTAGTCAATCAAAATGAACAGTTATGCTGTAACGTTCTCTAATTTATTTAAAACAGAAAAAAATTTACATCTGTTTTTGAAATACTGTGTTGTTTGGAACTTTTAAATTTCTCAGTCGTGTAATTTTCTCCGAATTAAAAAATGTGAAACAAGACGTAAATTTATGACTCGGCGATGTCACGTATATATGACATGCGGTGACATCTAATAGTGTTCAAATTCCAAATTCAAAAGGAAAATTACGAAACAGGAGTAGAACGAACACGGATCTCTTAAAAAAACAGAAGTAGGATCAGGTGCCATAGAGAAATGAACATCCTCTGCTTACCGGTCACATCCGCTTTGTGCTCTTTGTCGTAATCGGGAAAAACGGAAAAGTCCGTACACAATTAGGTGATTAATTAGGGTCTAACAATTAGTATGAAAAATGTATATTGTTATTAACATTGATTGATCATATTTCCAATTAAAATAAAATTATGATTTGGGAAATCTAAAAAAAACATCACTTTTCGATCAACTCTTGTACATTTCCAAACATAATGGAATATGTTCATGCCCATCTCCCTGCATGACCCACACTAAGGGCTGCTTTGTCTGATGTTATACCACCAAGATATCAACGAACTACAAAAACACTGGGTTGAAGTTAAAAAGGTCATTTATCTTTAAATAGCAGTTATCAAATTTTAGTATTAATGACAATTCAAAAATTCTTTTTCAAAGTTCTAAAACTTGCAATGATAAAATACCATTGATTTGAAAAATCAAAATTTTAACAATACTGTATTAAATATATTTATCAAAAGTAAGGAAAGGTAAAAATGTCTTATAATACTACTGACATAAACAGTTATACATTTATCTTATGTCCTCAAATGCAAATCTTAAAAATAATAAAACAGAAGCTCCCTTAACACACAAAGTATACTTAAAAATAGGGAGAGTGGGAGGGTTGTTTCCCCTGACTTTTTACAATTCAAAATGGCACTGGTATCAATTCCAATTACCTCACCAATTGATATTGAGGCTGTTCAAATACTTCAATAAGTAAACTTAGAGTTACCTCGCTTCCTCTGAGCAGTAAACATAAACCAAGGTCTGAAATGGTCAAAACAATGGCATTGACTAACTTGTTTTTCAAGTATGGGAAACATCGATCACTTTCCCTTCGAGTGAAATTTCATGTTCTCTCTCCCCCCGTTCCATTATAATGCCCCTCAAGTAATCACCAAAACCTCATATTTACCCCTTTTTGTAAAATTTGCGAAACTGTCCCATGCCACCAACCAAAATACCATATCAGTTTGTGACATGAAAGTCAAGGTAGCCTTCAATATGTAAAAATAACCGCGCACGACAAAAAAATTGACTAGTCTTGTTTATTTCTTAACAGGTTAATCAACACTATGCTTCCAAATAGTTAATTATCAGCAATAACCCCCCGGCCGGCAAACAAAATTATATTTCACGGGTACCCCTCCTTTTGAGTGAATTTTTCTTGATCTTGAAGGCACCCCCTCTCTCTCTCTCTCTCTCTCTCTCTCTCTCTTAACAGGTTAATTAACACTATGGTTCCAAATAGTTAATTATCAACAATAACCCCCCCACCCCACACACACACACCTGAAATATGTCTTTACTTCGACCAATTGCTCAATATTTTACAACTTTTCCATGTAAAGGAGGCGATGTGTATATGACTTTGTCAATTGACATTATATTTACATCTGTATAGATACCAAAGAAAAAATCAGTGTATCTAGAGTGGGCAACTATATGCGTAGATCTAGATGGAGGGGGTCGGACCCCTCCCCCGGCAAACAAAATAATATTTCACCCCCTCCTTTTGGGTGAATTTTGCTTGATCTTGAAGGCACTCCCTCTCTCTGACTCTCTCTCTCTCTTTCTCTCGACCGTCTGTCTCTCTCTCTCTTTCTCTGTCTGTCTGTCTGTCTGTCTGTCTGTCTCTCTCTCTTTCTCTCTCTCTCTCTCTGTTATACCAACATATAAATCATGGATACACAGGTGTGAAATGTCCACTTAGTTTACAGGACGATGCCCTGATTCAGAAAATTTCTCTCGCGAGGGTTGGGGGGGTCTGAGAGATAATTTTGTTTGGCGGGGGGGGGGGGGGGGGCTCCCTCCTCTAGATCCGCGCACGAAGATGCCAATTCTAGGGTAGCGTAGGTTTGTTCTTTGGTAACTATGGTAGAAAAATTCACGCTACGCCAGAAGAAATACTCCCACTCTTTATCGACTTGCAAAATTGTGATAGATTTGGAAAACTGAACATATTCTGTCAGTAAAATATGTCAGATATTGTATAAATATCAAAGACTAGTACATGTATGCATTTATTTGCATATAATAATTTATCGTTTAAAGGAAAACAGACAATCCAGGAAATGATTGGATTGATTACTGCACCCCCCCCTCCTCCTCGTAATCTACATCATTGCCGGATCCGATAGTCTAGATGATTCTAAATTAGTCTTTAAAATCAATTTATTTATTTGTTAGAACATATAGCAAATTCGTCAGAACTTAAAATATTTTTTTTCATTTGGTTCTTGGCTTTTTCACACCGCCGTACATACCAAAGCATATTGTGTTTTAAAGAACGAAATGTGGTGTGCCAATATCTATTTCATGATTTTAATTGATATTGCACTTTTGGTTTAAATCAATTTCGTTCGATGTTATTTTTTCTACAACCACTACCATCCATCTTGCGAATCCGAAGCGTTTGAGTCACCACTAGTGCGCTGTCCTAGCTATATATATTCCTAGTTTGGAATGTTCTAAATTGAATGTATCAGGGAAGAAGCATCTGTTAAACAGTTTTGGATGTGGGTGCCAGAAATCTATACTTATAAATTAAGGCATTTTGCAAATAAACTACAAAATGCCTGCACCAGAGTATTTGCTTACACCTTTGGTATTTCAACACATGCGTGATGATGTCCGTAAGGTATAATTGAATTTTAACTTATAAGTTATTATTGTGAAATTAATAAAAAACCTACTTTCATTTTCGATAAACAAGCCCGAAATAGCAAAAATGAGAGTAAGGTGGTGGACACGCTTTGGCGGATCCAAGTCAGGGATAGTTTGCATCAAAATATATACTTGCAATGAAATAATATTGAATGATTACGTAAAGAGTGAATATACTTACGGTGAGCCCATTTAGAGAATACATACAAGTTAAGATTTGACAAATGTTGAATAAATAAAATGAGTCAATTCGTTTCTTTAGTGTGCGATTTTAGTTTTGATACACATTCGCTTGAGAACTTTCCAGAACGGGGTAACCAAGAACGCGGATTAATTAACTAATTAACGAGAAGTGTAGGACGAATTCATCATGCATCGCGGGCAGATACCTTGGATCGGACTTGGTTTAATACAAAAAGTTAATAAATAAAACAGAACAATTAATGCGATTTTAGTATTAATGGAAAGAACGTTTCAGATCGGGGTGGCCAGAAACGGGTTGACTAATTGACATGACGGAAAGTGTAGGGCGAGTTAACCATCGGCCAGAAACTTTGCATCTGACAACTTTGGTATAAAATATGCTGCATGCAAATTGATAATAATGCACAACCTAGCGTGTTTTAATTTCAAACTTCATACCACGGCAGATTGGTTGTAAACCTTAGACATTAATTTGTAAACATTAATGAACAGATTTTTGTATTCCACATCTATAAATTTAATGAGGATGCCCCCCCCCCCACCACCTCCAGATTGTTTTTCAAAACAACTTTTATCCGAAATTCTTATTTGGGAGAGTAATACAAATTATATTGAAAATTGACCAAAAGAACCAAATTTAGAGAGAGATACACTAAATACCCATTTACTGATTTGAAATAAATACAATAAAAAAGTTTATTTTATTCAGTCAGCTGCAACAATTAAGGATTAAGGCCACGTACATGTATATATTATCCATTTCAGTTTAGATTTTTCATCCCTGCCCGCTCCTCTAAATATCCAACAATGCAGTTTGTTTTTTATTTCAAAGAATAAGATAAGGAAAAAATCGGACAAAGTATATACAAAAATGAACAAAAATATGGTTCAACATATTAAGCAATATATATGAGTAAAGTGTTAATTCCCGCGCTTGCGCGGGTATCATCTAGTATCCTATATTTTGATAAGCAAATACGTTTTTTTATGAATTATAACAAGTCTTCAAAATCTATCATAAAAATTTAATAATCCGATACAATTATTCTTTAAACCTGTAAATTCCAATTCAATTTATTTATTAATTATGAAAAATATCCCATTATACCTTATTATACGAAATTTCTTATTTTCGCCATGCTAGCTAAGCCTGTTAATGACCTTGTAAACCCAATTCCTTTTGAAGGTCGACTGGGCTTTCTAGGGGCCCCATCCTCATCAAATATGAAGGCCCAAATATGGGATACAGAGGGTTAGCCAGCCCCTTGAAAGACATCCCATTATAACTGTATTATACGAAATTTCCAATTTTTGCCAGGCTAGCTAAGCCTGTTAATGGCCGTGTAAACCCAATTCCTTTTGAGGGTCGCCTGGGCATTCCCGGGGGCTCATCCTCACCAAATATGAAGGCCCAAATATGGGTTACAGGGGGTTAGCCAGCCCCTTGAAAGATATCTTATTATAACTGTATTATACAAAATTTCCTATGTTCGCGGGGCTTGCTAAGCCTGTTAATGGCCGTGTAAACCCAATTCCTTTTGAATGTCGACTGGGCTTTCCCGGGGCCCCTATCCTCATTAAATATGAAGGCCCAAATATGGGATACAGGGGGTAAGCCACACCCTTGAATGATATCACATTATAACTGTATTATACGAAATTTCCTATTTTCGCCAGGCTAGCCAAGCATGTTAATAGCCATGTAAACCCAATTTCTTTTGAGGGCAGCCTTGACATTCCCGGAATCCCATCCGCACCAAATATGAAGGCCCAAATATGGGATACAAGGGGCTAGCCAGCCCCTTGAAAGATATCCCATTATAACTGTATTATAAGAAATTTCCTATTTTTGCCAGTCTAGCTAAGCCTGTTAATTGCCATGTAAACCCAATTCCTTTTGAGGGTCGTCTGGACATTCCCAGGGCCCAATCCTCATTAAATATGAAGGCCTAAATATGGGATAAATGGGGGGTTAGCCAGCCCCTTGAAAGATATGCCACTATTACTGTATTATACGAAATTTCCTATTTTTGCGGGTCTAGCTTAGCCTGTTAATGGCTGTGTATACCCAATTCCTTTTGAAGGTCGACTGGGCTTTCCCGGGGCCCCATCCTAACTAAATATAAAGGCCCAAATATGGGATACAAGGGGTTAGCCAGCCCCTTGAAAGATATCCCATTATAATTGTATTATACGAAATTTCCTATTTTTGCCAGGCTAGCTCAGCCTGTTAATGGCCGTGTAAACCCAATTCCTTTTGAGGGTCGACTGGACTTTCCTGGGGCTCCATCCTCATTAAATATGAAGACCTAAATATGGGATAAAGGGGGTTAGCCAGCCCCTTAAAAGATATCTTATTATAACTGTATTATACGAAATTTCCTATGTTCGCGGGGCTTGCTAAGCCTGTTAATGTCCATGTAAACCCAATTCCTTTTGAAGGTCGACTGGGCTTTCCCAGAGTCCCATCCTCACTAAATATGAAGGCCCAAATATGGGATACAGGGGATTAGCCAGCCCATTGAAAGATCTCCCTTTATAACTTTATATTACGAAATTTCCTATTTTCGCCAGTCTAGCTAAGCATGTTAATGGCCGTGTAAACCCAATTACTTTTGAGGGTCGTCTGGACATTCCCGGGGCCCCATCCTCACCAAATATGACAGCCCAAATATGGGATACAGGGCGCTAGCCAGCCCCTTGAAAGATATCCCATTATAACTGTAATATACGAAATTTCCTATTTTCGCCAGTCTAGCTAAGCCTGTTAATGGCCATGTAAACCCAATTTCTTGGAAGGTCGTCTGTACATTCCCAGGGCCCCATCCTCATTAAATATGAAGGCCCAAATATGAGACACAGGGGGTTAGCCAGCCCCTTGAAAGCTCTCCCATTGCAACAGTATGATGAATTTCTTAACTTTTCGCCAGGCTAGCTAATTATGTCAATGTTCAGGTCTGGTCAGCAAGATATGATTTTTAATATATAACTGTTTCTTTACATTAAAAACGGGAAGTTTATGTGGAATTTTAATTTACGTTTATTAGCATGTTTACGGTAATTTGAATAGCGAACTGACCGCAGAATTCTATTCGCTATTCGAATAGTGAGTAGCGAAAAGCGAATAGAACTCCAACTTCTGAATGCCTTATTTTGTGGTATTCGTGGTAGCCCTCTTCACAAATTTAAATCCTCTACGAAAACAAATTTGGAAAGAGTTAGTTTTCTTACTGAAACTAAAAACCAAGCATCCACGAGATTACATCCCTACGAATAATTGACCCCGCGAATTTAAATGATTCCTCTGTATATGCTATCTATCAATATTAACTTTCAGTGTATATTTCTAGATTTGTGGCTTCATGATATGTTTTGTCAAATCTTAAAAATAGGACCTATTTACAGGCAAGTACTTGTAGCTGACGAGATCACAAGAGGGATCTGATTGATTTAAGAGTTATATCACGTGAAGCACTAAAAAGAATGTTTGTATCATAAACACCAGTAGATATATGCAGCTTCTTGAAATCTTTGTACATAGATGTAAAAAAAAAATACGCATTTATCTAATGAAAGTACTCGTAGCTATCGGAATTGCAAGAGATTTATTACTAATAATCAATTAAATGTTATGTTATTTAGAAGGCAAAGTAGAGATTTATATTACCAACGTATGTAGATAAATAGCAATCAGCATTTTATATGTTTATAATTAAACATTCGTTTTTTCAAGTGTAGCATTTCTAACATAGGATCAAGTAGCTGATTAGAATAATAATGATTCAATTCAGACAGAAAGGAACCAGCAATTGTTTTTCATCTCGTAGCCAGTTACTAGTTACTAATTACTAATAGCCATCTTTGCTTTTATCTAGATATCGTACTTATTACTAGTAGCTACAGTTACTAGAAGCTAGTTTTTTTTACTTCTCATATTCAGTCACTAGTAGCTAACTTTACTTACCTTATTATTTGCACTAATTAAGGCTCTTAAAAAACAGATGTTGTTGTTGATTTCAAATATAATGATTTATTTTACAATATGTTACACGTTTGTCATTTACAATACCCTTAGCTTACCCTTGCCTGATCGAATTTAGCATTGTAATTTACAGCTAAAAGTAAACAAAAAGCATGTGTTTTCACTGTCATTCATAATTCAGACAAATTACAGCGTGAATAGCTTAACAATTGATTATTTAAAACTAGATTTATTATAATATAGTTATAATATATTATAATAAATATTATATAATATAATTTGTTTACAATATACATGTATTATATTAAAATTATATACAATGTATTATATTAAAATAATATACTTCATATTTTTCAAAAATTTTCAAAATTAAGGTAAATATTGTTCTTTATTTTCCCTTACAGAAAAGCAAAAAAAAAAAAAAAAAAATTAATAAAGCTGCGGCAAAATTATTGAAAGAATAATTTCAATATTTTGAAAATGTACTAACGCATTAATTTTTTCTCTCAATTTGTTTTCCTAGAAACATTTGCAATAACTCATCAAATTTATGAGCGGATGTATATCAGGTTTCTTCGAAACTGAACACACAGGGGTTTAATTTGTCTGTCGTAAAAGTTGGCGACAATGAAGAAAAATTCACACGATATGTCTCCTATTTAAAAGAACCTAAAGCGGAATGCCTTCAGAATGTTGATTTATTTCAACCTGTGCGGAGCCAAAAAGTTTGCGGGATATAATTAGGTGGAGAAATCTTATAGCAAGGAATATTTCGACTTTAAGCTAACTTTGTCTGAAGTTGGTAATGCGTTTGGTTTGTAGAATCAGTTAGGTTTCTTACATTTCTTTTGAATATTTCTTAACTACAGGTAAGTTAACTCAATGATTATTCAGGTATTTAATTAGTTTTAAAATGAAATGAATTGAGAAAATTGAGAGTTTTAATCAAAATTCGTATAACTCTATATTAATATAATTATCAAAATAATGTACATGTATTTGTGTTCTGTTGGTGTTGATGCATATGCAATTAAGAAAAGTAGTATTCTAAATATGTGTACAACTTTTTTTTAAATGTAATAACTAGATATACTAGCTACGTCACATCTCCTTTAGGTTTTATTAAAAAAGAAAAAAACGGGTTAAATTTGTTAATCTTTTTAGTCGACTAAGAATAGAGAAAATTGAGACAATATATCAACCCCTATTTAAAATATGCATGGAGAATAGTAATAAATTTGAACGAAATTTCAATGTTCGGACCAATGATCAATTGCAATAATCAGGTGACCAAATTTCCTTATAGAGTGACATTTCACATTGAGCTAACTTTAATTTGTCTGAAGTTGGTATTTGTTTGGTTTGTGGAAGTAATAAGATATCTTTCATTTGTTTTGCCGATTTATAAATATAGGTAAGTCATTTCAAAGATTATTTAGATACATAAGTAGTTTTAAAATAAAATGAATTTATAGATATGGGAGTTTTGATGAACAAAATATGTTCAATCTATATTGATCTTTTCCAGTTTAATTATACTAAAATACTGCAATCTGTAGAAATTCGAAATGTTTAGAGCACATTATGGACTATAAATCAATAAGAGAATAAGGAAAGAAAACAATTAAAGAGGTAGTTTATATGTTGTTTAAATACTCACTGTATATGTATTAATGCAGATGAATAAAAATTAAATGTTTGAAAATTTGGTTTGTTTTAATTTTTTCGCCCTCCCGAGTTATTTAGCTGAGAGAAAATAAGGGATAAATGACAAGAAAAACAAAAAAAGAAGCTTGCATACATTCCAAAACATAACGAAACTCAAAAAAGAAAATATAATGGAATTTCAACAAAAAACTCTAATTAATCTAAGCGTGATTAAATGTCTCCAGTCACGTGATACACAGACAACCTCGCATTCAGTCATTATCACGAATAATCATTAAGCACGATTTCATTTTCTCGTAAGTATTTATTAAAAAGAAGGTTTGTAGAAAATCTTGATACCTTAAAACAAGATTTATTGTATGTTTTACATTGCATTACATACATTTTTTATTCTAAAGCTACATATGCAAAGATAGTAACAATCGCGTCACACAATTTTGAACACACAATTGCATATATTAAACCCCCACCCTTAAAAAAATACCACAAACACATAAAAAAATTTCAATTCATTAAAAGTAAATAAAATTTTTTAATGTTTTATAAACGAAAGAATTTTTACTAATCAAAGACCATAAAACTTTGGTTTTTATTTGGAAGGACATAACTTATGTAATTAAGATAGTTCTTTTTCATAAACATATTCTTTTTTGTCCCTTTCGGCTACTTGATTTGACAGAGGACTTCGTATTCTTTGGTAAGTGCTCTTTCAGCCCGTATCCCATGTAAGCAAACTTGTAGCGAGTGCTTATTTTACACGGAATCAGACCTCCGGCGTAATTGACCCGTCCCACATACAAGTCTGTGTCCGTTTTGTAGGCGTTGTCGGGGACGTTTCCGCCGGATGCATGTTTCCAATCCAAGAATCCCACGGCGTTAATCGGATATACAAGAACATCGTAATCTTTGACGATTAATTCCTTGCCATCGTAAGGAATGTAGGCTCCATCGTAATTTGGACTGCATTTACCGGAGGTCCATGTGCCTTCCATCTTTGCCCGGGCAATAAACAAGGGCCTTCCGTTCTCCTCGTACCCGGCACGTATGGCATTATCCGGAATTTTACTTCCAGACGTTTTTACCCACTCAGCCATGTTTATTCCCTGTAATAAATAAATAAATAAATAAATAAATAAATAAATATATATATATATATATATATATATATATATATATATATATATATATATATATATATATATATAAAGAACTGGGTATTGCTAACGACACAAACCATTGAAATTGTCAATTTTTCGGGACAACCAGTCCCTTCTTCAGAACATAAGAAAAAAATTACATAGGTAAAAACAAAGAAAACAAATCTAGCACTACAACTAACACTACTAAAGAAACTATAAAAAATAATAACTACATTTTATACAGTTTTGATAATCAATGTTGGAAATGTTTTGGTAATGCGGCCGATCGTATTGTAGTACTATATTTTGGGTTTCTTTTAATGGTTCTCATTCCGGATTTTTATGAGTTAATTTCGTCGATAAAAATCATTAAACATCAATAGAGAAAAACAAAGGGCCGATTGGAAAAAAAATCAGGCACAATCTTAATACTATTCAAAACAAAAGTCACGTCGCTCTCAATTTACCAGTATTAAGGCACAAATAATTAAGATCATAATTGCTATTAAGTAGAATAGATGAAAACAAGCGCAATTATCAATACATATATGACTGTAGAAAAAAGTGTAAAAAAAAAAAAGACAATAAAAAGAAACAACTTTAAAAAACAATAAAAGAAAAAAAGAAAAAAAAAAGAGAAATAAGGTTGCGTTGAACATAAAACTAAACGTTTTTATTAGATTATTTGCATTCAACAATTTTATAACAATGAGATCATAAAAATGTGCTTGATATTTAAATACTTTTTTCCTAAAGTACCAATGACAATTTCTTCTTTATATAGTTTCAATATGCAATCAAAACTACTTTTGGAAACTTCAAAATCTACCAGTTTTTTGTTAATCTTGTAAATTGTCAGTTTTATCTTCCTGTAAAGTGTCGATATAATTGTTTTTCTTACACTCACTCATTTATTCACTCTTTTCCTCTTCTGTTTTTCAAAAAAATCAGTTAATCAATATAACGCAATTTTGACAATTATTGCAGGCTGTTTAACACAACGTCCTAATTTATGCGTACAATTTGAATTTTGGTAAAAGGAACAAAACTTTATATTATTTATATTGCCTACCTCTCAACGTAAGAAATCTTCAACTCAAATTGGTAGTTGCCTCTTTCCTGTTTTCTTAGACGGAGTTTGAATCACGAAGGGTGTACTAATATATATAGTGATTTGGGCACATGACTCCTCCCTTCACATTTTTCTAACCAATCAAATGGTGAAATAATGATAGCCCGCTTAATTTATTTAGGAATGACTTGGAACATATTTTAATTTTATTTCTGCAATTTTTATGTCTAAAAATACAGTTAAAAATATTTGTGATGTATACACATGTAATTAAAACAACTACTCAATATTCATTTTCAAAATGTAAACTGTTGTTTCAGAATCATATTTTTTTTCTTAATTTAATTCAACTTCTGACTCATGTAAAAATATCTCACAATATACATGTATTTTATTTTCAAAACACCAATTTCAACGGGAATAAGAGAATTGAATGAATAGGCTTTTAAATTTTTTTAAACCCTTCTAAATAAGTATGCAAATGTGTCACACGTTGGAGAGAATGGCAACGTTATAACTGTGATAGATTTTCAAAAGTCTTAAAATTCGGTCATTTGAGCACGATAATTGTTTATTACGCGTATTATAGATAACCAGAAAAATTATAACTTTAAAGAAAAGACTGCCAACTTAATCAGTGGTGCAATGTCTTTACTTTGACAAACGTGATTAAACATAGGGATGATATTCATACGATACGGTTACAAAAAGTAAAAAAAAAGCTAGTTACTAGTAACTGGCTACGATAAAAAAGAAAATTTGACTACTATGATGAGGAAAAGTGTCGCTTCAAAAATAATGAATTTCATGGTCCCTGGGTCAGGGGTTCTGGTGTAAGGACAGGGTTCTAATGATTATATAGGATAGGATGGTGTAATTTCGACCGATTATTTTTTATACTTAAGATTTATTCAGTTATGTCACTGTATGTTATGCTACATTTTTTAAATATTTTTTTTTAGAATTTAGAAAGTTTATTAAATTAAACAATCCCGGAATATTAAAAATGATTTCATTAGCCATGTAATCATAATGCACATAAATATACATCGCAAAAGTCACACTGTAGTTTCTCAGGTGACCGATAAGGCCCATCGGCCTCTTGTTTATAATATTTTCAACTGCACTGAAACTCAATTTTTGAACTTCTTTATATCTACCAGCAAATATGTAATGCTTTATTATAAGAATTAAAAGATTATGCACTTGATACAAATTCCCCTCTTTATATTTTCCAAACGAAATTGAGTGTTTGTCAAATGTCACTTGCATTTCAGTTCCTTAGCAACCACTCCTTCATAGTTCCCACAGTTCTTTTACACAATAGCCATTCTTCTCTAAGTAGAATGTCTCACTATATAGCCAGTCATCCAAGGGGAGTCTCGCTATGGGGGAAGTCTCACTATTGGAAGAGTCTCACCACACTAAATGACACCGGCACGTATCGCATTATCCAGAATTTTACATTCAGATGTTGATTCGCACACTGCTATTTTCTTTTTCTCTATTGATATACTTAAGGAATAATTATAAGGAATCATTCTTTGAGTATTATGAGGTGATAATTTCGGTCGGGGCGTGGACAAATCCAATAAAGCCCGAAGGGCTTTATGATAGATTTGACAACGCTCCGACCGAAATTATCACCTCATTAACTCTAAGAATAATTCCTTATTACTTATATTTATAATTTTTCCAATCTATACACTTTAAAACAATATTTTTAATGTAGCACATGCTCTGTATTACTACGCGGCGCAGCCAATTCCGTTTTTCGGTTGTGCTATAAGACACGCCCATTTTGTGTTACTCATGTTTTATGAAGTTATTGGATTTTAAATAGGTCAAGTTACATGTAGCTACTAGTAACTGGCTACGACATGAAATAAAAGTTGGCTACTAGTAACCGGCTACTAGTAACTGGTTACAAAGAGTAAAAAAAAGCTAGGTACTAATAACTGGCTACGATAAAAAAGAAAATTTGACTACTATTTACCGTCCAATTGACAAAACATATCATGTTACAATGTATCTCATATCTAGGTGACAGATGTCTGCCTGTGTTGTTAATATTGGCATTGCACTACATGTATGTCATCCACATGATTTATCATCTTTTGTGATATCGTCAGCTACAAAATGCCTTACAAATATCTCGTTTTTAAAATGTTTGTCAAAACATTTCAATTAGCTGCATAATAGATAAAATATATTTACAAGTGTTGTTAATATCAACCTCTGACTAGGTTATCTACATGCTTATACCCTTAAAGTACTCATAAATCCCTCGTAAACTCATCAGTTATTTGTGCATTTTGTTTCAAATATCTCCATTTTTAGACAATATTGTTCATTTGACTCAAGCAGCAGTACATATAGATTGAAGATATCAATGTGTTTTTAATTTCAACAATCTTGTATGTCATCAGCATCATATTACAACATAATTACTCAGATATCCCTCTTAATCTCGTCAGCTACTAGTGTATTTCGAATATCTCCATTTTTAGACAATTCTGTCTATATAACTCAAGTAGCTGTACATATAGATTGAAGATATCTACAAGTGTTGTTAATTTCAACATTCTATTATGTCAGCAGCATGATATTACGACATAATTACTCAGATATCTCCCTTTATCTCGTCAGCTACTAGTGCAATTCGTTTCAAATATATCTCCGTTTTAAGACATTTCTGTCCATTTAACTTAAGTACCTGTACATATTAATTGAAGATCTCTACAAATGTTGTTACAATGTAATTACAACGTGTAACGAGGTCATCCACATGATAAAACGATACAATATCGCAAATATCTCTCTTAATCGCGTCAACTTCTAATGCATTTCGTTTCAAATATCTCCATTTTTAGACAGTCTCTAGTAGCTGTACAAATAGATTGAAAATATCTACAAACGTTGTTATCTACAACATTTAATAAGGTCATCCACATGATATTACGATACAATATCTCAGATATCTTTCTTAATCTCGTCAGCTTTTAGTGTATTTCGTTTCAAATATCTCCATTTTCAAACAATTCTGTCCATATAACTCTAGTAGCTGTACATATAGATTAAAGATATCTACACATGTTGTTTTCTACAACATTCTATGAGGTCATCCACATGATATTACGAAACAATGATCTCAGATATCTCTCTTAATCTCGTCAGCTACTGGTGCATTTCGTTTCAAATATCTCCATTTTAAGACATTTCTGCCCATATAACTCTAGTAGCTGTACGTATAGATCAAAGATATCTACAAGTGTTGTTAATTTCAACATTCTGTTATGTTATTTTTTCTCTCGTTTTATGTACAGAACATATTTTTCTATGCGGTTGATATGATATGATATGATATGAGAAAAAAATATATACATTTGATTGCAAAGCCTTTTATAAATTCTGTGTATAATTTACTTCTAAATTGTCGATAATAACATCATTGTTTAAACAAAAATGTTTACATGTATCAACTATTCAAAACAATTTTACGTTGAAAAAATGCCGAAAAAATAGACTTGCGTTTGTAATGATACAGATAAGCCATTTCACAGTTATGCATTATTTTCTATTTACGGAACAATTTTAATTTTCTTACGACATTGATACGTACATGTATGATGAATATTTCTTTTGAGCGATAAAAACTTGTATGTGCATTTTCTGTAGCAATTACTTCTGCGAATAAATTGTTTTTATTTTATGTCATTATTGCTTTATCGATTCAAATAAAGTTCTTTTTATCCAATATTAGTATTTCTATTATATCGAACATTTTTAAAACAATCCTTGCCATCCCGATTGAAACGGAAATCGGAGCGTGTTACATGTAAGAGCGAGGAAACCGTTTCGTGCGGGAAACTTTTCGTGTAAACCGTTCAGCATTTCGTGCACACTTTTTAACATTTTGGGCAAAGCATTTAGCGTTTCACGTAAATCGTTCAGCGTTTCGTTTGAACGTTTAGCGAGCAAGCAGCGAGAGTGTGGTGTAGTAGTACGTTTCAGGGTCTAACAATTACAAACAAACTCTACAAGGTCTTAATTCATATCGAACATTTGAAAGATAATCCTCCAACGCGTTCATGTTCTTCTTCACCCTACAACTATAGTCCTGCCGGACACGTCATTGCTGGTGATGTTCATATAGTAAAAAACGAAAACCTTAGATCACTTTTATGATAGGACCAAACTTTAGGGAGCCTAGATTCTTCACATGGCGTCGTAATTTTATACACATCATGAATTCTGTTGAAGATTACGCCAAGTCTTACACCCATAGAAGCCTTTCCAAGCAGGAAATAATTCAAAATCATAAATCGATTTTGGATATCTTTAATATTCCCAATAAACAAAATGAATTTGATTTACCGTATTTATACTGGATTCCAAATGAAAAATGACATTAACAAACTGTCAACCATCTCAATCAAAGTACTGAAGTACTGACGGGAGTTGATTTTATCGATTAATATTTATTTTAAAATCAACGATATTATTTTGCAAGGCAAGTAGTTTCCGATATGTACATGTATTTGAATTACGCATATTTTTTATAATATAAATTCTCCAACAGAAATTTCGTGAAAACCCCATTTGAATCATGTTGTGTAATATTCAAAGAATTAATTCCAACAAACTACGTATCAGTAATCGAAATAGTTCTGAGAAATTGTATGGATCCAAGCAATATTCAACTCTAGTCTCGTTCAACCAGACTCGGCTGTCTCCGTTAATCTCCGACAAGCAAGAGAGACACTCTGCTTGTCGGATATTTACGGAGACAGCCGAGCGTCTGGTTGAACAAGACTATATATTGAACTCTGGCGTAGGAATACATACAATGTACGACTACAAAAATATCTAAATTATTGGTATCATTTAAAATCTGTCTATTTACATATCTATGAATAAGTTTCCTTGAAAAACAATGCTTAAGAATACATTTCATCGAATTTATTGATTATTTTCAAGAACTAAATGTTGTCAGCGGTGTTGATTTGTGCTTAGGTCCAAACACTGTTTCACTTTCGGTTTAACTGCATATGAGAGTTGATTAAAATCAACTCCCAAAAATCCATAAAAAGAAATATAAATTCAAAGCAGAGCAACACGGACCTCTAAAAAGGTAGAGGTAGGATCGGCTGCCTAGGAGGAGTGAGTATCCTCTGCTGACCGGTCACACCCGCCTATTTGTCGTAATCGGGAAAAACTGAAAAATCCGTAGACAATTAGGTGAAATCCTTACAAACAGAGATATATAGCAGGTTTCTGTAGATGTTCTAGCAAGCCTCTCTCTTTACTCCTTACTAAAATCTGTACGGTAGTGGAGAAACTTCAAGATTGCTGTACAATAATATATTCCAGAAGCGATGTGAATTAGATGTGGATACTTAAAAACTCCAAAGAATTATTAGAAACTTTGAGGTCACAAAATCTTACCAAAATTAATAATATCAAAACGTACGATTTTTCAACGCTTTATACAACCATTCCCCATGACAAATTAAAATCTAGGCTTTTTGATATCATCAACAGTTGTTTCTTCAATAAAAATGGAACTCGTAAATTTTCTTACCTTGTCATTGGAAATTTAAAACATTATTTTGCTAAAAACCATTCTGATTGCACACACAAGTACTCTGAAGTTTACATTAAAAGATGCTTGAATTTCTGGTAGACTACATCTATGTAGTATTTGGAGACCAGGTCTTCCAACAATAAGTGGGAATTCCCATGGGCACAAATTGTGCTCCACTATTGGCTGACTTATTGTTATATTCTTATGAATTATATTCATTCAAGAGCTTGTAAAAGAAAAGAAATAAGCTCTTGCTGTGGGCTTCAACTCGACAATTATATATATATATTGATCCCAGTGATCTTGACATAAAACAAATTATGAAACATCTGTTTCATATTTGGATGTTTTATAAAAACAAAATGTCAATGATAATCTTATAACAAAGCTATATGATAAACGTGATGATTTCCCTTACTTATGTAGCAATATACCATCATCACCTAATTATGGGGTTTATGACTCTCAGCTTATTCGTTATGCAAGAGCATGCTCTACATACGAGCAATTTATTAAACGAGGCAAGCTACTAACAAACAAGTTGTTGGAACAAGAATATCAAGAACCCCGATTAAATAAAAATGTCATTAATTTTTCTTACATTTGATAAAAAAGTTACATTAATATAGGGTTTACGTCTGTAATAGTTAAATACCGAACAATAAACATCTGAAATCGTCAATAGTACTTACAAATAGCATCATAGCAAAAGTATAATTATGTTAAGTATGATTGCGGACTATTCAGTATTTTTTTTAATAATAAAACAAGGCGAAAACTTGTAACTTTTAAAACAAGTTTTATTTATATTCGGACTAAAATTGATTCGCAATCAAAAAGAAAAATCCAAGGGTATCCGACAACTCTCAACATTAGCTGTTCATGGAGGTCAATACCAACATGAGGAATATTCGCTAACACGAAGGAATGAATGAATCCTTATTTTTGGAACCTCTTTCGAATTTCGGCGTGAAATTTTTTTTTTTTACTTTTAATCTCTATTGTATATTTGTGCGATGCTTGGTATATATAGTCCGATACATGGTGAAATAGCTCAATTTTTCATTAATTTGCTTTATTTTGTAAGTTTTTAATAAATTCACTATTTTTTAAAATAATAAAATAAGGGGAAAACTTGTAACTTTTAAGACAAGTTTTATTTATATTCAGACTAAAATTGATTCACAATCAAAAAGAAAAATCGAAGGGTATCCGACAACTCTCAACATTAGCAGTACATGGAGGTCAATACCAACGGGAGGAATATTCGCTAACACGAAGGAATGAATGAATTCTTTCATCATTATTTTTGGTCTTTAACCTGAAAGAAATTGATAGTTATACGAGTTAGACCAATAGATTAATAAATTGCAATTGGTCAAAGAACAGAAGATTGTATTTCATATAATGCAGTGAGAGAATGCCATAAAACCTTAACAATTTATGCTGTGTTCTCTCTGTTATTTTTTAAAAAGTAGATTATACATGCAATGTCAAAATATAATTTTAGAATCTTTTCATACTGTTTTTTCAATTGGAACAAAAACGTATGCAATGCCAAGGATAATGTCTATGCGTTCTCGTTTGCCTGATTGAAATATTTTCTTTTCAAAATTTAATCTTGGCAAATTTTTTTGTGTCCTTGGGTCTAATCAGCTTTCTTTTTTTATATTTATTCTGAATGTAAATTTGTTATGTGTTAGCATTGATACCAAAATTTATATTTGTAAAAGTAGGCAAGGTACATGCAGATAAACAGAAATTCAAGAATCGATCGAAGTAGTTCTATTCATTGTTAAGAACGCAATATTAATAACTTATTTACGAATACACATGATCTTATTTCGGTCAACACGGAAGTCTTCCTTTTAAATTGGATAATTTGAGATTATCCTTTAAATTTATTTGACGAATTTGGAGTTCGCGAGTTTTTAAAGACAAAAACATTCAGCCTTAAACCTTACTTGAGAAGAATTTTTCAACAGTTTTTCAACTTCTTTTGGGGTTTAACATTACTCTTTGCAGTAACTTTTCAAAGTGGCTACGGCGTTACATACGCCGAATGGCATTCTCAAAAATAGCAAATGACCACCCCGCACGATTCAAAATACAGAGAGCAATTTTTCTCCAGACAACGCAGTAGTATAACGTAGTATCAATTCTAGAAATAAGTAAACTATCCTTAACAGTGACACCTTTTATTTTCCTATAATCTATACGGAACCGGATTGTCCAATCCTTTTCCTAACAAGGACTATGAGAGGACTCCATGGACTGTCTGATATCTTAATAACTTCCCTTTCTAACATATGATCTTTCTCCCTTTCTCCAGTCTGCCATTAAGCTAAGGAAATACGCCAAAGAGGTTGTTAAATCGGTCTTACCCGTATTGATGGAATCTTTAACTAAGTCTGTCTTTTCTATATCCGACGATAGACACGAAAAACTTGTCTGGTATTCTTTCAAAATGTCTGCTAATTTTGCTTCTCTTGAACAATAATGCTCTCATGAACCTTGTCAATATTCTAAATAATCTGGTACAACCGAGAGATCACCATCATCTCTGTAACATATCGACCTAACTGCTTTTTAATCAATAATGTTTACATCTTCAACCATTTCATTTGTATCTACCATACTCACTTTTTCTTCAATAAAAATGGAACTCGTAAATTTTCTTACCTTGTCATTGGAAATCTAAAACATTATTTTGCTAAAAACCATTCTGATTGCACACAAAAGTACTCTGAAGTTGACCTTAAAAGATGCTTGGATTTCTGGTACACTACATCTATATAGTATTTGGAGACCAGGTCTTCCAACAATCAGTGGGAATTCCCATGGGCACAAATTGTGCTCCACTATTGGCTGACTTGTTGTTATAATCTTATGAAGCAGAATTCATTCAAAAGCTTGTAAAAGAAAAGAAATAAGTTCTTGCTGTGGGCTTCAACTCGACAATTATATATATATTGATCCCAGTGATCTTGACATAAAACAAATTATGAAACATCTGTTTCATATTTGGATATTTTATTAAAACAAGATGTCAATGATAATCTTATAACAAAGCTATATGATGAACGTGATGATTTCCCTTACTTATGTAGCAATATACCATCATCACCTGATTATGGGGTTTATGTCTCTCAGTTTATTCGTTATGCAAGAGCATGCTCTATATACGAGCAATTTATTAAACGAGGCAAGCTACTAACAAACAAGTTGTTGGAACAAGAATATCAAGAACCCCGATTAAATAAAAATGTCATTAATTTTTCTTACATTTGATAAAAAAGTTACATTAATATAGGGTTTACGTCTGTAATAGTTAAATACCGAACAATAAACATCTGAAATCGTCAATATACTTACAAATAGCATCATAGCAAAAGTATAATTATGTTAAATATGATTGCGGATGAAAGAGCTTGCTTTCTTCATTAACAACAATAATGTCAAAATTAATTTACAAGGCAAATCATCAAGATAAATGATTAAAATACTTATCCTCCGACCAAGTTTTACGGATACAACCTTTTAATATAAATTCTAGGATTTACATTAAAGCAAATTTATAAAGCAGTTTGATAATTTTATTTTTTCGAACCTCTTTCGAATTTTTGCATGAAAAAAATCTTTTACTTTTAATCTCTATTGTATATTTGTGCGATGCTTGGTATATATACATGTAGTTTGATCCATGGTGAAATAGCTCAATTCTTCATTAATTTTCTTTATTTTGTAAATTTTTAATAAATTCACAATTTTTAAAAATAATAAAACAAGGGGAAACTTGTAACTTTTAAAACAAGTTTTATTTATATTCGGACTAAAATTGATTCACAATCAAAAAGAAAAATCCAAGGGTATCTGCCAACTCACAACATTAGCTGTTCATGGTGGTCAATACCAACAGGAGGAATATTCGCTTACACGAAGGAATGAATGAATTCTTATTTTTTCGAACCTCTTTCGAATTTTGGCGTGAAATTTTTTTTTTTTTACTTTTACTCTCTATTGTATATTTGTGCGATGCTTGGTATATATAGTCCGATCCATGGTGAAATAGCTCAATTCTTCATTAATTTGCTTTATTTTGTATGTTTTTAATAAATTCACTATTTTTTTTAAAATGTTAAACAAGGCGAAAACTTGTAACTTTTAAAACAAGTTTTATTTATATTCAGACTAAAATTGATTCACAATCAAAAAAAAAAACCCCAAGGGTATCCGACAACTCTCAACATTAGCAGTACATGGAGGTCAATACCAACGGGAGGAATATTCGCTAACAGGAAGGAATGAATGAATTCTTTCATTATTATAATTGGTTTAACTTGAAAGAAATTGATAATTATACGAGTTAGACTAATAGATTTATAAATTGCAATTTGTCAAGGAACAGAAGATTGTATTTCATATAATGCAGCGAGAGAATGCCATTGATACCAAAATTTATGTTTGTGAAAGTAGGCAAGGTACATGCAGATAAACAGAAATTTAAGAATCGATCGAAGTAATTCTATTCATTGTTAAGAACGCAATATTAATGACTTATTTACGAATACAAATGATCTTATTTCGGTCAACACGGAAGTCTTCCTTTTAAATTGGATAAATTGAGATGATCCTTTAAATTTATTTGACGAAATTGGAGTTCGCGAGTTTTTAAAGACAAAAAAAAAAACACCTTAAACCTTACTTGAGAAGAATTTTTCAACAGTTTTTCAACTTCTTTTGGGGTTTAACATTACTCTTTCCAGTAACTTTTCAAAAGTGGCTCCGGCGTTACATATGCCGAATGGCATTTTCAAAAATAGCAAATGACCACCCCGCACGATTCAAAATACAGAGAGCATTTTTTCTCCAGACAACGCAGTAGTATAACGTAGTATCAATTCTAGAAATAAGTAAACTATCCTTAACAGTGACACCTTTTATTTTCCTATAATCTTTACGGAACCGGATTGTCCAATCCTTTTCCTAACAAGGACTATGAGAGGACTCCATGGACTGTCTGATGTCTTAAGGTACCTCACTACACCCAGATTTATACTTTTTAAGACACTACATCACAAGATGGCGATTTAAATGTTTTGTTAAACTGTCTATATCGTTCGATTCGGTTGTATATCGTCGTAGCTCAGTGGTTAAAGTATTGGTCTTCTGAACCGCAGATCATGAGTTCGAATCCGCCTGGAGCTTTTGTTCAAGTTTACTGAATTAAATTTTCGAAAATGTAATTTTTCATCCAAAACTGCACATTTTTTGGCCTATTTGACTTAAATACGTCTTATCCATTATGATATCTATCATAATCAAGTAATTTTCTGCTGATTTGAGAAAATATTTCAAGGTGTAGTGAGCCACCTTAACAACTTCGCTTTCTCCAGTCTGCCATTAAGCTAAGGAAATACGCCAAAGGGGTTGTTAAATCGGTCTTACCCGTATTGATGGAATCTTTAACTAAGTTTGTCTTTTCTATATCCGACGATAGACACGAAAGACTTGGCTGGTATTCTTTCAAAATGTCTGCTAATTTTGCTTCTCTTAAACAATAATGCTCTTATGAACCTTGTCAATATTCTAAATGATAAGGTACAACCGAGAGATCACCATCATGTCTGTGACATACCGACCTAACTGCTTTTTAATCAATAAAGTTTACATCTTCAACCCTTTCAATTGTAACTACCACACTCACTTTGTAAAGTTTTATTGGAAAATCGAAATGGGATATTTTCCCCTGACACCTTAATTAATGACGTTGCTACAAGCAAATTTTTCTCTGGTTCAACAATAGCAAGTATTTTGTAAACAAGAGGCCCATGGGCCACATCGCTCACCTGAACAACAATAGGCATGATAAAATCAGCTTAATGGAGATCGACATAATACAAAATATCTGGACAATGTAGTAATACATGTAGATATTCTTATGTTTATAATCAAGTCCCTTTTTTGACAGGATGATTTTATATTCATATCACATGTTGAGCATCGCAGTTCTCAACAAGATCCTAGACAATTGTTTATACATGGGATATAAACCTACATCAAACTTTGAACCCCTTGTGAGGCCCAAGAATCGTCCAGGGGCAAAAGTCTTAACAATTTTAAAGAATCACAAATTGGCAAAATGTTTGCATATAAGTAAAACCATATATATTATAACATTTCAGTTTTTGTGAATTAAAAATGTTTTCCTTTGTAAAATTGGATCCTGAATGTGGCCCCACCCTACTCCTCAAGACTTTTATTTTAACGAATTTGAATCTACACTACCCAAGGTTGCTTTTACTAAAGTTACAAATTTTCTAGACAAATGGTTTTGTAGAAGATTTTTCTCCATATATTCCTATGTCAAAAATTTGTCTCCCTCCCCTCTCCCCGTTGTGACCCCATCCTACCCCCGGGGATCATGATTTGAACAAACTTAAATCTACCTAGTCCTTACCTGAGGATACTTCCGCATAAGTTTCACCTTTCCTAGCTACTTAGTTTTAGAGATTTTAAAGATTTACTCTATATATTCCTATGTAAAAATTCGATCCCCATTGTGATCCCACCCTACCCCCTGGGGTCATGATTTTCACATCTTGATTCTACACTAGCTGAGGATGCTTCCACAAAAGTTTCAGCTTTCCTGGCTGATTAGTTTCTGAGAAGAAGATTTTTAAAGATTTACTCTATATATTCCTATGTAAAAATTTGAGCCCTCATTGTGGCAACACCCTACTCCCTGGGGTCATGATTTTCACAACTTTGATTCTTCACTAGCTGAGGATGCTTCCACATAAGTTTCAGCTTTCCTGGCTGATTAGTTTCTGAGAAGAAGATTTTTAAAGATTTACTCTATATATTCCTATGTAAAAATTCAACCCCCATTGTGGCCCCATCCCACCCCCGGGGGTCATGATTTTCACAACTTTGATTCTTCACTAGCTGAGGATGCTTCCACATAAGTTTCAGCTTTCCTGGCTGATTAGTTTCTGAGAAGAAGATTTTTAAAGATTTACTCTATATATTCCTATGTAAAAATTTTACCCCCATTGTGGCACCACCCTACCCCCTTGGATCATGATTTTCACAATTTTGAATCTACACTAGCTGAGGATGCTTCCACATAAGTTTCAGCTTTCCTGGCTGATTAGTTTCTGAGAAGAAGATTTTTAAAGATTTACTCTATATATTCCTATGTAAAAATTCAACCCCCATTGTGGCCCCATCCCACCCCCGGGGGTCATGATTTTCACAACTTTGATTCTTCACTAGCTGAGGATGCTTCCACATTAGTTTCAGCTTTCCTGGTTGATTAGTTTCTGAGAAGAAGATTTTTAAAGATTTTCTCTATATATTCCTATGTAAAAATTTTACCCCCCATTGTGGCACCACCCTACCCCCGGGGATCATGATTTTCACAATTTTGAATCTACACTAGCTGAGGATGCTTCCACATAAGTTTCAGCTTTCCTGGCCAAATGGTTCTTGAGAAGAAGATTTTTGAAAATTTCTCAAAATTTTCCAATAATTGCCAACTATCTCCCCTTTAAAAAGAGTGTGGTCCTTTATTTTCACAACTTTAAATCCCCTTCGCCTAAGGGTGCTTTGTATAAAGTTTGGTTGAAATCGGCCCAGCGGTTCTGGAGAAGATGTTGAAAATGTGAAAAGTTTACGGACAGACAGACAGACGGACAGACAGACGGACAGACAGACAGACAGACGGACGACAGACAAAATGTGATCAGAAAAGCTCACTTGAGCTTTCAGCTCAGGTGAGCTAAAAATAGAAACATAGGCCTCTCTTTTTTAGCCCGTGCCATAAATTCACAATTGGGAGGAACAATTAAAACCTCTGATTGAACAATTTTGCTACATTCTACAGTCTCTAATTTGTCATTAAAATAAGGGATCTCTACTTTCCTTATCTTAAATAACCTCTGCTTCATGCAAATACAACAAGCAAACTTTGACTTAAAGTCGAAAGTAAGATCATAGAATTTAGATTAAGTGTTTAAAAAAAAAAAAGAGAATTGTATTTCATATAAAAGGGTTTTCAGCCACTAGGAAGTCTTCCGTATGACATTTGATTGGATAAAATTCACATTATGATTTAAATTGATCTGAACATCGACACAATTGCAAATCTTCAATGACCAGAATTTATCAGTACCAGGAGGTTTAAACAATCAGTCCAATGTAGTCGTTAAACATTTTTTTTCTAATATCTAAATATTTTTCTTGAAATTTCATTTAGCGATGGAAGAGTCTCTTTACGAGCTTTCGATGGTTTTTTTTTTAAATTTCAAATCAACTTTTTCAAATTAAAATCTTATTAGGTCTTTCCACCTTTCATGTGACAATGTTTTTTCTTAATGTTTTTTCTTCTAATCATGATTTTTCTGCTCTATTTATCTCGCGACAGCGTTTTTTGCTATTAGATATATTAAAACATCTTTTACTTTACGTAATAAATGAAAAACAAGAAAACAGGAAACGCCAAAACATAAGGAGGTTAACTTTTAAAGAATCCTGTAGAATTACTAAGCTTGTCTAAATGAATGGTTTAATGGTTTGTTCCTTTTTAAATTTTGTGTTTTTCGTCTGCTTTTTTCATTAGAAACCTTTCTCCAATTTAGACACATCGCGTAATGCAAGAACAATCTAGATTTCACACTCTCCTTAGCCATTTTTAAAAACCACAAGGGTTGATCAGATTTGATTGTCACACATAACACCATTCTTTTTATGGGCGCTGTAATTGGCGATGTTGAATGTAATTTAAAATTTGCCCAACCTTACTTCATATTCAATTTAAAAATTTGATTAAATCTTGTTGAATAATGTTAAAAATATGAATGTGTATAGCATAATATAAGTGACATATTTCGTTGCCCAGGTCCGACAAGTAGACCCTATTCCTTTGAAAAAACTTGGGATGGTCCAAGATGCCTGGATATTGGCTTACAGAACCCCAAACTTTAAATAATTTTTTTCAGCATGAAGGAATTTATGCGTTTCCTGGATCATTCCATGGCCGCTGCATTGACGGAATAGCGCCATGTACGTCTTAACAATGTGAGTGACAAGATGTAGTGCATATGTGGATACTCCTTTTTTTATACTGCAGCAACACTATAACTGATATCCAAAGTTTTTTTAATAAAAGTTCTGACCAGATCACTGGAGGGTGGAGGGTGGCAACTCGATGGCTTGAGATAGAGGTGAGATTCAGTGGGTTTCGTATGGAGACTGAATTTTATTTCACCATCTTCCAGGGTTGATGTAGTATCCAAAAATACATTTTTGAAACTAGATATGTCCACTGTGAATTAAATCGAATTGTGGAAGGAGTTGGCAAAGGTAATGACGTAATTCAAGCAGTCTCGGTTTTCGACCAATTTCATATCAATATCGTCTATGAAGGCAACCAACTCAAGGTTTGAAAGGAGCTCTAAGAAGGAGGTTACGTTCCAATTTTCCCATAAATATATTGGCGTAAGAGGGAGCCATTTTGGTGCTCATAGCTGTACCACTTATTTGTATGTAATGTTCGCCATTTAACATGAAATTGTTCGGCTTTAGAACATGTTCAAGGAGCTTGAGCAGATATTCGGTTGACGGATGCTGAATCGTTCTACTGTCTCATACCTCCCTGCAGGCCTCGATACCTTCATCGTGATGTATATTCGTGTACAATGACGTGACGTCCATTGTAACAAGAAGAGTATGGCCTGGCAGGCCAGAAGAAGGTGTTTTATTCAGTGTCCTTGAGTTATGATGACAAATCTTCTACATGTGGACGGAGATGTAAATCTATTCAGATAATAAGGACTTTTAAAAAAATGACTTTAACCCCTCACTTAAAAGCATGTATTCTAAAAAAAAATATTTTTCTTATGAATTAAAGCCTCTTGTATAAACCAGCATACTTTCCGTGCTAACTTTATGTCAGTTGTATGCACAATGACTATTGTTAACTTGCCAAATAAAAACAGGTACATGTTAACATGTAAAGCTTTTCACGCTCTTACTACACAACTCACTAACAAATTAACATTGTAACGACATCTATAAGATTCCAACAAACAACTTTTTAAGGGACAGTTATATCAAAATCCTAGCCGTTTTTTAGTTATTTAGCAAAACCTTTCAAGGGCTCATGGCCCTTAATTTTAAGGGGTCAGCCCTTTTTTGTTGGTGTCAAATGAGAGCCCTTAATATTCTGCACAACTTTTATCCTACACGTCTTAACAAAATGATTTTCGTTTAAAAGATACAAAGGAAAATATGTCTAAATTTTCTCACATTTTGGAATCCTGTTTTTTTTTACCCCCTACCTTTTTCTAACTAAGGAACGAAATCCAAAAACAAAAACCGATGTGCACATCTTCAATGTCTCTGTTATTCAAATTCGTTGGATTCCCATTCCCTGCTATCATAGTCTCGGAGCCTTTGTCTGGAAACCAAAGGCCCTAAACAATTTTCAAAGGGGAATAACTCGTTAACGGAAGAGGAATTTTAAAGTTTATGAAATGATTAAGATAGCGTTTTGTAAATTCTATAAGCCCTGAAAATTTGAGCAAAAACCGTTAAAAAATACGCAAGATATGAAGCCTCAAAGTTCGCGTCTAGGAAAAAAAAAAGAAAAATAAGAATAATCTTATCCAGCACAATAACAGTAAGGTCTTCCGTTGGAAACGGAATACCTTAATTAAAGGATTTTTGAAATTTTCATACTCATTTAAATCGTGTTAACTTGATAACAGACACATTTAAATCTAAGTCAAAATATATATTATATGCAAATGTGTCTGGATTAAAGATAAACTTTAGTAAAACAAAAATAATATGGATAGGATGTTAAAAAAATTCTAAAAATAAGTTTATCATCACTTTAGATGGAAATTTACGGAATTTCACACAAGGTTTAATCTTTTGGGTATAAGTTTTTCAGTAAATCTGGAAGAGATGATAGATATGAATTATATACCAGTAATGGAAAACATTGATAAACTCTTATCCAGATGGAATTCTAGAAATCTTACACCGATAGGAAAAATAAGTTATTAAAACACTTATAGTCCCAAAAATTAATAATTTAATCTTAACTCTACAAAACCCAACATTAGAATTTATTAGAAGTTTTGAAAGAAAACTTTTTAAATTTATTTGGAATGAAAAACCAGACAATATTAAGAGAAGCACTCTTATTCAAGGATATGAGAATGCCGGATTAAAAATGATAGATTTTGAAAACTTTATGATAGCACTTAAATCAAGTTGGATTAGAAGACATATTTTCAAATTCAAAAATTCAAAATAACTTGTGTAAAGCTAATTTTGGATATAAATAGCATACATTGATAAAATTTGGTATTGATTTTACTAATATGATTAAGAAAAATTCAAACAATAAACTTTGGAAAGATGTATTACAATGTTGGAGAACAATTATTGATGTGCAAAAAGGAAACTGTGATAGAATGTTTAATAAACACATATGGTATAATCCAAATATTAAAATCGACAATAAATCAGTTTTCTTTAAGGATTTATTTAAATTAGGTTTTATATATATATATATATAAGGGATTTGTATGAAAATGACGATCAGATGTTTAGTTATAATGAGTTGAAAAACAAATTCAACTTAAAAACAAATTTTGTTCAATATCTCGGTCTAACAAAAGCATTACAAAATTATGTGATAGTATTAAATAAACAGTTAACTAAGAATTGTAATATTGGTTACCCAAATACAGTAGAAATATTTTGTAGATCTAAAAGGGTTGTAGTGACATATACAACCTCTTAATATCAAAGAAAATAACTTATCCAAACTCTGAAACAAAATGGATGTCAGAAACTCAAAACAATGGAGAAAAATTTATAGTCTGCCCTTAAAGTGCACAAAGGATTCAAAATTACTGTGGCTTCAATACCAACAATTACATAGGATCTTGCCAATCAATTATTATTTACATAGAGTGGGGATAGTAAATTCTTCATTGTGTTATTTTTGTCAACAGACCCCTGAGACAATAGAATGAAAAAAATGACAGTAACAAACCGTCAACCATCTCAAAAATCCATTAAACGAAATACAAATTCAAAGCAGAGCAACACGGACTTCCAAGATAGAGGTAGGATCAGGTGCCATGGAGAAGTGAGCATCCTCTGCTGACCGGTCACACCCGCCATGTTCTCTTTGTCGTAATCGGGAAAATAAAAACCGCAAAAGTCCGTAGACAATGAGGTAAATAATTATGGTCTAACAATTAGTATGAAAAACGTCAGTCAGCATGCGACCCAGTCGAAGATTGTATTTGCTGACAAGGTCGTTGTATCGACCATAGAACTTACGAAAAGATAACTTTAAACGAGACTGTGGATAGTCCTGTTTTATCAACTTGTTTGTCAGTAGCTTGCCTCGTCTTAGAAACTGTTCATACGAAGAGCATGCCCTTGCGTATCGAATTAACTGAGAGACAAAAACACCATATGCAGGTGATGAAGGTATATTGCTACACAAGTAAGGAAAGTTGACTATAGAAAAATTGAAGTCATCGCATTTATCATAAAGTTTTGTTGTTAGGTAACCATCAATGTCCATTTCCAGTAAAATATCCAAATATGAAACAGATGATGCTATTTTGATGACTGTTATTTAGTGAAAGAAATTTGGATTGAATTGGAGAAATGGATGACAGATATCTTTGGTTTACAAACAAGTTTTGATAAATATTCAATCCTTTTTGGAAAATATGAAAATAGAGATATTCATAGGTTAGAAAATTTAATCATTCTTTTCACAAAACAATATATTCTGCAAATTAAAATGAAAACATAAAGGCTAAATGTAAATATCATTAAGAAATCTATAACCAGAAGACTGTTTATTGAAAAACTTTTGCTTCTAAAACTGCAATTATCATCTGTTTGATACTTATTGGAAAGATATATTTCAACGTTTGGAACATTCATCACCATCTTTATTCTCTCCTTAATGTCCCTGTTTCTTCTTCTTTTTTTTTTTCTTTTTTTTTTGTTTCTTTTAAAAAGAAAACCATTTTCACATTATATATATTTTTTTCATATACCACTACTTGTTCAAATTGTATTGTAACTCTTCTGAGGGGTAATGTGTATATGTACATATTATTTATTTCAAAATATTGGATGTATCTATCAAAAAAATACTATAAATGTATAGGTATACATTACAACATACATCTATGTTTATGCGCAATACTTATACTTTTGTATGTGAATATGTGAAAGTTCAATAAAAAAAAAAATCTCAATCAAAATCTCATCTCATCGCACATTCTGAGAAATCGGATGGAAGACCCACTCGTTGCTTGCAACGAAATCGTGTCTAGTTTTCTTTATCTTTTTAATTTGCCTCAGAAATGCCTCAGATGAGCGCCAAAATTAAATCTGTTCAGTTGCCAATACACGACGCCCTATGCACGACGACTGACAACGATAGACTTAGTTTATTGCAATAGGTCACCCGAAAGACTCGGTCGACCGAAAAATTTAGCTTCTAGAGTTTCAGTAAAAAGGTATAACATTCCACTTTTCACAAAACGTTTTAATTAAAACCAATAATGAATTTGAGAATATTCTTAGCACGTTATGGATGAAAAAAAAAGATAACCAATAAATTTTATTTAATGTAAACTCAGATGAAAATTTTAAGCTCTTGAGCAATACAGGAAAAGCGTTTTAAAAAATCCCATAGTAAATAACACATATTTTAGAAGTTCTTGTTTCACCTATAAAAGTATTCAGAAGTAAAATATTGATATTTTTTTTTTAGCATGGTCATTAAGTCTGGGTAGAATTAAACTACGGTTACCCAGAATTGTTTAATGTATCAATATACAAAATCATATATGTGTATAAGAAAACTTATGCAAAGTTCTTCGATATATGAAAAGGTGACCAGGAGCAATCTTCAAGCAATCTTCTCAAACAGAAAATGGTCAGAAAAGCTAAAATTTTTGTTTAAGCATTCTCTGGTATTTAGTTTGAAGTTTGTTAAAATCATGATCTCTGGGGGTTAGGTTGGGCTAGGGGGTTGTCTGATGGGTGGACTTTTTGCATACAAATATAAAAACCTTTAAAAATTCTTACGGCCAAAAAAGCTGTAACTTGTGTGGAAGCATTCTCAGGTTGTGTAGATTTAAGTTTATCAAAATCATGAGTTCCGGGAGTTTGGTGAGGCGATAATAACGAAGGAACATAATGACAAAATCTTTAAAAAATATTTTTCTAAAAAACAATTCGGTCAAAAAGCTGTAACTCATGTGAAAGCATCCTCAAAGAGTGTAGATTCAAACTTGGTCAAATCATAATTCCTGGAGCAGGATTGGGCCCAGGATTGGAGATCGAATTTTTACAAAGGAATGTATAGTGATAAATATGTTCAATAAAATCTTTCTGATAAAAAAAAGCCTCGAAAGGCTTCTCAGATATTGTATTTTTTTCAAATCCAAATCATAATCACTCGGGGAAAGATGGGAGGAGGGTGTCGAATTTCCACACGGATGAAAAATCGTTAAAAATCTTTAAAAAAACAATTGGCTTAGAAAAGCCGTTAATTCATTGAGAGTATTCTCAGATTGTGTTGATTTAAGTTTGTCGAAATTATGATCTTTCGAAGATACGGTAGGAACATTTGTAGCTGAAGGGAGTCTTTTTTTTCTATCGGATCTTTTGTCAATTCTTGAAAATCTATATTTGTAAATAAAAGGTATCAATTATATGCAAACATCTTAAAATATTGTTCAAATCTAGGTGAGTTAAAAAAGTAAAAAATACATCACAGTCTGAACGTCTATTTTTAACGCAGTATCTAAATGTCAAGATCTATTACAGGGGATCTGCAGATGATAAAATGCAAATATAAGTAATAAACAACTATCATTTAGTGAACATGGCGTTATGAGTATCAACTGATCTGCTGGCTAATTTTTCATGATGCGCTAGCGCATTACTGGGAGATCATTTGTTTGTTCCGCTTTTGTATTATAACAAAATGCTCTGGTTTACATTTTTGGCATTTCTAAAGGATATAAATCTATTTACTATTATTTATTAAAATTTAAAAACAGAAAATCTTATCTGAAAAATTAGAAACTCTGTCAATCATATACTGTATGTAAAACCTGTATATAAAACCTTCAGTGGTTTATAATGGAGAAAGATACCTCTTGCTGATTTACAAATCATATAATAAAGTGGTTTTCTGAACATAAAAGCAATGCTTCATTTTTTTTCATATACAGTTTGTACATGTTATAGTTTTAATTTTATGCTGCCATAGTAACATTTTGCTTTTTCTTATCACTATGCCTTATTTTTTTCATATCAGGATTAGACAAATATTCAGTTTTTTGAAAAATTAAGCAGCGCTTCACTTCAATTTTGTTTCATTTGAATCTATGGATGACATGATGTGATAACGAACATCGTTCAAATTCAAAAGTCTTATGAAAAAATTACAAAACAGGAGCAGAGCGAACACAAACCTCTTTAAAAAAAATAAGAGTTAGGATCAGGTGCCATGGAGGAGTAAGCATCCTCTGCTGACCGGTGTCGTATAATTAAAGGTCTGCCCCGTAAAATGGTCCGGCCGGACCTTTAATGTTAACATTTAAGATCCGCCTTTGCTCTAAAAGGGTCCGGCCCGTATAAGAAAAGGTCCGCCTAACATAAAAAGGTCCGGGGTATACATTTCATTTCTATCTTTTTAATTTCGACTGTTTTGTTACAAAATAAGTGGTATTATTTTGTCGCTTACCCGAAGTGAGTTCGTAAATATCTATCTCAGAGTGTACATGATATACACTCGGTCAATAGAAAAATGTACATTTAGCTTGGTCAACACAAATAAATTAGGTGTTTGATCGTTTGAAATTATCAAGTAAAGAACAGACATTTTACACGTCCTCTTTTGTCCGTCTTTCCAATATGATATACATTTAAAAACTTAAACCATTTTAAAATCAATTATTAATTACAATGCAATTATAAAGATGCCTCTAAGCAGTATTATTGCTCAGTTCGATTCGCCCTAAGGCACACGTGTACATACAGAGTGTATGTAAGTAATACTAATTATTAATAGTTCATTTCTTCGATCCTTCTTTTTTATACATGTAATTACACACCTGCCGTGTGCTCGTTGTCGTATTCGAGAAATGTCCGTACACAATTAGGTGATTAATTATGTTCTTACAATTAGTATAAAAACGTCAGTCAGTATGCGACCCAATGGAAAATTGTATACTGGGAGTATAGATCTTGACTTTTTTGAAAATTAAATTTTTTAAAAATATATATTGTAAGATTATTAGCAGAGGGATATTACACCTTAATTAACTTCAAGGAGGTTTTGTTCTTTCATAAAAGCGTTATTTAAAAATAAAGATATGAGCTTCATTTTTTTTGTATATCTCAAAAAGCGGAAAAATTGATACGTGAATCTGCTTTTCTTGTTGTCTTCAGAAAATGTCTGAAATTTTTGGAAAATATCTTCTATTATGAATTGTTTTCTTGTGATTTGTTTCTTTAATTTGTTTTTATTTCATTAAAAAAATTAAGCTCTCCGTCTGTGATCATAGCATTCCTATATTCATTTTTGCTAATTGCATAAAAGAATAACATTTTTGTTACTAAAAATATTAGCTCACAGATAGTCATTCAAAATATTGCATTGAATGCTTATTTTTGGATGTCGTCGGTCCTATAACGCGCGGTATTCAATTTGTCTGCACCTCATTGGTGTGTCATAGGACCGACGACATCCAAAAATAAGCATTTAATGCTTTATTGACATAACTTTGATAATGCAAATATACAACTAATGTTAAACGGATAACAATAGACAAACATGCGCTGATTATGAAGTTAGTATAAAAGTGGGCGTCCTCATTATCATATCGGGATTCAAGAAATCGTGATGACCCCCGTCTATGAAATTCGTACGTGGTAACAAAATACTTTTATTTAACGCAATTACGTAAAGTTGCAGTTTAGATGTTGACCATTTCTGCAATTGAAAGAGAAATTCTTCTTTTAAAAGCTTATTTTCTCGCAAAAATCGCATGTCCTTAAGTGAAGTCATCCTTTATTTAACTCATGTAACTTGAATCGTGTGCTAAGGAAAGAAAGATAACTGTGATTTTATGGTACAAAACGAATATCCCAACGAAAAAACCTTTTTTTTATGCAAATGTTCCTCCAAAAGTACAGTCGATAGGTCATACACCAGACAGGACTGTCCTCTACTCACCAAAACAACAATTGAGAGGCCTAATGAGGTAGAGTTTTGACGTCCATTTAATTTGTATAAAAAAAAAGTTGAAAAAGAAGACTGTATGGATCTTGTTCTGGTTGCAGCTGAATTGGAAACATTTTCTAGTATATAACGTTAAATATCTATATTTCATCACTCAGTTGGATTTTCCGGAGTAGGTTGAGTGTTTTCTTGAACGATATATAATCCATTTCATAGTCTTTAATAGTCCCTCAAATTTTCCATTTTTGATAAATATGCAATAAGGAAGAAATGACTGAAAGTTATAATACAAACCTTACACTATTCTCTGATAACTACTCTGCACTCTCCTCCTGCCTCTGAATACACAAACAATAGGTTGTAATATGGTAATCATAGTAAATATCAGAGAATCGCGTAACGATTCCAGTATGCAGTTTATTTTACAACCCACCCACCCTCCTCCAAATTAAAAAAAACACACTTCAAATAAAAATAATAACACAACAATAGATTTAAAAACAGAAAACAAACTATAAATGAGAACCTGTGTTAATGAGTACAAAATGTTTTCATCGATCAGAAATCTAAATAAACGGAAGGGGAATTATTTGAAATTATTTTCGCTGATATAAAAGCTAAAAGAGCAGAGAAAAAAAAGTGATTTCATTTTCATAATAAGTTTATTAATATTACTGTTTAGAGGGAGACGAACTTAAAATGCACTGACCGTTAACTAAACAAACAAGTAACCCCCATAAAAAAGATAAGTGTTCCCTTATATTGTTAGGAATGACTATATACATGTATTTAAAATTTGAAAGGTTTTTCTTTATAGAACAATCACACACTGTTGTGCACTCATTACTCGTATTTTGCACATACATTGTGATAATATTGGTGTATGTCATTTCTGTCCAGTCACGGATTGCTTTATAGAATATTTATATATTATATATTATGATATTTATATTTCATTATTAAACTAACGAACAATAAAATGAATAAAATGTTGAATTAAATTGAATTGAATATATGATATGTATACGGTACCTCTAAAGATGAGATTTCAAACACGTTTTGATTCTAAAACGTTCTTTTTAGTTAAAGTAAAAAAAAATGACAAAATTACATTGTGTATTATTAGGTAGAGGGTATATATTTTCAATTATGAGGAAAATATATAACGTCAGGTGTCTGTGATTTTATAGTTACATATATAGTTATATTGGGTGTCAATTTCTTTAAGATTGTTTTAAAAATAAATCAAGATGCCAAGCTCTGTTACGTGATGCAAACGGTCTTTGTTATTATAATGTCTGGGGGTTGAACGGCCTTCAGTTTATATGACTCTGGAATATCATAAACAATTTATATACATTACATCAGTATACCATCAGGAGTGAGAATTATGCAAGGGAAATCTCCTTCAGGATTTCCCTCCTATGAAGTGAGAACGGAAACCCGCGAAATGTACTCCTAAGAAGCCTCGATTTTCTCAAGCACCGCATACTTGACGATCGTGGGTCTCTTCTATATTCAGACGTACTCTCAATCTTTTGGGGGTTTTTCATTACGTGTTTTTTCTGGAAAAAGATATGCCCTGTAACATTTTGATGAAACCTGACAAAGAATTTTGTCAGGCTGAAACTAAATATTTAACAACACAATACTAGTTAACAAAATTAACGTTCACTTCAGATATAAAATATAAAAATATATATTAAAAAAAGATATAAAACAAGATGTTATTCTAAAAGTGTCTAAAATGTATTCTTTAATAAGTATCGGACAAGAAACAAACAATTTAAAAAAACAACATGCACCGTTCAAAAAATAAATTTAGTATCCACGGAGGCAGCAAACTAACGAGTGAATGGCGTCTTTACTGCGTGATCTGAATTCTTTACTGATGAAGCAATAAACGAGTGGATTCACCACAGAGTTCAGCAGGTAAGAGCGGAGGAATACATTGTAGACCGCTTTACCGCCGGAAGTCAGTCTGGTTGTGAAGCCTGGGTCTGTGTAACGTACGATCACTAGAATAGAGTACGGCAGAAAAGACAGAATAAACAACACGGTCACTAGGAACAGCATCAGGGTGGTTCTCCCGGCTCGAATCTTGCTGCCTGACTTGGGGGTGTTAGAATCGATCGAGGGGTTACTTTTCAACGATTGTTTGAGTTCTTTTATTACTTTTTTCTTTTGGCTTAAAGGGTTCTTTTGAACTTTTGACCTTCTATAATCAAGAGATAATTTCTTCCAAAACACGAACGATACCCTGTTGTTTTCGGGTTTTGTTTCTTTTATGGCCGGACGATGTTCTTCTAATTCATCCAGAGTAAAATTAGAGTTAGACCCCTCTGATTTGTTGACTGGTTTTGTGAAGTTTTTCATTGAACTTTTTATGATCATCGACTCCCGGAAAGCTTGCTGGTGATAGACAGCTCGTCCCACGAATGAGTACAATGCAATCAGTACGATGTCCACCATAAAATGAGCAGGCAACAGGAAAATGACAAATATCAATGGATACATTGTCGACACCATACTGTCTGACACCAGACAAGTTTTACCCTTAATGTAGAGAGGTGGCTTTAGAGGGAAAACCACCGTATATGAACCATATATCATCAATGCCGGCCATGACGTTAATGCCGCAAAGAGAACAGATATGAAAACGAGGCTTCGTGCCAGCTCTACAGAAATAGGGTCATTGTGGATTTTACATATCCTTAAGAAGCGATCCGTTGCGATAGCAACGAGGATGAACGTTGAACCGCTGTTGATGGAGGCCGTCAAAAACCGAGATAACTTACACCAGACTGGAAAATCAAAATTCAGGAATCGGCAAAGCAGCACTTTTTTTTTTATTGTTATTGAGGTTAAACAGTTGATGAAATCGTACGATCCAAGGGCCAAGATAAACACACGAGATGTGTTGGTTCTCCATTTCAAGAAGTACACATAAATCACCATCAGGTTCCCTGGAATTCCAACAAGAAGAAGAACACTCACGTAAACAAGTGACGGTAACAACACTGACGTCATATATTTGTCATTTACGTCATCAAACAAAGGTCCAGAAGAAATGAAGATAGGTCCATTTTGACATCCATTCCCAGAAATATTCCCAGTTGCATTAAAATAGACTGAAATGTTACTTAAACGATTGTCAATGTCATTTGTATAATTGGAGTCCATTCCTTTGGTGTTATCTAAAATATAAAAAGATATCACCTGCTATTATTTTAGCAGTATGGTAATTATCTAAATGGATCATTCCCAGAAGCAATAAACAATGACACTGGTGCACTTGTTCTATCTTAGATCGTTATGGTGAATATGCCAGCGGAACAGTTCCAGTTCATAAAGCCATAGATATGTTAAATGTATGTACTTTATTTTTTAAGTTCGCTTTTTGGGTAAAAAAAAATTATAGATTTCTTTTTTGGAACAGCTGCGTTCATGTAGTTAAGAACGCAACTGCTGGCTACACGGTACATAAAGCGAAAGTGTAGCGGGTATGCAAACAAAAGGTTATGTCTGTCAGATGAGATTTTTTCACTTTACACCCATTATTTTGGTTTAACTTTCCTACGGATCGTAGATTTTTCATTGTTAAATCAATTTTCAATTTACAGCCAAACAGTGCTTCTTATCAATGAAGCAATCTCTAAATTGATTAAAAACGTAACTTTTTTCAATACATGTACATGTATGTTCGATAAGCTTGTTCCAATTTTTTTTGTTGCAATTATAATTGAAACAAAGACATTACGTGGAGAAGTTGACTGTTTAAAAATACATCAATTCTTGCGAAGTAAAATAACATCAAACTAAAAAAAATGAATAAAGGCCTAGGATCAAAAAACGAGCCTTGTTGTTCAAGTACTTCAAGTATTTTTAGTACTTGATTTAATCTTGCTTAGAAGCAGTAGTGATAAAACATAGTATGAAATTTTTGGTGCAAATACAATAATGCCTCTAAAAAAATAAAGATATCAAGGGCTTTATAACACAACGGACCACAGGGTCGTATTATAATCGAGAGAGCTTGGTGCTTGTGCTCATCGAATGAAGTGCGCGTGTCATATTTGATGCATGTCTGGTCTGACATTGGTATATGAGACACATGTTAAAAATAAAAATATACAAATAAACACTTATACAGGCAAATGTATATATCATAAAATTGTGAAAGTACGGTAGGTTGTAAAGACTTTAAGAAGAGCAGACATCTTTGAAAATTTTCTTTATAAATTTTGACAATCTTTCTAGTTTTCTACATTATAAGTATTCATCACATCGGTAATCTTAATGCACGTAATATTTGGATTTGGATTTTCACAATATCTCTTATACCATACAATTCGGAGTACTTAATTTATTTAAGGTTAGATTTAAGAATAAATGTTAAGTATGTTTATAAACTCAAGATCACTCAATGCCAAAATAGATTGGGCGTTGAGAAACACTTGCACTTGACGTCCCCCGGTCCGGAAGACAAAACATGGTACAATACAATACAATTAAGGCATGGCATATCTTAATTAGGAACTTTAATTTGATGAACTTTCATCACAAAAATTTATTTACAACATATCTTGCAATCGTGTACAGTTTTTATATTTGGAAAATGTTTTTAAAGGATGATATTAGACAGAAATCAGGTTTCGTATAAAATTTGAGTACTGATGCCCTTGGCTTGAAGTGTTTTGTTGCTCTATTTAATTTTTTAAAAAGTTTTCCTGTAGAAGAGTTTTCCTATAGAAATTGATTTTACCGTATAAAACGTAGTTTTTCTATAAGGAACTCCTAAATAAATAATAATGACACTTGTCTCCAAGTCGGATCGACTACGGATTAGTATACGATGGCAATTGACCAATTTTACTATTAACTGCTATTAATTCAGACATTTTACTTTCTTTTGGATTAAATTAGTTGCGTTTTCATTAGCTAGTTACTGAAGTCAGAAAAGCTGATCGCAACTCCAATATGCTGTGCTTAGATTAGAAAAAGAGCTAATTTATAAATCGTGCGGATAATTGCAACGCTGTTCTTTTCGTGTGAGGCCGATTGTTGTTCTCCTTCATAACTCTCAAAAGAGTACTAATGCAAAAACACTCATAATACTCACTGAATGACATAAATAGTTAAACTAAGCGGCTATAGCCTGTGAGTAGTGGTTAAATTTTCGTTTCACTTCACATTCCTTTGAAATAAATACGTTTTAATCTTGTGTTAGATTTATATGTTATTTCTGTACATAAAAGGTTAGTTAATTGTGTTTGATATTATTTGTATATTGCCTGTTTGGGAGGGTAACAGTTGAAATTGACACCCTAAGAAAACCAGTGTCAACCAACGTGAAGAGGTTGACAATGGTATATGAGGGTGTTAATTTCAACTGTTACCCTCCCAAACAGGCACTATTTATTTTATTATACTGAATGTCTTAATCTTAGAGAAAATTGTACTGTTTTTATATAGAAATGACTGTAATTCTACAGCGAACAATACGCGGATAATTTATGCGCATGTAACAATTCTTTGTGTTACCTGTTGCAAAGTGTGTTCCTAACGCTGAGGGTAATAATATATAAATAGTGCCTGTTTGGGAGGGGAACAGTTAAAATTGATACCCCGAGAAATCCATTGTCAACCGACGCGAAGCAGAGGTTGACAATGGTTTTCGAGGGGTGTCAATTTCAACTGTTCCCCTCCCAAACAGGCACTATTTATTTTATTATACTGAATGTATTAATTTTAGAGAAAATTTGACTGCTTTTATATAGAAATGACGTGAAATCTACGGCGAACCGTACGCGCATAATTTATGCGCATGTAACAATTCGTTGTGTTACCCGTTGCCAAGTGTGTTGCTAACGCTGAGGGTAATAGGACGGATTATCAACTGCGTCTAAACCAATCAGATTTCAGTATTTAACATGAAAGTATAATAAAATGGATTATCAACTGCGTTTAAACCAATCAGATTTGAAATTCAGTATTTAACATGAAAGTATAATAAAATAGATTGCAAATATTGTAGAATGAAATTGAACTATTTTGTGTTCATAACTGTTTCCAACTCTCTCTGTCAACAGAATAGCCCAGGACATCTTCTGGAAGCTGGAAAGGAACGGCTTTATCTCCAGGGACAGCGTGGAACAGCTGCAGTGCTTACGGTCAGTGAAGCAGGAAATTCACTCAAGCATGACATCTAACACTTTCCTCAGTTTTAGATATTTTTTCTTGATAGATTATTTCTTCTTTATTTGCATTTAAATCTGTACATGCCCAAAAATTCAGGGTGCTTTGCCAGGCTATTTTTGGAATTAGAATATTTTGAATTTTTCTTTAATAGCATGCAAAATGCAATTAAATGCTTATTAATAAAGTCATAGTATATATTTTCAACTGAAACTATATATCTAGTAGAAAAATATCATATAACATGAAAATACAATGTTGGAATAACATTGGGGAGATCATCACATTGCAGAGATAGATGTAGCAGTGATTGGGATAAGCAATGGGCTAAATGTGACAATGGCATGTTCCTAGACAGTGTCAATGTGACATTTCCAAAATCAATGCGCCAAATGGAAATTTTATGGTACATTGTAAAATGACAAGTTAAAATTTGATGAGTTTATAAAGACTTCATTGCAATTGTCAAATTACTGAATGACACTGAATAAAAAGGTACCAAAAAATATTTTTAATTTAGTAATGAAGACCATAATTGAGTTTCAATTCTTTATATATATTCTTCTTTTCATCCAATTTGAGTTGGATCTTTCGTTTGGTGGCACCAGTCTTACCATCAGCGTCTCCATTCACTTTTTCAGCCACCTGTTCTGCTTTATCTGTTGATTCATTTTCATCTGGGTTTTTTTTATTAAATGAAAATTGCAGTTGAAATTGATTTTAAACTAATTAAAGGCAATTTCCCGAATGAAATGATCGTCAAACTCCGATCCCGATCTAATGTCATTTAGACATGCGTATCATTATCATGCAAAGTCGTAAAGTCACAGGCACATTGCGTTATTTATTTTTATCATAATAAAAAAAAAATACCGTATATCTAATATTAGGGTATCTATTTTTATTATGAGAAATATATATAACGTCAGGTGCCTGTGAGTAAAGTTCACCTCATGCCATTGTGTAATACATGTAAAAACACAACTTAATATATCTTAAGCTAACTCATTTCAATGAAAAGCAATCAAATGCCTGTGCACAGGCATCTTACGTTAGAAATATTTTTTATAATAAAGATCATTTTCTGTAGTTATAAATATAACATTATTATAGTACAGGAAATAATCTTTATATACATGTAAGAAGAAATATTTTTAGGGACCTGTGGTCAGTGTAATTTCAAGAGCATATTGTCAAAATAAATAACTTAAGTACTTTATTAGCCAGTAAATTCATAGAAGTTAACAATGCAAAAATGAACGTATATACTGTAGACACAAATAGAAAAATATTAAAGAGATTATTAGAAAGTCAATTTTAAACGTAAAAAAAAGCCATGAAGATGCATGCCCGTAAACTTGTAAATGAACCATTTAACTAAATTAATTCTATTTTCTCTGTATTATTATAATTTATCAAACTTGTTGATATCCTACATTGTAACATAAGGTAACCGTATTAGCGTTAGCGAATATTGAACTCACTTCAAGCTTGTAACATGAATACTGGTCTCTGTATGTTTTCTAATTTTTTCTACAAACTGAATGCGTGCAATGCTAGTATATAAGAGGTGTTATTAACTTTAAAGTGATCAAAAGTAAGCACTAAACGAATACTTTCATTACTTTTTGAGACTGTATGGAAATAAATCAAACTACAATGTACATGACGTAATTCGTTTAATACTGATTTCATTTCATCATATTGTAAATTTTGAATTTACCGGATTGCAGCTCGCAGTTAGTATCTTTATGTGTATTCCACACCAGAATTGTGCCATAGTGGATCTGATTTTCCATTTATAAATACATATTCATGGAGAAGTGTTGTTTATTACAAGTAAAATTATCAAGATCTCAAGTTGACAAGCAAAAGGTCAATATTTTAAAATCATAGCAAAACACGAACGGAGAATAAAGACAATAACAGCTAAAAATATAAAAATGATTAACCCTAAATAAAATCCAATATTAATAATTATATTAAATGTTGATTTTTAAAGAATTTTAAGAAACCTTCAAAAAGAGTAATGCACGTGTAAACTGCTCGGGATCGAGAACCTTAGAATAATTTACTCTCCTCCAACTTAAGTGTTGTGCGTGTAATATTTACTTAAAACCAAATATTTTAAATATATATTTTGACTAAAATACAATTTTTTTCACCATATTAAATGCAAAAATACGTTCTAAATACTTTAAATATTAAAAACTCGCTAGAGTCCTCTAGAGTTCTCTAAAGTTCTCTAAAGTTCCCTAGAGTTCTCTGTTTAGTAGTACCCCAGCAGGGCGCAACGTTTTTAACATCAATGTGCCATTATTTTATTTAATGCGACTATGGCGCAAAGCGCGTGCTTATCCCAATCACTGATGTAGGATAAAAAAGAAAGAAAAAATTGGAAGATAGGGCGCGTCTGACCATAACTGAGATATAACCTAACGGTACTCTATATTACCTTTTTTATCATTTGATTTACATTTTGACTGTATGCCAACATGGTGATGTCAATAAACCATTGTATATTATATATTTTGCTTACATCCATTAACAAGTTCTGGAGGGCACCTGTCCCCTCTATGTTTATGATAACTTAGATACTCCCTACTCTTTATAATGATGTCTTCTGTTGACAGGTTTCTGGCTGACCGGTTTGTGGAGGGCACCTGCCACCCCACCCATCCCCTTGGTTTATAATAACTTAGATATACCCTACTGTTTGTTCGAATTGCTGTCTTTCATTGACATATTTCTGGCTGACCGGTTTGTGGGAGCAGATATACCCTACTCTTTGTTTGAATTGCTGTCTTTCATTGACAGGTTTCTGGCTGACCGGTTTGTGGAGGGCACCTGCCCCCTCTGTGGCTTTGATGATGCCCGTGGTGACCAGTGTGATGGGTGCGGCAAACTACTGAATGCCATTGACCTCACTTTGGACCCTATTAAGTGTAAAGTGTGTAAAGGAATTCCCCAGGTCAAGTCCTCAAACCACCTGTTCTTAGATTTACCCAAGGTAAGAAAAATTATATGTTTCTAGATTTACCCAAAGTAAGTAAAAGTTACCTGTCCTAGATTTAACCAAGGTAAGCAAATTTATATGTTCCTAGATTTACCCAAAGTAAGTCAAAGTCCTGAACCTGTTCCTAGATTTACCTAAGGTAAGAAAATTTATATGTTACTAGATTTACCCAAAGTAAGTCAAGTTACCTGTTCCTAGATTTACCCAAGATAAGAACATTTATATGTTACTAGATTTACCCAACGTAAGTCAAGTTAACTGTTCCTAGATATACCTAAGGCAAGAAAAATAATCTGTTTCTAGATTACCCAAGATAAGTCAAGTTACCTGGTTCTAGATATATCAAATACAATCCTAATTTCATGTTCCTAGGTTAACCAAATTGGGTTTAACCTCCTGATTTTAGAATAATTTGTTCTATGGTATACCTGAGGTACAATAATAAAGTGTGAGAATTCACAAAGACATGGGAAGACATGACTTATTGTATATTAAAGTTTAAAACTACATGTATTTTCTTTGTTAGTTAATTATTAAACATATGAAATTATTATATGGATTAGTATAGAATGTGAATTTATTTTTCAACAGATAGAAGATAAGTTAAAGGGGCATGGTCACGATTTTGGACAAATTCTATTTTTATGTTTTTATTATTTACAATGCTTTAGAAATGCATTTCTAATGATCAAATAAAATTTGAGAGTCATTCATAGAGTTATAAGCAAGATACAGGGCTCACAATTCTTTGTCATGTAAACAAGGCTCGTGCCCTGTTTTTGTTTACATAGGTTCAATATACTATTATATATACATCTTTTTCCAGCTTATTTGTCTATCTTTTTATTTATTTTAAGCACAGATAAACAGTTCCTAACGTTTAAAACATTCTTTTAAGGTTTAAAACTGGAATTTTTACTTCAACGTTCAAAATGTAAACAAACGTTTTGTTTACATAGCGAAGAATTTCAAGCTCTGTTACTCGCTTATAACTCAACAAATGACAATCAAATTTTGGTTGCCTATTAAAAATGCCTTTATAATTCATTGTAAATATTAAAATCGGAAAAATTATTTTTGACCAAAATCGTGACCATGCCCCTTTAAAGTTCAGTTTGACAAAGGGATTTGGATAAACAATGCTCGAGTCATCACCAATTCTTGGATTCGAGATGGACTCAAGCCATGCTGTATCAGCTAGCAGGGACCTGAAATGGGGAATACCAGTACCTCTAGAGGGGTACCAAGACAAGGTACAATGTATCAATAACTCTAGAGGGGTACCACGACAAGGTTCATATATATCAAATTAACTCAAGAGGGGTACCAAGACAAGATACAAATGTATCAATTACTCCAGATGGGTACCAAGACAAGGTACAAATGTATCAATAACTCTAGAGGGGTACCAAGACAAGGTACATATGTATCAATAACTCTAGAGGGGTACCAAGACAAGGTACATATGTATCAATAACTCTAGAGGGGTACCACGACAAGGTACATATGTATCAATAACTCAAGAGGGGTACCAAGACAAGGTACATATGTATCAATAACTCTAGATGGGTACCAAGACAAGGTACATATATATCAATAACTCTAGAGGGGTACCACGACAAGGTACATATGTATCAATAACTCTAGAGGGGTACCACGACAAGGTACATATGTATCAATAACTCAAGAGGGGTACCAAGACAAGGTACATATGTATCAATAACTCTAGATGGGTACCAAGACAAGGTAGATATATATCAATAACTCTAGAGGGGTACCAAAACAAGGTACATATGTATCAATAACTCTAGAGGGGTACCAAAACAAGGTACATATGTATCAATAACTCTAGAGGGGTACCAAGACAAGGTACAAATGTATCAATTACTCTAGATGGGTACCAAGACAAGGTACAAATGTATCAATAACTCTAGAGGGGTACCAAGACAAGGTACATATGTATCAATAACTCTAGAGGGGTACCACGACAAGGTACATATGTATCAATAACTCAGAGGGGTACCAAGACAAGGTACATATGTATCAATAACTCTAGATGGGTACCAAGACAAGGTACATATATATCAATAACTCTAGAGGGGTACCAAAACAAGGTACATATGTATCAATAACACTAGAGGGGTACCAAGACAAGGTACAAATGTATCAATTACTCTAGATGGGTACCAAGACAAGGGATTCCAATGAAAAGTACTTGTATATACTGTATACAGGGTTATTTTCGCCCCGTTTTATTTTTGACTTTCTTCACTTGCAAACGGTTTTGCCCCGTCTTGAATTTGCCCAAACTAAGTTGTGTTTAAAAAGAGATTATCTGAGACATTGGAATTTGCCCAGTCTTAAATTTTCCTGCTCCGACAACGAGGGCAAAAGGGCGAATATAAAACGGAGGCGAATATTTCCCTGTATACAGTATATAGACATCCATATTTACTGATCAATGTCTCTAGAGGGGTTTCAAGATGAAGTATTTGTACATATATACCCTTACAGGAACTTAAAAAAAAATGCATATATACAATGACATCTCTACAGGGGTTCTAAGTTATATGTTCATCAGTACCTCTAGAGAGGTTCCAAGATAATATGTACATCAATACTTTTAGAGGGGTTCCAAAAAAAGGACATGTACAAAATTTTGTCTTAATGGGTTTCAAGAAAAGATGTATAATTTTCTATGATAGCAAGATGTAAACTATATAGTTAGCTGTAGGAGTTCCAAGAATACAAGGCATAGCTTCAGTATCCTTAGAGGGGTTACAAGACTAGTCAAGGAATTAATATTTTTAAAACTGCTGTTTTTTCTAATATTTGCATCAGCAGACACTAATGAATTATTTTTTGATGTTCATTACCTGTTGCAGGTATTCTATGTGTGGTTTGATGCCCCTATTGGATACATCTCGGCCACTGCCTCATACACTGACCAATGGGAGCAGTGGTGGAAAAACCCCAAACAGGTAATCACCTCACATTAAAGCCCTCATGTATAAAGATTTATCCTTAAATTTGTACAATACGTTTTCTAATTAGTAAAACAAAACTTAAAGACATCCCTTGTCCCATTGAAATCAATGGATGCGTTTAGTCTTAGTAGATTATACTTATCTGTACATATGTATATATTTTTTACCTTTACCTGTTTTACACCTGCTCTGTAGGTGGCGCTGTACATATGTATATATTTTTTACCTTTACCTGTTTTACACCTGCTCTGTAGGTGACGCTGTACATATGCATATATTTTTGAACCTTTTCCTTTTACCTTTACCTGTTTTACACCTGTTCTGTAGGTGGAGCTGTACAACTTCCTGGGTAAGGACAACGTTCCCTTCCACTCGGTCATCTTCCCAGTTTCACAGTGGTTGACCACATGTCAGCTACAGGTGAGAGAGCAGATAGATTTACAGGTACAATTTAAGAATTATTATTTAATGATTTTTTTGGACAAAATTAATGCTTGTTTTACAGAATACCTGAACTATGAGGACACCAAGTTCTCCAAAAGTCGAGGGACAGGTGTATTTGGTCACCAAGCCAAGGACACAGGAATCCCAGCAGATATATTTAGATTTTACCTGCTGTTTGTACGACCAGAATCTCAGGTGAGCTAAACTTGTAAACATTAGAATATGCTACTGTCATGGCCAATACAAAAAAAGTTAAAGTTTTGATATTTTGATGGAAAGTTTGTTACATCATTTAAATAATGTACTTTATAGTTTATCTACACTTCAGTTGGAGACTTTAAACACATATAGTTTACATTACCTGCCCATGGCTTAGATTTACTTTGAATCTCATTGGTTCACCATAATAAACTCTCGATCTGTTCTTTGACTTTCTAGGACAGCAGCTTCAGTTGGGATGATAGTGAACTTCTGAATAACCTCGGGAACTTCATCAACAGGTAGGTCATTTAGATAGACAGTAAATTACTGGCTAACTTACAGAAATCTCATCTACAGAACATGGAAAATGAAAATCTTGTTGAATTCCAATTGAGCTTGCCATTGTGTTCATTCATAATGCCCAGAAACTCAGTCAGAAGTTTTATTGTCATCATCTGTTGAGTAGAAATAAGTTGTACTGGTATGCTCTTACTACTCTTTATGATTAATTCAAATATTTATGAAAAGAAAGGTACATGTGTAAAAATAAATGTTTGTAAATTGCTTTCTTTGGTGATTCGTGTGGGCTATGAAGGTAGCAATTATGAAGAAAAAATAATGCGGGTTATGTATTTTTTTTCTGCAATGCTGGCTAACTACATACCCACATGAATCATGAAAGAAAGCATTTCATTGTATAAATAACATCAGAATCAATCTATTGTGTGGATATAGAACATCAGAACACATCTATTCTGTAACAGTATTTTTATCTACAAGTTGTGTAGAAGTACATGTATCGCGTCAGAATACATCTGTTGATTGTGAAACAGTAGGAAGTACATTTTTATCTACAGGTTGGTCTCTTTTATGACTCACATTTTAGCTTACCTGAGCCGAAGGCTCAAGTGAGCTTTTCTGATCAAGATTTGTCCGTTGTCTGTCGTTGTCAGCTTCTGCTTAGGCATCGTCATAAATTTTTCACATTTTTTCCTTCTTTTCCAGAACCACTGGTTAGTTTCAACCAAACTTGACACAAATCATCCCTGTGTGAAGGGATTCAAATTTGTTCAAATGAAGAACCACGCCCTCTTTAAAGGGGATATAATTTAGAATTATTAAAAATTTGTTGGTATTTTTCAAAAATCTTATCAGAAACTATAAGGCCAGAAAAAGTTCAAATTTGTATGAAAGCATCCTCAGGTAGTGTAAATTCAAGTTTGTTCAATTATGGTCTCCAGGGGTAGGGTGAGGCCACAATAGGGAGATCAAGTTTTACATAAGAATATATAGAGACAATCGTTAAAAATCTTCTTCTCTATTTCTTTTCCGTAAGCGAAAAAAAATTTTTGTTTCGCGACTTATCGAAACACTTTCATTCACGTCTTACTGCTTTCGGAAAGTTTTGAGGGCATTTGACCCTGCGTCTTAAATACACCTCACGTTTCGTTACTATTGACGCGGGCACGTAAAAGTTTGTTATCGCTACTCCTCTGAAACCATAAGAGATTATAGAGACTTGGAACTTTACTGATGTGTGTAGTTCACTTAGACGCTCCTTCAATTTATTCATACCGAAAGGGTCCAAGGCCCCCTTCTATCAGTTATTGCCCCTGAAAGTATTTAAATTTCGATTAGATCACTTCCAACTTTTTTAATATTCGTCATAGGGACTTCAGACCACTTGGGATGGGAGCGTCTACCTTGGCCAATCCAAATGACATAAAGGTCAAAGGTCAAGGTCATTTGAAAATCTGTGTATTCATGAATTTTCGTATCTCTTTTGTTTACGGTGGTATAAAGAAACTTTGTCAAGGATGTAGTATGACTTCCTAAGCCATTTCAAAGTGTAGCCCTTCAGCCCCCCCCCCAAACCTTGAAACAGTTAGTGAGTTATTGCCCTTATTGTATGAAATGCTTGTTATCGCTACTCCTCTGAAACCATAAGAGATAGAGACTTGAAACTTTTACCAATGTTTTCAGTACACTTAGAAGGTTCTTCAATCTATTGATCCCAAAAGGGTCGGACATCCCCTTTTAGCTGTAATTCCCCTTTGAATTTAATAAATTTCACAAACACATCCAAAAACGCCCCCCCTCTTTTTTTTTTTTTAGTGTGACCTTTGACCTTGACTTTTGACCTTGACCTTTGACCTGGACATCTAAGAAATGAGGTGTTATAAGTATCTGCAACATATATATCAGATTCATATATATGTGCAATTAGCGCCTGCCCCCCCCCCCCCTTATTTTATATGTGTGACCTTTGTCCTTTGACCTTGACCTTTTGACCTTGACCTTTGACCTATGGGAAATGAGAATGAGATGTTGTAAGTATATGCAACATATATATCAGATTCATTTATATGTACAAATTATCTTTCAATCACATCCCCCCTTAATTTAAATGTGTGACCTTTGACCTTGACCTTTGACCTTGGACCTCTGGGAACTATGGTGTTATAAGTATATGCAACATATATATGAGATTCATTTATATGTACAAATACATGTAGCTCTCAGCCCCCCCCCCCTCCCTTCCTTCTCTTCTTTTGTACAAGGATTGAATTCTTATATGAACTTGACCCTCGATTCTTGAACTTAAAAATTTAATATTTCTTTTTAAAATAACACCTAGCAAAGTGTTACAACCGTTTGTCAGAATTTTTTAAAAGTCTGAAACTCTGACTGCCATTTTACTCCAAACTGCGTTTTAGAGTACGCCTCTAAATAAAAATTCCAGCTCCAGTAAGACTCTGTAGAACTTGGCGAAAATTCATGGGATTGTTTCTCACACCTGACTCTTATTGCCTGCCAAATTTGAAACGAAATGAACCATATTGAAGAAAGTTATCCAATCCAGCGGCATCAAACCATCATCCCGAGAAACTCGCGACCAGAGTTTGACCTCGCCTGTTTATTTCTTAGTCAAACTATTTGGCCACATTGTTTACAAGCAGCACTGATTTTTATTAATAAATACTGTCACCTCAACCAATCGCTAATCGCCTATGTATTCTAAAGGTTCCACAACATTGGGTATCAACTTCAGATGGACGGAAGAACGCTGGATCTCTTCTTTCTATCATCATCCAAATTCACTACACAACTCAACATTTTTTATTTCATCTCAAGTAACAAGCGACATAGCCTAGGGGTAACGCTCTCTCCTAACGAACCAAGGGTTCTCGGTTCGAAACCCCGTCGTGGAGAATTTTTTTTTTCTTCTTCTTTTTCTCTTAATTTACCGATTTCCTGCAATTGATTTGAACAAAAAAACAGGACCAATTAATGGTGTAAAGACCTCCTAATTGTTCTATGAACAATTAGTCTACTAGTTAGGTCTTTCCACCTTTCAGGTGAAAGACCTTTTGTTTTTCTTCTGTTTTTTCTTTCTTTTTTTCTTCTCTTTTTTTCCAGGGACAGCTTTTTTATTTCCAAAGATATTAAACTACTTATTTCTTTATGTGATTGATCATAAAAAGTTATGGTACCAAATGACCCTTTGCTCCCAGAACTTACAAAGTTATTGCCCTTGTGTACAAAAATGTTGTTATCGCTACTCCTCTGACACCATAAGAGATAGAGACTTGGAACTTTTACCAATGTCTTCAGTACACTTAGAGGGTTCTTCAATCTACTCATACCGAAAGGATCTGAGGAAATCTGTTAATTAATGAGTTTTTAGATCTCTTTTGTTTAGGGTGGTAGAGAAAAACCTTTTCATGGATATAGAAGGGCTTCTTAAGACATTTTAAGATTTAGCCCCTTGGCTAATACCTTTGAATAATAAAAGAGTTATTGCCCCTATTGTACGAAATGCTTGTTATCGCTACTCCTCTAAAACCATAAGAGATAGTGACTTGGAACTTTTACCAATGTCTTCAGTACACTTAGAGGGTTCTTCAATCTGTTCATACCGAAAGGATCTGAGGCCTCCTTCTAGTAGTTATTGCCCCTGAAAGTATTTAAATTTATATAAAATCACTTCTAAATTTTTTTATTATTAATCGTAGAGACTTCGGACCACTTGGGATGGAAGCGTCTACCTTGGCCGAACAAAATGACATAGACGTCAAAGGTCAAGGTCATTTGGAAATCTATTAATTAATGGGCTTTTAGATTTCTTTTGTTTAGGGTGGTACAAAAAACTTTTTCATGGATGTAGTAGTACTTCTTGAGACATTTGAAAATTTAACAATTCAGCCCCTGCCTTGAAACAATTGTAGAGTTATTGCCCCTTTTGTATGAAATGCTTGTTATCGCTTCTTCCAATAAACCATAAGAGGTAGAGACTTGAAACTTTTACTAATGTATTCAGTACATTTAGGTGCTCCTTCAATCTATTGATACCGAAAGGGCCCGAGTCCTCCTTTTAGCAGTTATCGCCCCTAAAAGTTTCTTTATTTTGTTAAAAACACTAACAACTTTTGAACCTTACATCGTAGGGCCATCAGACCACTTCAAATTGAAATGTTGACCTTTACCAGTCAATATGAACATAAAGGTCAAAGGTCAAGGTCAAACAAACAAAAATTTACATATTTAAGTTTTTTACTTTTTTTATTATTTTACGAAGGGAAAATGTTTTATTGATTATATTGTAAGAAAACAAAAAAAAAAATAATTAGGTGGAAAGACCTCTAATTGTTCGAGAACAATTAGTCTACTAGTTTGATATTGATTCTGTAATGCTGATTTGGTCAGAGTTATAGCTACTGTTGCTCAGGTGAATGATGTGGCCCGTAGGCCTCTTGTTTACTTTCTTACTGAGGGGACATTTACCCATTCTGACACATCTAGCCTTTTCTTTTTTTCAGGGGTTGGTTCGGGATCTAAAATCCCAAAAAGCAGAAAAATCTCGAATTGACTCAGAGGTTGCTGTGTTGCTGGATTTGAAGAGAAAGCTGGCTGTGGCCCAGGGACAGGACCCGGAGGCCCTCGCAGGGGGCAAAGGGAAGAAGGGGAAAAAGAAGTGATCAGAGAGGCCCTCACAGGGGGCAAAGGGAAGAAATAAGACAAAGCCAACATAGACATAGTAAAGAAGAGTTGTGAATACCAAGAATTTTTAATTTAATTGAATACATGTATCTTATGTAATAAATATAAAAACATTAAAACATCACTAATGGAGCCTTTTCTTTTTAGTTGAAAATTGTTCGCAACTCGAACTTCAAAGAATTGGTATTGCAATGTGTAATTTATTCTTTGTCTATCATGTTAGAACAAAATGACATGACTGAAAATGTGTGTGGAAAAAGTGAAAGGAAGAGGGTCCCAGTACTTGTAACAATTTACATTGGTGTCATAATAATTTCATAAGTATATTTTAATATGAGTATTTAATAATTTTTCCAATGAGTCATAAGAAAGATATAAACTCTCAATGATAAAACCACATCACATGACAATGTATACTTAGCTGGAAATGCTACACTCAAGCAGTTTGTGATATCAAGTTTTGTTCACGTAGCTTTGATGTGTCAGCAATGCCTAGATTTAAAGATGATACTTTGCTTTTGTTCTATTGTAATGCACTTCTACAAGCGGCTATAGAGACTGAAAAGATACATGTATACATGCATTAGGAATGGTTCAAAGTCAAGTTTTGTCAACCTCCTATGTTTTATTATTGACTGAATATTACAACAACATAGACTGCCGTTCTATTTACAGTTATACCACAACTCAAATAAGTATTTGATCTTAATATGAGTGACAAATTTATAAAAAGTTCATAACATGCATGAGTATATTTGTTGATATGATAACATATGTAAGAATTCTATTATGATCCATAATAGTTCATTCATTAAATCTTTATTTCCCCTTTCAGAGATTTCATTTTAAAAAAAATTTTAAAAAGATATATCTCTTTAAAAATAAATCAATAATGAGTATGGTAGGGATGATATGAATTTGTTTATTGCAATATTAAAACATAAGATGGGTGTTTTGTTTGATTTTGTTGAATACTGCTCTTGAAACCTCTAAATGGTGGAGTATAATATTCTCAACCCTAAAATACCTCACTTGTTTTTTTTTGGAAAGGAACGAACCTTGTTTGTATAAATCAAGTGTGTATCTAGAATACTAACGCGATTCCAATTTTGTTACTTGAGTCCAAAGTCGGTTACAGTGGTGTAAGTATTTTGGATCCCATGCCATTGTATTGAGACTGGTTGTCTTTGAGAGTCTCAATAACGAGACTACATGTATGTCACGGAAATAGCAGGTGAAATTATATCACGGAAATACCAGGTGAAATTATGTAACGGATATAACAGAATTATGTCACGGAAATAACAGGTGAAATTATGTCACGGAAATAACACGTGAAATTATGTCACGGAAAATACAGTTGAAATTAGACTGAATCTGAACAGAATAAGCATGCCCTCAAACAGCATCAAGAATGAAAATTATTGGGTTACTTTTTGATTTATGTTTCATGATTCAATATTTCCAATTGTTTTTATACTTCTGAAGTTCTAACCACCTAAGATTATGACTCTACGAAATAATTTAATTCGTGATTTTAAATTGTGAACAGAATAAATTCAGATCTTCTGCTAATATATGTAACGCTCCTGTCTTTGCAAGAAGAATCTTAAGGCACACACTTTTACATAATAAAGCTGTGTTTATTTTGTTCTCAAAATATCCAGTACAATCTTATTTGGTAAGTTACCTTTTTAGCTCACCGAGACGAAGTCGGGGGGAGCTTATGCTATACCCTCGGCGTCGGCGTCCGGACCTGGTTAAAGTTTTTGTTGCAGGTCCTGTATCTAAGTTATTACTTGTCCTATCTTCACCAAACTTGCATGGATGATGCATCTTGACCTACTTATGGACTTGAAAGACTTGGATGCTGAATCAGGGCCATGAGTTTCAGATGCTGGAGGAGGTTAAGGTTTTTGGAGCAGGTTAAAGTTTTTGGTGCAGGTGCCCTTTGATAGCAATTTCTAAGTTACTACTGGTCCTAACTTTACCAAACTTGCATGGATGGTGCATCTTATGATACTGATGCACCAGACATGCTTTAATGCTGAATCTGAGCCATAGGTTTCAGATGCTGGATGAGGTTAAGGTTTTTAGAGCTGGTTAAACGTTTTGAAGCAGGTGCCCTTTGATGATTATATCTTAGTTATTACTGGTCCTAACTTCACCAAACTTGCATGGATGGTGCGTCTTATGATACTGATGCACCTGACAGGCATGAATGCTGAATTTGACCCATAGGTTTCTGATGCTGGAGGGAGGTTAAGGTTTTAAGAGCTGGTGTTTTTGGAGCAGGTGCTCTCTTATGATTATATCTTAGTTTTTACTGGTCCTAACTTCACCAAACTTGCATGGATGATGCGTCTTATGATACTGATGCACCTGGCAGACTTGAATGCTGAATCTGAGCCGTAGGTTTCGGATGCTGGATGAGTTTTTTTTTTTGGAACAGGTCACATATTTTATAGATAATAGCTTGCATAGTTGATTTAACTATGATATTAATGAACCACAGAGGTAGCTTCAGATGCAGATCTCCATTATTAAGGATGCTAAAAAAATTCTATCTCAAACCTGCTTGATAGATGTGTTCGTTGTTAAATGATATAATAAGATTCCTATGATATAGTATTGTGTGATATGATACACTATTGTTTTATATGATACAATATTATATCATATATTGTAAAAAGTTATATGATACGATATGATATTGTATCAATTTTTTTGTACATTCTGATATGATATTGTATCATGATATTGTTATGCATAGTATTGTTTATTATGATACAATATTGTATAATATGATATTGTATTATATACTATTTTATCACATGCTATTGTTTCATATGATATTGCAACATATAAAATTGTATCATATGATATGATACTGTATAATATATATCATATCATATGATACTATATTGTATAATATGATATTGGTTTATATAATATATTATTATATCACATGAAAATGTATTATAAGATATTGTATAATGTGATATTGTATTATATAATACAATATAGTATAATATGATATTGTATGATATAATATAGTACTATATCACATGATATTGTATCAATTGATATGATACAATGTTGTATCTAATTTTATTGTATCATATGATACAATATCCTATTATGTATCAAATATGATACAAAATCATACAATACAATATCATACTATAATATCATACAATATATTATCATATGTTACAATATTGTGATATATTATGTGATATGATATTGTATCATATATTATTATATTGTATCATATAATATCAATATCATAATATATTATGATATTGTGTTATGTTATCAAATACAATAATGTATAACAAGATACAATGTCATATCATATGTTACAATATCATATTTTATCATTATGTATTACAGTATTTTATTGTATTATATGATATATATTGTAGGTATCATAGGATGCAATATCGTATTTTATATTATTGTATTGATAAACATTGTATCATATAATACCATATAAAACACATGATTATCATACAATTTTTACATATGATATACGATATTGTGTCAAAACAGTATCCATGAATATCCAAGATCATTAACTATGATTTTCAAATAATATGATAAAGGTGGTCTCATAAAGATGATTCCTCATAAAGGTGATGCCTCGTCTCAGTGAGCTTTGTAATCTGTGAATACCTATGTTTTTTCATATTTTACTTTCATGTTAGATATTGAAATCTGATTGGTTTAGACGCAATTGATAATCCGTTCTATTACCCTCAGCGTTAGCAACACACTTGGCAACGGGTAACACTATATGACTGCCGTCATGAGAAAAGGGCCCTTATCTTTTGACGTCACAATGCTCAGAAAACGACGTCATAGTAGCGGCATTGTAAACGCAGTTTTTTTTATTTTCTGTTTCTATTTTTTTTCCTGCGTCTGTGTTGTGTTTTTTTGAATAATTAGAGTATGGCCTTGTTTAAATACCGATAATAATAATTGATAACTAATAATAATATATAGTAAAATAATTAAAGGTATATGTGGCGTATTTTTAGTGAATAACAATAATAAGATCTGATTATTTGCTTCATTTCTTTTCTTAAAGATAGGACTTTTACACAAATTACGCTTTATAAGTCAATCGCATAACAAAGATACAAGAAATCAAAAAAATATTTTTTATTTTTTACCGGCACGGTAAAAAATACAAAAGATTTGAATAACCCCGCCTTAAATGGGTCACGTGACATCCGTCTTGGTCTATCAACAAGAATGGCGACGACGAGAATATTATGTATACCGTTAAGTTTGACAGATTTGGCAATGAAAGAAAAAAGAGACAGACTGACAAGGATAGAAACAAAGGGAATATTGTCATCGGAGACAATGTAGAATGATGGAACAGGCATTAAAGTCGAATTAAACTTAAGTTTCCATGATGAAGTTGTAGGGGTTTTGCTAGTCAGGTTCGTGCTTCGTGTGTCACGTGTCTTTATTTTATAAGTTTTAAACCACAAGTGGATTTTCGTTTAGAGGAATTTTTGAATAAAGAATAAATAAACACTGTCAATACATGTACATGCATCCCTCATGGAGAGGGGTATTTACTCCGTTTACCGTGTCGATGATGCTAAAATCGTGCTTCGTCTTTATTACACTTAATAAACGATTTATATATCGTTCTACATTAATGAATATCGGAATAGTAATGCTTCGAGTATCATCTGATATAAGAATTATTTAACTTAAGACATGAAAAACGTGATTGTAATTTGTAAACAAACTCTTCTTCCATCGTGTTTTCTATGCTAGGTTTTCCCGCACTCATGCGCAGTGGCGTTATAAATGGCGGATTACATTAATATTCATCAGACGTGTAGCAAAGTTTAGAGACAAATAACTAAAGACAGAACATGTTTTATGGGCCTAGAGTTTGTGAAACGTCTAATTATAAGAAGTATGATGTATATTTTTACTCAAACTCATGTCAAAAATTTTACTCCAAATACGCCACATATACCTTTAAAAAATAATTTATAATAATAAATAAAAATATAATAATTGGCGTTCGTTACGTCGAGTCGTTTTCGACCAGCTACGTCAAAGTCGTGGTAACATGTCTTACTAAAACTGTCATAAAATGCTTAAAACACGGAAGATTTTGGATATCTTTGTATATTTGTATTTAGAAAGCGTTGACTAATCGGAATTGAGAAAAAAGTGAGTTTGTGAAATTTTGACCTTAAGGGCCCTTTTCTCGTGACGGCAGTCATATAAATAGTGCCTGCTTTGGAGGGTACCAGTTGAAATTGACACCCCGAGAAAACCATTGTCAACCGACGCGAAGCGGAGGCTGACAATGGTTTTCGAGGGGTAACAATTTCAATTATTATACTTTCATGTTAAATACTGAAATCTGATTGGTTTAGACGCAGTTGACAATCCGTTCTAATACCCTCAGCGTTAGCAACACACTTAGCAACGGGCCGATATAACGAATTGTTACATGCGCGTAAATTATGCGCGTACGGTTAGCCGTAGAACTCGCGTCTTTTCTATATAAAAGCAGTAATTTGCTACAAAATTAAGACATTCAGTATAAAAAAATAAATAGTGCCTGTTTGGGAGGGTACCAGTTGAAATTGACACCCTTCGAAAACCATTGTCAACCTCCGCTTCGCGTCGGTTGACAATGGTTTTCTCGGGGTGTCAATTTCAACTGGTACCCTCCCAAACAGCCACTATTTTTATAATCATGGTACCCTCCCAAACAGGCACTATTTATTTTATTATACTGAATGTCTTAATTTTATAGCAAATTTTACTGCTTTTAAAGACGTGAGTTCTACGGCAAACCGTACGCGCATAATTTACGCGCATGTAACAAATCGTTCTATCGGCCCGTTGCCAAGTGTGTTGCTAACGCTGAGGGTATGAGAACGGATTGAGAATCAGATTTCAGTATTTAACATCAAAGTATAATAAAACGAATTGCTACATGCGTGGACAGTTCGCCGTAGAATTCACGTCATTTCTATATAAAAGCAGTAAATTTTTTTTATAAACATAGACATTCAGTATAATAAAATAAATAGTGCCAGTTTAGGAGGTTAACAGTTGAAATTATTATACTTTCATGTTAAATACTGAAATCTGATTGGTTTAGACGCAGTTGACAATCCGTTCTCAAAAAATATTATCGAGGTCACTGAATTCTTAATATAGCTGTAGACGGCAAATGTAGACTGACACTGACAGTTTGATATAAATCAGAAACAAAGAACAGTAATCACTTTATATTAATTGCAATTAAGATAAGCATTTGATATCGTAGGTAAAGGGCTCCTGTATGATCTGTGTTGAAGCAGTTTGTTATGATCTTCTATGAACATGTGATATGAGTTTTGAGACAGATACAATGTAATTGAACCTTTAAACTACCTGAACCCCTTTACTTACACGTGTTATATCCCCCCTCCAAAAAAAAAAAGAAAATTACCAAAGCTTCGAAACCAAATATACAATAATTGTATTTGCTTTTAAATAATATTATGCATGAACTGATACCTGTAGCATGACCGTTGCGTTTTCTCATCATCATGATTTCATGCGAGTCTTTTTACCACGCGCATAAAGAAAACACCCACATCAAATCATGGTAATGAGAAAATGTAACGCTTATGCAATTAGTTCATGCATGATAGTATTCTTTTAGCCTCATCGATGGGAGACCGTTAAAACAACGTGATTATTGAATCATGATCATAATTTTGGGGTAGCAATGTTCATGTCTACCGCCCCTAACTACGATTACAAATGCAGATATTTGGATGTTTGACATTAAAAGAAATATCTGAATTTTATGAGTGTAAATTCCTTTATTGTGGATTGAATTTCAAGGAGCCAAAATTGCTATTTTTAAGTAGATCATTGGCAACATTTCGTGGAATTACTTGTATTATAAATATATTAATAATATTACTCATAATTCGTTGTGGATTTAAATTCATGGATGACGAAAATAAGCATTAACGAAATCCACGAAAATTGAGAATACACGAATTCGAATGATTCCACAAATGCCTGTCTACATGGGTATTCTACAGATAAATTCAAAGTGAAGTACTGCACCATCAGAACTCCCACCCCCGCGAAATTCATTCGATAACAATATTTTTGCAATATGTTTCCAAGAAATGAAAATAAATGTATGTCTATATACCTATATGTCAACATTTCTTTCTCGATATAACTAAAACTCACTCTTAAATTATTATTTTAACCCCCTATTTTGTTAAGTCAATATAACAGATAGCAATGAAACTTTTCAATTATAACAAGGTGATTTCAATTATGTAAACTCACCTCAATATAATGCCGAAAATTTGCATAAATGAAACGAAATAATAATTTATATGTTGACAAGACGATAAAAAGTATGACAATGTATAAGTTAAAACACAACAAGCTTCCGTAGCCATGCGCATGACGTAAGAATAATTTTCTTAATCAGCGTCTATGTTAGTATTACAAATACAAATTGAGACGTACTTTTTTATTCCTGTTTTATTCATAGGTTATGTAAAATAACCGCAGCTTACATTAAAAAAATACATATAACATGTTCTATGTAAGTTAATGATCATTTTAGACAAAATACGCACGCAAGGTTAAAGTTTTTGCAATCTGAATACCAGTTTATAACTTAAACTGTCCATTTTTTTTAGGCAAACGCACATACTCAAGAGACCACAAACTTACAATTATAAGTTCTTGGTTTTTAAAATGAGATAAAAATTGACGAAATATTCTGAATTGATCCCAACCTGAAAGACACAGGGTGTTATTCATTATTCATTCAGTGTTTTGATTGCTTGAAACTATTTGCGGGGAGGAGTCATCTGACAAAATCGTATCAGTATATATACCAGCGCTTTCTTATTAATTCCAATCCGTCTTAGGATATTGTTTGGATTGGTCAGTTTGTAGAAGAAAAGCATTGGCAATTTGTGTTGAGGATTCCTCAGATTAAGGTAGGCAATGCCATTAATAAAAACAATTAGTATTATTTTGCAAAACTTTAAAAAATGTATGCATTTTTAATGTTTGTAATAATTGTCTTGTTGTCAAAATTACTTTATTTTTATTCGGTATTTATTTAAGAGAGAGAGAATGAGAGAGAGAGAGAGAGAGAGAGAGAGAGAGAGAGAAAGTGAGAGACGGAGAAAGAGACACACATACAGGCTGACAGAGAGAGACACAGAGAGAGAATGAGAAAAAAAAATTCAGAGAAAGAGAGAGAGAATGTTCGAGAGATAGACAGACTGAATACGGAAGAATTTAAATATGCTTTAAAAGGTGTTGTAGTTCCTATGCTTTTTTCTCTAAATGTGTTGCAGGTAAACTAGAAAAATCAAACTAAAAGAATTTGATGTAAATCCTTTTTTTGCATGCAAGTGAGAATTTTATCCGGAAAGTTTGTACTAAGTTTTATAAGACAATTCAATAAATTTGAAAATTGTTTCACATACAAATGTGACATGTTTTACGCTTTATAAAAGGGGAATGCTCACTTAATAGTAGCTGCCTCCTTGAAACATGCATTTATCGATGATTGTTTGATTCTAGATCTTATGTCCACACACGGGCACCGCTAAACGAAATGCTATGCATCAAATACAAAGCCTTATCGAGTATTATATACACCGTACAAAAACAAAGCAGATGAATAAGTAGTGTATAAAATTTGCATAAGCCTTAGTAAATTTTAATTTTTTTTTGTCAAAAATTGAAAAAATTGACATTTTAACAAATTATTTATAATGATTATTTTATAATTTTAGATATTGAGTAAATTTGTTTAATCTATTTTCTTAAATCTTCTAATTAAAGGGAAATATAATCTAGATAATGTCAAGAATGATAACACCACAAAGAAGGATAACTCTAATTTTTTTTTGGCAAATGCGCAATAGATGAAATATACATAAACGTCTGCTAAAAATTGCATTGTTTAATCACTGCACAAAAGAAGCGATTGATAATATCAACGAGGATATCTGCTATTTAGAAAAACCAGTGAAAAAATACCAATTTTCAAAATTTATGTGCGACATATCTCGGAATGCAAAAGGTAAACAATAGTACAACTGCCTCAGAGACACTTTGCGAGGTAGGGTAGAACTCCGTCATATCATGTTCATGAGCGGGCATAGAAAAAAATTACTATCATAGTTATGCCAGAAAATGCACAGGTAACCAAAAAAATCGCAATCCGTAAAACATTTTCCAATCTGGCGTTAGCAAGCAATGGCGGTGCAGGGCCCAGCGGTGTTCCAGACGACCAGAGCACATACCTGCTTCAGCAATCAATGTTCAAAGAACAAAATACAAAATTATCATTCAAATCATTTATCAACAATTCTGGTTTTTACAACACTTCGATCAATGTTAATGTACATCCGGAGCTAAAGTAATCAACGTGTTCAAATCAACGTCCTAAATAAAATCACTCCGCGTGTTAATAACATGTACTTGTTTGTTTCTTGTTGATTCTTGTTATTTACAATTAATTTAGCTTAAACATTATTTGTGTTTAAAATTGAATTATAAGCATTGACAGCATATTTTTTTTGCTCATCGAGAAATGAATCTAAAAACCGCATCGCAAACTTTTTTATGAAAGCCGATGAGCAATGAATCTAAAAACCGCATCGCAAACTTTTTTATGAAAGCCTTCGGCTTTCATAAAGTTTGCGATGCGGTTTTTAGATTCATTTCTCGATGAACAAAACAAATTATACAGTCAATCCTATAGAGTCAAACAATGTCTTGAAAACTGCCATTTCCAGTTTTTGTTTTAAAGTGGTATATTTAAAAAAAATCTAGCTTTTGGAAAAAAAATCATTAATACCTTTGAAACCTAATAACGCTGTGTTAAATTTCCTCGCTAGAAGTCATGCCTAGATGAGTCGAGTAGTTACGCAGTTAGAATAGGATGTAACCGACTTGATTTAATTGGGTTCGAATCCCGGAACATTTGTATTTTTAAAAATAAACATTTCTTTTAATCATATGAAAGGGTAATGTATCTAGATGATTTAAGGATGTCAGAATGAAGTTATTTTAACGCTTGTCAATGTAATATTTTGCAGGCGTGCAAATGTTTTTCAACATTACTTACCATGCGCGGATCCAGAAAATTTTTCCAGGGGGGGTCCGAAGGATAATTGTGTTTGCCAGGGGGGTCCGAGGCATATTTTCGATAATTTTACTATGTAAATTTAATAAATTTTCATTTTCCAGGGGGGGGGGGGGGTCGGGACCCCCCCGACCCCCCCCCCCCCCTCTAGATCCGCGCATGCTTACTGTGTGAAGTATCCGTTATAAACTTGATTTATAAACATTTTCTTCTGAACAATGGATTTCAAAACAACGTTTGCATCATTGTAGAAACTTGTTTCCCCCTTTTTATGAAATAACCCGGTATGCCGTTTTCAAAGATATATATTTTTATTGAGACTAGGCATTTATCTAGTTCAATGATTATAATTACAACTCTGACGGTTTTAAAGAGCCAGAATAAGATTTATTCTTGTAGCTCAGAAGAATGATATATCAAACACGCTGGACAGTAGAAATTAAATTGATATATGTTAACATCAAAATAAAAACATATGGTCATCCTTTTATTGTGATCGGCTTCGGCCGATCACTGTTGTGTCCATATGAGGCATCCGGCAAATGCTTCCACGTGCGCACACATTCCGCTTGCATAAGTAGATAAGTAGTTCTTATAAAAACTTGAAGTTTGGTTTAGTATTTATATAACATTTTACTCGGTTTTATTTCAATTCATTTACCTTAAGAGATGCAAACACACATAAAATACAGTTCGACCTGTTAATTCAAGAATGCACATTTTGTCCCACGCGTAAGAATTTCGATCGAAAGATTCATTCATTAATGCAGTTGACCTCGATGAACTGACCTCAATCATAAGAAGATGCTCCATGAACTGACCTCGATCTATTGATGTTGCATAATAGTAGCTAGGAAGACGGCTTGATTTATAAACAAGGTTACGTTATAATGCGACCTCAATAGCAAGTTATGATGTCATTCAATGTTTTTCAGTCGCATTAAATTATTTTAATACAACTCTTTCTTTGTATACGTGTTAATGCTCTTTGAAGAGCCCTTCTCGGTACTCTGAAGAAGATACACTAACATTTAATAATTACGTTAAAAATATAAAATTAGACAAGGAGTTTACGAACGGCTTCCCAAATTTATTTCAAAATTAAATTTGTTGAACGAAATTATGGTGTACAGATTCAAAATATTCTATATTTTGTAAAAATACAGTACTTTTTTAAAATATTATTTTACATCAAACTGATCATGTTGATTGCTTCTAGCTATCAATAAATCATTATTGCCGATCATTCCTTTAAAAGGAATACTTGTTTATTTTACTTTTACATACAGAAAAAAAATGGCAGTGTGGGAATCAACATCCGGAAGTAAAATTCCGAATAATGCGATACGTGCCGGATACGAGAAAGACGGAAAACCCTTGTTTATCGCCCGGGCAAAGGTGGGAGGCAGCTGGACCGCCGGAAAATGCGGATCTCACCTTCCAGGGGCCCATATCCCTTACGATTGCAAGGAGAATATCGTTAACGATTACGATGTTCTCGTATATCCGATTAACGCCGTGTGATTCTTGGGTTGGCAGCCGGCATCTGGCTTATTCCGTGTAAGATCAGCACCAGCCATAAGTGTGCTTACTTGGGGTACTGCGATAAAGAACACAAGACTAAAGAATACGAAGTCCTCTGTCAAATCAAGTAGCTGGGAGAGACGAAAAAGAATATGTTTAGAGAAAAGAACTATCTTTCTGTATCACGCAAATCAGATCCTACTGAATAATAAGCACAGCTTTCTTGTCTTTTCTTATCAAACATTCTTTTGATTGTTAAACATTTTAACTCTTCCTTTTCTTTAAATAAATGTAATATCTCACACGTGTTTTTTTTATTTTCTTGTTTATTTGTTATGAGTTTTTATTGTGTGTCTGTGTTCGGGGAGAGGGGATAACACGCGTCGTAATAACGATATTTCGTATTTTATGCACATGAACGTAACTGATCAAGAAGCTGGTAGGGAAGATAAAACAATTTTTTAGAGAAATGAACTATCTTTGTTAATCACAAAAATAAGATCAAGCTTCCTTGCTTAGTTAGTAAACATTCTTTTGATCATACATTTCACCTCGTCCTTGTCTTTAAAATATTTCATTATCTCATTGGTGAATTTTTATTTGTGTGTGAGAGGGTGAGGGGTGTGCGAGTAATGTAACGACATTTGTGTGAGGGGTGTTACGACATTCATGCGTTGTAAAAATGTTATTCTACATGTAAAGTTAAAAAAAATATACTATGCATATCGATTGCTAAGCCGATATTGTATGAAAATATCTAAGTTAGATACGGCTTTTACTAAAAGGCATTCAGGTAAGATGTTACATGTTCATTTTTAAAAAGGAACACTTTGACCGGTGTATAACCGTTTTTCACACATTTGAAACTTAAATGCAGAACAAATTAAACCTTTTTATTGATACTCAAATAACTTATGCAAATTGTGTTTTTATAACAATTATAGTCTACACTCTGCCTGAGATTTACTTGTATTTTTTCCAATACGTTTTAAATGAGAAATAAGCCATATTAACCCAAAAGTACATAAAAACAGACTTTTATTAAGATATAATCAGGAGCACATCATGTACAATGTACCCTAGATGGTGATGCAATTTTTTATGACTTGATATAATTTCATTTTTTTTACTCTGTTTTCTTTACATTTCATTTGGAGGACACAGTATCGATGTTTTATTCACTGAAATAAATTAAGCACTGTTTAATAGTAGTAGAAATGTATTAATCGTGGAAAAAATATCAATATTGTATACGTTTCAGTTAACACGTATATTTTTGTTAATAATGATGACGAAGTAAACAGAATCAAAAACTTAACCTATTAAGGAGTAATTGTTTCTCATTTTGGCGTTTTTAATACATTTATATAGCCCCCCAAAAAATAATATATAAAAGGTGCGACTGGTCGGCAGGGGATGCTTACTCCTCCTAGGAACCTGATCCCATTTCTATCTTTTTAGAGGTCCTTGTTGCTCTGCTTTGAAATTGTATTTCGCTTTAAGGATTTTTGAGAGTTTGATTTTAATCAACTCTCCTATGCAGTTACTCTGGCAAACCGGAAGTAAAACAGTGTTTGGACCTAAGCACAAATCATCACCGCTGACAAATCTTTCCGATCTAAAAATAGAACCAGTTCTTGCGTTGACTGGACTTTATTATCAATTTCTTTTATATATTTTACCAAAAATATTTCGATTACTGATGCATAATACATCGTTGAATTTGGTGTCGTTATTTATCTTTAAATATTACACAACGTGATTATATGGAGGTTTCCGTCTATAGCTCAGAATTTTTTTTCGGAAAAGCTCGATTATTCATATCAGAAAAAATGTGTGTAATCATTCAAATAGCGCTAAAAAAACCTACTTTCAATGCAAAATTACATCGCTGATATCAAAATAGATAATAATCAATAAAATCAACTCCCGTCAGTACTTCCGTACTTTGATTTGGATGGTTGACAGTTTGTTATTGTCAATTTTCATTACAATCTCACAAGGCTATATGAGAAATTATTTGGAAAATAAATCGCTTTTTTATCATGCAATGTTAATCATTGTATATTGATATATTTGATCAAATTGAAAAAGCAAAATTGAAAAGGTTTTTTCCAGCTTAAGAAATATCATTGTCTCCAGACAAGAGTTGAAAACCTGTTATTTTTTAGCTTAGAATACACCGTTCCATAGCCGTGGCATAAGCTCCGCCCACCGTAGGTACGGCATAGCAACGACGCAGCCTCGGACAAAAAAGAGTAAACAATGGCGGCTTCTACAAACGCTCTCAATATTATTTCACCCGATATTTCGATTGAATTCTTTAAACATGTTACATTGTCGTCTCGTGCAAAGGAAAGGGGGTACAATTTTTTCATCAACTGTTATGTTCATGCTGTTAAAATATAGAGCACAACTGACAAAACCGTAGAAATTACGTCCAAATGTTACCGGTCTATGAAAAAGAGCGAAGACCTACACAAAGTAAACATGACCATAGATTTTAATAAAGGCGCTATTGACGATAGCCATTGCTCTTGTCAAGCAGGATGAGTGAAAATTGTTTTATTGGTGACAAATAATTGATTTTTGTATAGTTGATTGATTAAACAGCGATCAGTATCACTGCCATCATTTCCGTTAATCGTGGCGAATTCTGACAAAGATGTCAACTTGGATATTCAATTAAAATGGATTAAATGTGCATTATTAAAATGATCATAATTCGTATATTTAGCTACATTCAACTGTAGATTAATTATGCTGACATGATAAATTGGTAGGTAAACGATATCTTTGTTCACAAGTAGACTTTCTGGAACTTGTGCTCCTGCCACAGCTTTTGTGTACACTGTACAGCATTATAAACGCTTGGGATTGAATGAGGTCCCTGCTGAACTTCCATGTACAAGTTTGCCTCAACAGTGGCATAAACCAAGAGGCTCAAAAATTCAGCCTGAGCCGGTTTCAACCATGGTTTTTTCAAAGCCCGAACCTACAGCTAGAAAGAAGAAACCAGTTATTTTTGACAAACCAAATCAAACGTAAACAACAATTTCTTTTATTGTCAATTTGATTTAATTTGATTCCAAATTTACAATAACAACAATGTAGATTTAAAAAAAAAAGCTGGTAACAAAATTGCCCTTTAATTTACATAGAATTCCTGATGTGTATTGTAAGCCTTCCACCTTGGTTATCTCTTGGAGATGCAACTCAAGCTCAACAACCACGAAGTCCAGTACTTCTTTTACCAGCAATTTATTAATCAGCGTGATAGTATAGTCAAAATTACATCAACTAAAAGCAGCCAGAATCAAAAATCTGCTTAACATCATTTTACATGAGTATATATAACATTTTACTTATAATTGATAGTTCTGACCAGTTCGGGCCATCTACAATGATCATGAGTGAACATTTAGTGTTCAAATTCCAGAATTAGTTTTTATTTCTAAATAAAGCAACAAAACTATCAGAACTGTCAGAAAGAATATTGTGATGCAGGTTTTGAGTCTCAAAACCCGAGTCTCCGAGTCCCCCACCTGGGTGTGATGCATCGCTTACGCATAATACATTTATTCATGCATGGCTTAGGTTAGAGGTTACAAAGTTTAAATAGCATTACAGGACTAACTTGCAATATCAGGGCCTTCATAAAGTGAATAGAAATTTGGACAGACTTTCTTTAAAATGTTTTGGATAAATAAAGTTATCGAAGCAATTTCTCATTATTAGTTGACATATAATATATTAAAAAAAACAATTAGCATATAATATTTCATACACACAAAAAACTAGAATCGTTTGATATCATTAGCTAGTTGGTTGGCTTTTTTGATACACGAAGACTGAAAAAAGTTTGCACAAATATGGAACAGGAATAACTTATTGCTGATATAATTAGATCATCTCTTACATAAGGTTAAGTAAATCGAAACTCTCAATACAAGCTGTATAGAGAATTGTATATCAACGTGAAGAATATTCGCCAACATGTAATGAATGAATGAATGAATGAACGAATGAATGACCATTGACATTTCATTAACGTTAATCCTGCTGTAAGCTGAAAGGAATTGAAAATCATACGATTTCGATTTAATACAGTCTGTCAAAGAACAGAAAGTTTTATTTCATATAATGCAATAAAGTGGAAAATGCCCAAAACATCAGCCATTCATAATGTGATCTCTCTGCATCAACGTGATGTTGGCAAACATAATGTGATCTATCTGCTCTATTTAAAACGTAGATAATAGTTGTCATGTCAAAATACAATTAAAACATCACCATTTTGTGTCCCGTGGTCTTATTAATCTGTTTTATTCTATCCGTTCAAAATATCTTTATTCAATAAAGTCAAAATGGACAAAAAGTAATTAAGATAGCAAGATGGGTAAAAGACGTTACGAGAATTATTTAAATCAGTTTAAAAATCTCAATTTGGTCCTCTGTTAGGTTAATATATTGTTCAAATATATTTATCTTTGTTAACAAGTTATTGAGAGAGAAATTAAGATTTCCCGATCGATGATTCTCTGGAAAAATGGTCAAAAATATATTGTTTATATACTGTGCATTGAATGTATATGAAATATAATGCGCCTCAAAATTATTTTCCAAAAAATTAAGTTTCTTTAGAAACCATAATATCGATTCTTTTAAGAATCAAAATTGTATATAGGGGTCGGTCCACGCAGAGTCATCAAATTTCTTCATACTTCATACATGTAAACAAATGGTAGCGGGGGAAAACAGTTGCCATGGTAACCTGGGCTAAAGATGGAAAAATTGCAAATCTAATCTTCTTTGCAGCTACTATAAGCCATCAAAGGGAAACCAACCTTTGCTATATATAGAAGGAAATTGATGGAGAAACCATAACTTAAAAGTTTTAAAATATATCAGCTGAAAATTCTCGAAATATTTTTTGTCAGCCGTAATGAGTAACAATTAAAGCTTTACATATCTAGGAGTGTCATTGCAATATATTTATTTTATATATGAAATTGACACCCGTTGCTTTGGTTACTAAATTTAAAGGTGATTTTGAATGTTTTTCTTAATTTTAAAGGTTTTTAGCATTTTTTTCGGTTGATACTTGTGAAACGTTGCCAACGTTTTCATGATCTACTACCAAAAGCATCATGAAACTCAGTGGTGATACTGATATATGGACATTTATGTAGCGTAGATCAAATTTCCTCTAGTAGAATTTAGTGTTTCTTACCTATAAAAAAGAAAGTGATATTGCTAATCACATATTACATTTTGGAGAAAACGCATTTGTAGTGTTTTTATAATCTACTTCAAAGTGAGGAAAATGCAATTTCCAATATATTTGATTGTAAAATTACCTGTATTTTGAGATCCCCCCCCCCAAAAAAAAAACAAAACAACAACATCAGATTAGAAAGGTAGATTTTCATCAAACTGAAGTCGCCATGATCCTTTCTTAGAACAAGACCTAAAATTTAAACTAGATCCTGAGGATTCTCTGTGTCTAACATAAGAGTGATTAAGTGAATACACAATACCATCATATTTGTATTGGCACTGACAATTGCTGCATTACCCAACATAATTTAGATCATATCACAAAAATAGTCCTGCCGAGACTGTATCTGGGTACCAGTGATTATCATACTGTACATGTTCACGAGTATGAGCTCTTCATCAACGATGGGCAAAGAAAGGGAGATATCATTTATTTTCGCCCTAAATTGTTTATCATAATCACGCAAATTAAGATTGGTTGAAATAGTAAACTAAAAAAGGTTTCCTTAGCATGTATTTCTATTACATGCATACAGAATATAATTTCCTTTGAAAAGGTTGTCTCAAATGCTGAATGACCTTAAAAATAGAACTGTTAGGTATTTTAACAGATGATGAAATATATAGTTTATCTTAATATTTCATCATCATATTTTAGTGAGAATACATACATTTTTTATGAGTGTTATTTCTTAAGCAAAATAATTATGAGCAAAAAGCAAAAATTGGTCTCCACAAATTTAAATGATTCTACAGTAAAAAAAATCACAAAAAATACACCAAAAATAAGAAACACTTATGATATAATAAATTTATTGAAAGAAAAGGAAGAGTTGAAACTTTTATAATCAAAAGAATGTTTTCTAATTAGATACAAAGAAGCTGTGCTGATTATTCGGTAGGATCATATTTTTGTGATTGACAAAGATAGTTCTTTTCTCTAAACATATTCTTTTATGTCCCTCTCGGCTACTTGATTTGACAGAGGACTTCGTATTCTTTAGTGTTGTGTTCTTTCTCGCAGTACCCCATGTAAGCACACTTATGGCTGGTGCTGATCTTACACGGAATAAGACTTCCGGAGTAAAGAGCCCGTCCCACGTACAGGTCTGTGTCCGTTTTGAAGGCTTTATCCGGGACTTTTCCGCCTGATGCATGCTGCCAATCCAAGAATCCCACGGCGTTAATCGGATATACGAGAACATCGTAATCTTTGACAATGAATTCCTTGCAGTCGTAAGGGATATGGGCCCCTGGAAGGTGAGATCCGCATTTTCCGGCGGTCCAGCTGCCTCCCATCTTTGCCCGGGCGATAAACAAGGGTTTTCCGTCTTTTTCGTACCCGGCACGTATCGCATTAACCGGAATTTTACTTCCGGAGGTTGATTCCCACACTGCCATTTTTGGTTTTCTGTATAAATATATATATATATATATATATATATATATATATATATATATATATATATATATATATATATATATATATATACTTATCAATAAAACGGAAACAAGTACATCAATCCCTGCTTACCTGACAAAATCAATGAAAGTTTTAAAGAGTAGGGTTATGTTGATCATACAAGAAACCTTGTTAACAGGCAAATTAATTTAAAACGATACCGTGAAAATGTGCTTAATATACCAACACTATTGTTATCAAACTTCCTTGGTTATTTTTTTTGTTCTATGTAATAGTTCTATTATGTCATGGAAGCTATTTTTTTGGCCCAAACTATATCCGGTTTTTTTCCTTAATTTGAATAAATAGGATTTCACAATATACCTACGCTGAATAACATAACAAAATTTAATAAATTGTCATTATCTCCTTGTAAATTTTTTTCATGTTTAACAATTATAAACTGATATGAAATATAAACATATTTTTTGTTAATATATACAGTCTCTCTCTCTCTCTCTCTCTCTCTCTCTCTCTCTCTCATTCTCAAATAGATACATTATTACATTATATTATTTTGACAATAATTAAAAGTATAAAAACTGCATACATGTTTACATTCTGCAAATTAAACATTTGCTTTCATCAATGACATTGCATACCTTATTCTGAGGAATCTTCAACACAAATTGACAGATGCCTTTCTCCAACAAATTGACCAAACCAAACAGTATCCTAAAACGGATTAGAATTATTAAGACCGCACTGCTATATATATAACGATATGACCAGATAACTCCTCCCCGCTGCTGTTCAAGCACTCAAAATACGGAATGAATGAAACCCGCTGTATTTCACTTGGAGATCAATTCAGAATATTTCTTCATTTTTTCCCTTCTTTACTTCTTGCTTACTCCCCCTAGGCACCTAATCCCACCTCTTTTTTTTATAGGTCCGTGTTGCTCTGCTTTGAGTTTTTATTTCGCTTTATAGATTTTTGAGATGGTTGACAGTTTGTTATTGTCATTTTTCATTAAAATAAATCAAGAATATGTAATTTTTAAATTGGTTGTCATCTAAGTATGTAAGCTTAAACATAAAAACCAGGCTAATTTTTTTTCAATAGACATTTTAACTAATAAACTTGACTTTGGGTTGCAAAGCACTTAACCTTGTATGTATAATTTGCTTAACATAATCACCAATTTACATTAGAAATTGTTCAAGATATGAATCAGTCATTATTTAGAGAAAATGTTTCATGTAAGCTGCTATTAATGGTTTACACAACTTATCAAGTTACAGAAATAAAAATTGATAACTTCTTACAATAAAATAAAAGACTTAGAATAAATTTTTTAAATCGTCGCTCACGTAACGATGATCAGTTTTTTCTCAAATGTATATGGAAGTGGGGAAGATTTTTTAGAATTTAGGTACATGGCTTTATGGAGATCATAAGCATGAACACATAATTTTTTTCTCAAATAAACATGAGAGTAAAGAAGAAGATTTTAAAAGATTTAATGCATTTTCACTATATATCCATATTGGTCCCGCCATAAAGCCTGGACCCAACACCCAAAGACCCAATTTTCATTATTTTTGTAGAAGGCTTTTTTGACATCATAATCATTTATCTATTGTTTTTAACATCTGTAAAAGCAGAAAAAAAGATTTTCGAAAATATTGTCCTTTTTTATTATTATACCCTGTCAATAAATCATAAGGTGATATGATCATAAATTCATTTTTCTTTCTACAAAGATTCTTCTTTCTGAAAAGAAGTTAAATATGTAAAATTGTTAACGGACGACGCACGATGAACGACCAACGAAGACCAATTGCCAATTGCAATAGGTCAACTGGATGACTGCGGTGATCTAAACTAAATTCGTATTTTGATATGTTTTGCATATCTACTTCTGAAAAGCTATCATCTTTTTACAAAACTTTGATTTTTCACTGACGCCAAAAGCGACCGATAACAGTTTACGAAACATTGACTCCTTCAGACGTTATGTTCCATTGTCTCTAAAAAGCCTATTTCAGGAGTCGCTTAAAAATTTGCGATATTAACAGGTTCACATTGGGCTGAACTCACCAAGTCGTGGCATACTTTCATAAAACGTCACGGGGTGTCGAGGATCCTTATTAAATTGTCATCATTTTTTCTTTTATTTGATTTTTAAAAAAAGCTACATTAATATAGGGTTTTCATCTGTAATAGGTTAATACCGAAACAATAAACATCTGATGTGTTTAGAAATCGTTAACAGTACTGACAAATAGCAAAACAACAAAAGTTTATGTTAAAATGATCGCGGATGAAGACGCTTACTTTCTCTTTTAACAATAATAATGTTATGATTAATTTACTAAGCAAATCATCAAGATTAATGTTTAAAACAATTATCCTTCGACCACTTAAAACTTTTAGGGATACATCCTTTCAAATTCCAGGATTTACATTAAAACAAATTTAACAGTTTGATAATTTTATTTTTCCGAACCTCTGAATTTTCGCATAAAAATAAGAAATTTTTTACTTTTAATCTTTATTGTATAGTTGTTCAATCCTTGGTAAATATACTTCGATACATTGCTTAATAGCTCAATACTCCATCTCATCAATTTGCTTTATTTTGTAAGTTTTTAACAAATTCGCCATTTTTTTTAATAATTAAAGAAGGGGCAACTTGTAACTTTTAAAACAAGTGTTATTTATATTTGTACTATAATTAGTTCATAATCAAAAGGAATAAAATCAAAGTTGTCCGACAACTCTCAACATAAGCTGTACATGGAAGTCAACACCAATGGGAGGAACATTCGCTAACACGAACGAATAAATGAATTATTTCACCATTAAAACTGTGTCTCAGCTGAAAGAGATTGATAATTATACGAGTTAGACTAATAATAAGTTGGTCAAAGAACAGAAGATTGTATTTCATATAATACAGTTAGTTAGAGAATGTTATAAAACGTAACGATTTGTTTTTTGTTCTTTTTGCTATTTTTAAAAAGCAGATTTTACATGCAATGTCGAAATATAATTTTAGAATCTTACTTTTTGGTCTGCAGTTTTATTAATCTTTTCTTTGTGTTATTTAAAAGAAATGTGTATTTATAGATGTTTATTTTTGACACCAAGAATTAACAATAGGTATCTAAGATGACACGATAACTAAGAATACTGAACATTCATTAAAGCTGCTTGAGGGTTCGAATGAGGCTAAATGTTAGAGGAAATGATACATATTACTGGGGTCCGAAAAGGTGTTTGAAGTTTAACATAGAAATATATAGGTCAAATGTTTAAAAACTTCTCTTCTAAAACTACCTTGCTACATTTTGTAATTTTACTACGCAAGCATCCTTATAAAGTGTATATTCTGCATTGTTAAAATTGTAACCCCGGACAAATACTCGACTCCTAATGTTATCTCAAAGTTTAACATTGAAAGATAAAGGGAAAATATTTTAAGCATTCTCCCCAAGAGCTTCAATGCTACATTTAGGGATATTACAATGCAGGCATCCTCAGATAATGCAGATTCTGCTTTGTAAAACCATGAACATCAACCCAATACTATGGCCCTTAGAATATAAAAATAGAAATATAAAAGTAAAATGTTTAAAAATCTTCTCAAGAACTATAATGCTACATTTAGTGATATTCCTATGCAAGCATTCATAGATAGTGTAGATTTTGAGTTGTAAAACCATGACCATTCTACAGTCTCTGATTGGTCATTACAATAAGAGATATCTACTTCCTTTATCTTAAATAACCTCTGTTTCATGCAAATACAACGAGCAAACTTTGACTTAACGTCGACTTCTACTTTACAACTATTTTCAGTTTCAGGTAGACTACATTGTGAAAGTATTCTTAATTTCCAAGAAAATACCAAGCGTACACTCTCCAAACAATGACATCATTCTAGGGATACTTTCAGATACAACTTACTTTGATTTATTTTCTAAATCTTTTTCTGTTAATAATTTTATTTATAGTTGACTTTTATTGCAACAGGGAATGTTTATTGGGAAGTAAAAAATACGTTTCGTAGTACTTGCAAACATTATGTTCAATCATCTCGTTAAAGTCTTTTCCGTTAGTCGTTGAAATAGTTGGATGAGCAACTTACTACATCTGTCTAGAAATGTTTATTAATTATGTTAATTTTTGTTGCCATTTACCATAACTGAGATAAAAATATAAAAAAGACCTGCTTTCAAAATTTAAAATATTTTCCCATTGCTACATGTATGTACAACGTTTTTCATCTCTAAGGGATTATTAAATTGTAACGTTGGCTACGACAATTCAGCCTTTTTAAGAAAAAGAGAAGGCAAAATAATTCTGAAAACAAAAAGCTGTCGTAAGAGCTGAACGAAAGAAAAACCAATTAGACTGATAATTAAAAAAAAAATGCTTTCACTTTTATCATCAAAATAATCTTGATATTTTACAATTCTTTGCAGCAATTACTCACCATTAGTTTATTACTTCTTTTCAACATATAAAATAACATAACTGATATTTATATTTTATATTTATATTTTATAAACATTTAAGATCATAATATTTTGATATCATTAGCTAGTTGTTTTGATTTTAAATTTATGAAGACCGTCAAAGATTTAATATCAACAAATGCGAAACAAGAATAACTCAAAGCTGAATAAGATCTCTTACAAAATATAGAGTTATACAATGTATATCAACGGGAAGAATTTTTTCTCACAAAAATGAATGAGTAAGTAATGGAATTTCAATACCGATTTTAGGCTAAAAGGAATTGGTTGCTTCTCATACAATTCAGATAAAATAAGACCGTCAAACAAAAAATGATTGTATTTCATACAACACAATGAGGTAATAAATGCCCAAAACGATAACAAGTCATATTGTGTCCTCTTTGCTATATTTAAAACGCAATAATACTCGCCTTGCCTCAATACAAGTTTGTGTTCTGTGGTCTTATTATTATCTATTTTATTCTATTCTTTAAAAATAAGTATATTCAATAGGTGTCAAACTTGTTTAGAAGTAAACGAGATAACATGATTATTATCTTAACTAGGCAACAAACATAATGTTATTAAATAGAGTTTCCAGCCACTAGGAAGTCTTCTGTATGACGTTTGATTGGATAAGATTGACATGATTTAAACTGATCTGACCATAGACAGAATAATAATTCTTCAATGATCAGTAATTACCACAACCATGATTTTAAGGAATCAAGCCAATGTAGTCTTTAAACTTCAGTGAAAAAAAATCTTTTCAACTCATAATTTTTTTTTCAACAAATTTTGATTCTAATTGTTAATGGTTTAAAAATAAAAATCTTTAAAAAATGTTAAACATGAAGTACAACAAATACCTTTTTGTGGCTAACAGCATGAAAAAAATCTTGTATTTTTTTGCAATTATAAGCAACACCTAAGAGTGGGTTTCTCTCTCTCCAAAATCAGGATTGTGACTTGCTTATATACAATACCAGTTGATTTTAGCTTAATGATTTAAGGAGTAACAAAAACCAATCTGCTCTGCATTTATTAAGGTTTAAATCATGTACTTTCTTTTTATCAGTATTGATATTCATAGATGAATTTAAAAGAAGCTCTGCTTGGTTTTTCGAAATGAATATTTATGCATATTTATGATATGAGGAATATTTGATGCTGTTAATATGTAAAATGCAATAATATATTTTATTATACTTTCATGTTAAATGATGAAATCTGATTGGTTTAGACGCAGTTGATAAACCGTTCTATTACCCTCAGCGTTAACATCACACTTGGCAACGGGTAACACAACAAATTGTAACGTGCGCGTAAATTAAGCGCGTACGATTCGCTATATAATACACGTCATTTCTATATAAAGCAGTAAAATTTGCTATAATTTACTATAATTTACTATCAGCATTTCGTGCACACTTTTTAACATTTTGGGCAAAGCGTGTAGCGTTTCACGTAAATCGTTCAGCGTTTCGTTTGAACGTTTAGCGAGCGTGTAGCGAGCAAGCAGCGAGAGTTTGGTGTAGTAGTACGTCTAACAATTACAAACAAACTCTACAAGGTCTTCATATCGAACATTTGAAAGATAATCCTCCAACGTGTTCATGTTCTTCTTCACCCTACAACTATAGTCCTGGCGGACACGACATTGCTGGTGATGTTCATATAGTAAACAACGAAAACCTTAGATCACTTTTATGATAGGACCAAACTTTAGGGAGCCTAGATCCTTCACATGGCGTCGTAATTTTATGCATATCATGAATTCTGTTGAAGATTACGCCAAGCCTTACACCCAAAGAAGCCTTTCCAAGCAGGAAATAATTCAAAATCATAAATCGATTTTGGATATCTTTAATATTCCCAATAAACAAAATGAATTTGATTTACCGTATTTATACTGGATTCCAAATGAAAAATGACATTAACAAACTGTCAACCATCTCAATCAAAGTACTGAAGTACTGATGGGAGTTGATTTTATCGATTATTATTTATTTTAAAATCAATGATATTATTTTGCATGGCAAGTGGTTTCCTATATGTATTTGAATTACGCATATTTTTTTATAATATAAATTCTCCAACAGAAATTTCATGAAAACCCCATATGAATCATGTTGTGTAATATTCAAAGAATTAATTCCAACAAACTACGTATCAGTAATCGAAATAGTTCTGAGAAATTGTGTGGATCCAAGCAATATTCAACTTTAGTCTCGTTTAACCAGACTCGGCTGTCTCCGTTAATCTACGACAAGCAAGAGAGACACTCTGCTTGTCGGATATTTACGGAGACAGCCGAGCGTCTGGTTGAACGAGACTATATATTGAACTCTGGCGTAGGATTACATACAATGTACGACTACAAAAATATCTAAATTATTCGTACCATTTTAAAAAAATCTGACTATTTACAAGGTATCTATAAATAAGTTTCCTTGAAAAACAATGCTTTAGAATACATTTCATCGAATTTATTGATTATTTTTAAGAACTAAATGTTGTCAGAGGTGTTGATTTGTGCTTAGGTCCAAACACTGTTACACTTTCGGTTTGCCTGAGTAACTGCATAGGAGAGTTGATTAAAATGAACTCCCAAAAATCCATAAAACGAAATATAAATTCAAAGCAGAGAAACACGGACCTCTAAATAGGTAGAGGTAGGATCAGGTGCCTAGGAGGAGTGAGCATCCTCTGCTGACCGGTCACACCCGCCTATTTGTCGTAATCGGGAAAAAACTGAAAAATCCGTAGACAATTAGGTGAAATCCTTACAATCAGAGATATATAGCAGGTTTCTGTAGATGTTCTAGCATGCCTCTCTCTTTACTCCTTACTAAAATTTGTACGGTAGTGAAGGAGAAACTTCAAGATTGCGGTACAACAATATATTCCAGAAGCGATGTGAATTAGATGTGGATACTTAAAAACTTCAAAGAATTATTAGAAACTTTAAGGTCACAAAATCTTACCAAAATTAATAATATCAAAACTTGCGATTTTTCAACGCTTTACACAACCATTCCCCATGACAAATTAAAATCTAGACTTTTTGATATCATTAACAGTTGTTTCTTCAATAAAAATGGAACTCGTAAATTTTCTTACCTTGTCATTGGAAATCTAAAACATTAGTTTGCTAAAAACCATTCTGATTGCACACACAAGTACTCTGAAGTTGACCTAAAAAGATGCTTGGATTTCTGGTAAACTACATTTATGTAGTATTTGGAGACCAGGTCTTCCAACAATCAGTGGGAATTCCCATAGGAACAAATTGTGCTCCACTATTGGCTGACTTATTGTTATGTTCTTACGAAGCAGAATTCATTCAAAAGCTTGTAAAAGAAAAGAAATAAGCTCTTGCTGTGGCCTTCAACTCGACAATTTTATATATTGATCCCAGTGATCTTGACATAAAACAAATTACGAAACATCTGTTTCATATTTGGATATTTTACTAAAACAAGATGTCAATGATAATCTTATAACAAAGCTATATGATGAACGTGATGATTTCCCTTACTTATGTAGCAATATACCATCATCACCTGATTATGGGGTTTATGTCTCTCAGCTTATTCGTTATGCAAGAGCATGCTCTACATACGAGCAATTTATTAAACGAGGCAAGCTACTAACAAACAAGTTGTTGGAACAAGAATATCAAGAACCCCGATTAAATAAAAATGTCATCAATTTTTCTTACATTTGATAAAATAGTTACATTAATATCGGGTTTACGTCTGTAATAGTTAAATACGGAACAATAAACATCTGACTTGTATAGAAATCGTCAATAGTACTTACAAATAGCATCATAGCAAAAGTATAATTATGTTATATATGATTGCGGATGAAAGAGCTTGCTTTCTTCATTAACAACAATAATGTCATAATTAAATTACAAAGCAAATCATCAAGATAAAAATGATTAAAATATTTATCCTCCGACCAAGTTTTACAGATACAACCTTTTAATATAAATTCTAGGATTTACATTAAAACAAATTTATAAAGCAGTTTGATAATTTCATTTTTTTTCGAACCTCTTTCGAATTTGTGCATGAAAAAAATCTTTTACTTTTAATCTCTACTGAATATTTGTGCGATGCTTGGTTTATATAGTCCAACCATTGGTGAAATAGCTCAATTCTTCATTAATTTGCTTTATTTTGTAAGTTTTTAATATATTTACTATTTTTTTAAATGATGAAACAAGGGGAAAACTTGTAACTTTTAAAACAAGATTTATTTATATTCGGACTAAAATTGATTCACAATCAAACAGAAAAATCCAAGGGTATCCGACAACTCTCAACATTAGCTTTACATGGAGGTCAATACCAACGGGAGGAATATTCGCTAACACGAAGGAATGAATGAGTTCTTTCATTATTATATTTGGTCTTTAACCTGAAAGAAATTGATAATTATACGAGATAGACTAATAGATTAATAAATTGCAATTGGTCAAAGAACAGAAGATTGTATTTCATATAATGCAGTGAGAGAATGCCATAAAACGTTAACAATTTATGTTGTGTTCTCTATGTTATTTTTTAAAAGCAGATTATACATGCAATGTCAAAATATAATTTTAGAATCTTTTCATACTGTTTCTTCAATTGGCACAAAAAAGTATGCAATGCCAAGGATAATGTCTATGCGTTCTCGTTTGCCTAATTGAAATATTTTCGTTTTAGAATTTAATCTTGGCAACTCTTTTTGTGTCCTTGGGTCTAATCAGCTTTCTTTTTTTATATTCATTCTGAATGTAAATTTGTTATTTGTTAGCATTGATACCAAAATTTATGTTTGTAAAAGTAGGCAAGGTACATGCAGATAAACAGAAATTCAAGAATCGATCGAATCGATAAGAATGATCTTTTTTCGGTCAACACGGAAGTCTTCCTTTTAAATTGGATAAATTGAGATTATCCTTTAGATTTATTTGACGAAATTAGAGTTCGGGAGTTTTTAAAGACAAAAATATTCATCCTTAAACCTTACTTGAGAAGAATTTTTCAACAGTTTTTAAACTTCTTTTAGGGTTTAACATTACTCTTTCCAGTAACTTTTCAAAGTGGGTACGGCGTTACATACGCCGAATGGCATTTTCAAAAATAACAAATGACCAACCCGCACGATTCAAAATACAGAGAGCAATTTTTCTCCAGACAACGCAGTAGTATAACGAAGTATCAATTCTAGAAATAAGTAAACTATCCTTAACAGTGACACCATCTATTTTCCTATAATCTATACGGAACCGAATTGTCCAATTATTTTCCTAACAAGGACTATGAGAGGACTCCATGGACTGTCTGATGTCTTAATAACTTCGCTTTCTAACATATGATCTTTCTCCCTTTCTCCAGTCTGCCATTAAGCTAAGGAAATACGCCAAAGGGGTTGTTAAATCGGTCTTACCCGTATTGATGGAATCTTTAACTAAGTCTGTCTTTTCTATATCCGACGATAGACCCGAAAAACTTGTCTGGTATTCTTTCAAAATGTCTGCTAATTTTGCTTCTCTTTAACAATAATGCTTTTATGAACCTTGTCAATATTCTAAATAATCTGGTACAACCGAGAGATCACCATCATCTCTGTAACATATCGACCTAACTGCTTTTTAATCAATAATATTTACATCTTCAACCATTTCATTTATATCTACCATACTCAATTTTTTCTTCAATAAAAATGGAACTCGTAAATTTTCTTACCTTGTCATTGGAAATCTAAAACATTATTTTACTAAAAACCATTCTGATTGCAAACAAAAGTACTCTGAAGTTGACCTTAAAAGATGCTTGGATTTCTGGTAGACTACATCTATTTGGTATTTGGAGACCAGGTCTTCCAACAATCAGTGGGAATTTCCATGGGCACAAATTGTGCTCCACTATTGGCTGACTTATTGTTATATTCTTATGAAGCAGAATTCATTCAAAAGCTTGTAAAAGAAAAGAAATAAGCTCTTGCTGTGACCTTCAACTCGACAATTTTATATATTGATCCCAGTGATCTTGACATAAAACAAATTACGAAACATCTGTTTCATATTTGGATATTATACTAAAACAAGATGTCAATGATAATCTTATAACAAAGCTATATGATGAACGTGATGATTTCCCTTACTTATGTAGCAATATACCATCATCACCTGATTATGGGGTTTATGTCTCTCAGCTTATTCGTTATGCAAGAGCATGCTCTACATACGAGCAATTTATTAAACGAGGCAAGCTACTAACAAACAAGTTGTTGGAACAAGAATATCAAGAACCCCGATTAAATAAAAATGTCATCAATTTTTCTTACATTTGATAAAATAGTTACAATAATATAGGGTTTACGTCTGTAATAGTTAAATACGGAACAATAAACATCTGACTTGTATAGAAATCGTCAATAGTACTTACAAATAGCATCATAGCAAAAGTATAATTATGTTATATATGATTGCGGATGAAAGAGCTTGCTTTCTTCATTAACAACAATAATGTCATAATTAAATTACAAAGCAAATCATCAAGATAAAAATGATTAAAATATTTATCCTCCGACCAAGTTTTACGGATACAGCCTTGTAATATAAATTCTAGGATTTACATTAAAACAAATTTATAAAGCAGTTTGATAATTTCATTTTTTTCGAACCTCTTTCGAATTTGTGCATGAAAAAAAATCTTTTACTTTTAATCTCTACTGAATATTTGTGCGATGCTTGGTTTATATAGTCCAACCATTGGTGAAATAGCTCAATTCTTCATTAATTTGCTTTATTTTGTAAGTTTTTAATATATTTACTATTTTTTAAAAATAATAAAACAAGGGGAAAACTTGTAACTTTTAAAACAAGTTTTATTTATATTCGGACTAAAATTGATTCACAATCAAACAGAAAAATCCAAGGGTATCCGACAACTCTCAACATTAGCTGTACATGGAGGTCAATACCAACGGGAGGAATATTCGCTAACACGAAGGAATGAATGAGTTCTTTCATTATTATATTTGGTCTTTAACCTGAAAGAAATTGATAATTATACGAGATAGACTAATAGATTAATAAATTGCAATTGGTCAAAGAACAGAAGATTGTATTTCATATAATGCAGTGAGAGAATGTCATAAAACTTCAACAATTTATACTGTATTCTCTCTGCTATGTTTAAAAGGAGATTATATATACAATGTCAAAATATAATTTTAGAATCTTTTCATACTGTTTCTTCAATTGGCACAAAAAGTATGCAATGCTAAGGATAATTTCTATGCGTTCTCGTTTGCCTAATTGAAATATTTTCGTTTTAGAATTTAATCTTGGCAACTCTTTTTGTGTCCTTGGGTCTAATCAGCTTTCTTTTTTTATATTCATTCTGAATGTAAATTTGTTATTTGTTAGCATTGATACCAAAATTTTTGTTTGTGAAAGTATGCAAGGTACATGCAGATAAACAGAAATTCAAGAATCGATCGAAGTAATTCTATTCATTGTTAAGAACGCAATATTAATGACTTATTTACGAATACACATGATCTTATTTCGGTCACCTTTTAAATTGGATAAATTGAGATTATCCTTTAAATTTATTTGACGAAATTGGAGTTTGGGAGTTTTTAAAGACAAAAACATTCATCCTTAAACCTTACTTGAGAAGAATTTTTCAACAGTTTTTCAACTTCTTTTGGGGTTTAACATTACTCTTTCCAGTAACTTTAAAAGTGGCTCCGGCGTTACATACGCCGAATGGCATTTTCAAAAATAGCAAATGACCAACCCGCACGATTCAAAATACAGAGAGCAATTTTTCTCCAGACAACGCAGTAGTATAACGTAGTATCAATTCTAGAAATAAGTAAACTATCTTTAACAGTGACACCATTTATTTTCCTATAATCTATACGGAACCGGATTGTCTAATCCTTTTCCTAACAAGGACTATGAGAGGACTCCATGGACTGTCTGATGTCTTAACAACTTCGCTTTCTAACATATGATCTTTCTCCCTTTCTCCAGTCTGCCATTAAGCTAAGGAAATACGCCAAAGGGGTTGTTAAATCGGTCTTACCCGTATTGATGGAATCTTTAACTAAGTCTGTCTTTTCTATATCCGACGATAGACCCGAAAAACTTGTCTGGTATTCTTTCAAAATGTCTGCTAATTTTGCTTCTCTTTAACAATAATGCTTTTATGAACCTTGTCAATATTCTAAATAATCTGGTACAACCGAGAGATCACCATCATGTCTGTGACATACCGACCTAACTGCTTTTTAATCAATAATGTTTACATCTTCAACCCATTCAATTGTAACTACCACACTCACTTTGTAAAGTTTTATTGGAAAATCGAAATGGGATATTTTCCCCTGACACCTTAATTAATGACTTTGCTACAAGCAAATGTTTCTCTGGTTCAACAATAGCAAGTTTTTGTAAAACATAAAAACATAGGCCTCTCTATTTTAGCGCGTGCTATAAATTCACAATTGGGAGGAACAATTAAAACCTCTGATTGAACAATTTTGCTACATTCTACAGTCTCTAATTTGTCATTAAAATAAGGGATCTCTACTTTCCTTATTTAAATAACCTCTGCTTCATGCAAATACAACAAGCAAACTTTGACATAAAGAGGTTCGATCCTCTGATTTTGGGTAGACATTTTGGATCACCTCTAGTCTGGAAATTCTGTGTCATATATTTATTCTACTTGTAAATTCCTATTTTACAATGCCAAATAAATTTTTTTAAATAAAATAATTAAGGGAAAATTACATATTTACAGAGTTAAGTAAGGGACTATATTTTGTGGCGGAAGGTTTTTAAGAAGAAAATGAACATTTTTCATAACTCAGTTGTTTTAGAGTACTGTAATTTTAGCTTCCTTATTTTCAGTGGAGACCAAATTTCTAGCTAGTTTATGCATTGGATTATCTTCGTGTTGTTTCAAAAAACACATTTTAACATTATTTCAGTATTATTATCGACATGTATTGGCACATTTAACTAATATCTCATAAAAGTTAAAAAAAAATGAACTCCAATTTTTGCCTAAAATTAGCTTATTTCATGCTATATCTCAAAATTTACATCATAGACCCATACTTTTGGTTTTATTTTTTGAATTTGTAAGATATTTTAACAAGTCTATTAAAATTTGAGAAAAAGTTTGAGACTTTATTTTATTGCATGTTGAATCGGCAATGGATACAAACAGCGTTTTATCAGTGCAAAAAGGTCAAAATATCAATTAGGTGAAGGAATTGCAAACTTTTTCTTTATGATTATTTTAATTTAATTAATGTTAAATAATATAAATTTGTATTTGATGCCATGGTTTATTCCGATTAAAAATCATAGAGGAAAAGGCGATTTATGTGCAATTTGCACTTTCAGTGCAGAAAGGTTATATTAAATACACTGTAGCACCGAAAGGAGCATATAGACCCCAACATTTTGTTTTGAATTTTGGTTTAGCTATGTAGGTAGATTTTTAAAAATTACTTCCGAAAAAAACTTAGAGACTTATGATCGCAGGATCCAACCTCCTTAAAGTCGAAAGTAAGATCATAGAATTTAGATTAAGTGTGTCAAAAAGAAAAGAGAATTGTATTTCATATAATAGTGTTTTCAGCCACTAGGAAGTCTTCCGTATGACATTTGATTGGATAAAATTCACATTATGATTTAAATTGATCTGAACATCGACAGAATTGCAAATCTTCAATGACCAGAATTTATCAGTACCATGAGGTTTAAAGAATCAGTCCAATGTAGTCTTTAAACATTTTTTTTTCTAATATCTAAATATTTTTCTTGAAATTTCATTTAGCGATGGAAGAGTACTGTTTACGAGATTTCGATGGTTTTTTTAAAAATTTAAATCAACTTCTTCAAATTAAAATCTTATTAGGTCTTTCCAACTTTCATGTGACAATGTTTTTTCTTAATGTTTTTTCTTCTAATCATTATTTTCTCCTCTATTTATTTCGCGACAGCTTTTTTAGCTATTAGATATATTAAAACATCTTTTACTTTACGTAATAAATGAAAAAACAAGAAAACAGGAAACGCCAAACATAAGGAGGTTAACTTTTATAGAATCCTGTAGAATGACTAAGCTTGTCTAAATGAATGGTTTAATGGTTTGTTCGTTTTTAAATTTTGGGTTTTTCGTCTGCTTTTTTCATTAGAAACCTTTCTCCAATTTAGACACATCGCGTAATGCAAGAACAATCTAGATTTCACACTCTCCTTAGCCACTTTTAAAAACCACAAGGGTTGATCAGATTTGAATGTCACACATTACACCATTCTTCTTATGGGCGCTGTAATGGGCGATGTTGAATGTAATTCAAAATTTGCCCAACCTTACTTCTTATTCAATTTAAAAATTTGATTAAATCTTGTTGAATAATGTTAAAAATATGAATGTGTATAGCATAATATAAGTGACATATTTCGTTGCCCAGGTCCGACAAGTAGACCCCATTCTTTTGAAAAAACTTTAGATGGTCCAAGATGCCTGGATATTGGCTTACAGAACCCCAAACATCAAAGAATTTTTTTCAGCATGAATGAATTTATGCGTTTCCTTGATCATTCCATGGCCGCTGCATTGACGGAATAGCGCCATGTACGTCTTAACAATGTGAGTGACAAGATGTAGTGCATATGTGGATACTGATATCCAAATTTTTTCTAATAAAAGTTCTGACCAGATCACTGGAGGGTGGAGGGTGGCAACTCGAAGGCTTGAGATAGAGGTGAGATTCAGTGGGTTTCGTATGGAGACTGAATTTTATTTCACCATCTTCCAGGGTTGATGTAGTATCCAAAAATACATTTTTGAAACTAGATATGTCCACTGTGAATCTAATCGAATTGTGGAAGGAGTTGGCAAAGGTAATGACGTAATTTAAGCAGTCTCGGTTTTCGACCAATTTCATATCAATATCGTCTATGAACGGCAACCAACTCAAAGGTTTGAAATGAGCTCTAAGAAGCAGGTTGCGTTCCAATTTTCCCATAAATATATTGGCGTAAGAGGGAGCCATTTTGGTGCCCATAGCTGTACCACTTATTTGTATGTAATGTTCGCAATTTAACATAAAATTGTTCGGCTTCAGAACATGTTCAAGGAGCTTGAGTAGATATTCGGTTGACGGATGCTGAATCGTTCTACTGCCCCATACCTCCCTGCAGGCCTCGGTACCTTCATCGTGAGGAATATTAGTGTACAAGGACGTGACGTCCATTGTAACAAGAAGAGTATGGCCTGGCAGGCCAGAAGAAGGTGTTTTATTCAGTGTCCTTGAGTTGTGATGACAAATCTTCTACATGTGGACGAAGATGTAAATCTATTAATTCAGAAAATAAGGACTTAAAAATGACTTTAACCCCTCACTTAAAAGCATGTATTCTAAAAAAAATATTTTTCTTATGAATTAAAGCCTCTTGTATAAACCAGCATACTTTCCGTGGTAACTTTATGTCAGTTGTACGCACAATGAATTTTGTTAACTTGCCAAATAAAAACAGGTACATGTTAACATGTAAAGCTTTTCTCGCTCATACTACACAACTCACTAACAAATTAACATTGTAACGACATTTATAAGATTCCAACAAACAACTTTTTAAGCGACAGTTAAGCGACCAAAATCCTAGCCGTTTTTTAGTTATTTAGCAAAAACTTTTAAGGGCTCTTGGCCCTTAATTTAAGGAGCCAGCTCTTTTTTTGTGTCAAATGAGAGCCCTTAATATTCTGCACAACTTTTATTCTACACGTCTTAACAAAATGATTTTCGTTTAAAAGATACAAAGGAAAATATGTCTAAATTTTCGCACTTTTTGGAATCCTGTTTTTTTTTACCCCCTACCTTTTTCTAAATAAGGAACGAAATCCAAAAACAAAAACGATGTGCACATCTTCAATGTCTCTGTTATTCAAATTCGTTGGATTCACATTCCCTGCTATCATAGTCTCGGAGCCTTTGTCTGGAAACCAAACGCCCTAAAAAATTTTCAAAGGGGAATAACTTGTTAACGGAAGAGGAATTTTAAAGTTTATGAAATGATTAAGATAGCGTTTTGTAAAGTCTATAAGCCCTGAAAATTTGAGCAAACACCGTTCAAAAATGAGCAAGATATGAAGCCTCAAAGTTCGCGTCTAGGAAAAAAAAGAAAAATAAGAATAATCTTAACCAGCACAATAACAGTAAGGTTTTCCGTTGGAAACGGAAGACCTTAATTAAAGGATTTTTGAAATTTTCAAACTCATTTAAATCGTGTTAACTTGATACCAGACAGATTTAAACCTAAGTCAAAATATATATTATATGCAAATGTGTCTGGATTAAAGATAAACTTTAGTAAAACAAAAATAATATGGATAGGATGTAAAAAATTCTCAAAAGAAGTTTATCATCACTTTAGATGGAAATTTACGGAATTTCACACAAGGTTTAACCTTATGGGTATACGTTTTTCAGTAAATCTGGAAGAGATGATAGATATGAATTTTATACAAGTACTGGAAAACATAGATAAACTCTTATCCAGATGGAATTCTAGAAATCTTACACCGATAGGAAAAATAACAGTTATTAAAACACTTATAGTCCCAAAAATTAATAATTTAATCTTAACTCTATCAAACCCAACATTAGAATTTATTAGAAGTTTTGAAAGAAAACTTTTTAAATTTATTTGGAATGAAAAACCAGACAAAATTAAGAGAAGCACTCTTATTCAAGGATATGAGAATGCCGGATTAAAAATGATAGATTTTGAAAACTTTATGATAGCACTTAAATCAAGTTGGATTAGAAGGCTTATATTTTCAAATTCAAAATGGACAAACTTGTTTAAAGCTAATTTTGGATATAAATAGCAAACATTGATAAAATTTGGTATTGATTTTACTAATATGATTAAGAAAAATATAAACAATAACCTTTGGAAAGATGTATTACAATGTTGGAGAACAATTATTGATGTGCAAAAAGGAAATTGTGATAGAATGTTTAATGAACACATATGGTATAATCCAGATATTAAAATCGACAATAAATCAGTTTTCTTTAAGGATTTATTTAAATTTGAAAATGTAATTTTTTGGTCTTTAAAAACTCGCAAATCCTACATTGTCAAATAAATTTTAGGGTAATCTCTATTCATCAAATTTAAAATCAGAAGGAAGACTTCCTTGTTGACCGAAACAGGATCCTGTGCATTCGTAGATAAGTAATCAATTTTGCGTTCTTAACATTGTATAGAAGTACTTCGATCGATTTTTGAATTTCTGTTGATCTGCATGTACCTTGACTACTTTCACAAACATCCACATCCTTGACGTTAAATTGCAAATGAAAAGAATGATAAAATATACTTTAAGATTTTCAATTATAATGGTAGAAAAAAAATATATTAATATTTTCTTCTTCCTTTTAAATTAACTTCACATATCTATATTTACAAATGTTTATGCACTTTTTTCATTTGATTTAAGTTATTTTACATGAACCTTGAGACTAGTGTATGAAAAATTTAGAGATTTTAAATGAATCGGATGTCTAATAGAAATAAGGAAATGTTGAATTTAAGGAGATTGGCACCTGAAATACCAGTAACGTCAATCATCCAAAAACCACTTGGATATACAGATGGGGACCTAAAATGTTCATTTGTTTTATCTGAGGCCCATGTCACATGCCATTTTTTGGATATATAGGGCCTTAAACAGAAATTCTTTCATTTTTAAACGTTTGCAAGAAACCTTATTCTACTGATTTATATGACACAACTTATAAAACTAAATAATAATATTCAATAATTAGCCTTTACATCACAGTGTATAGTAGTATTCATAAATAAGAAAAATACATTTTCATTTGCCTTAACTTAAGGTGGAATTCTACCTCAAAATTTTACTTCAGGAATTAATATGGTATCATTTTGTAAACATGTTTTTACTTCATTGTTCAGGTTTGTTGTATATAACTCAATAAAACGAATTGTATAATGGCTGTTGTTGATTAGGGGAGCGATGTGGCTCATGGGTTTCTTGTTTCTTCTCTCTTATACTTCCAAAACATCAAAACTAATATTGATTAATCATGTAATTTAATCATGTAATCAAAACTTTTCTTCGAAAATAGCTGATTAATCCTATCATCCTATGTGTTAAAGTATTAAAGAAAAAAACCGTTTAGATGTTTGCGTAGTAATCTCACAAATAGTGAGAAACTTTTGACCGCTGTAAGAGCCCCAGGATTGGTTTTTTGAGGGTTTTCGAATTCACACACAGGATGAATGACCATCTTTAAGTTCTCCTTAAAGATAACTTAAAGGTGATTAAAGGTAGCTTAAAGACGATCTTTAAGCCACCTTTAAGCTATATGTGTTGCTTAAAGGTGGCTTAAAGAAAGCGTAAAGGTGGCTTAAAGGCAGCTTAAAGACTATCTTTAAGCCACCTTTAAGCTACCTTTAAGGACAACTTATAGGTCCTTAATGTCCAAACTTCTTTAAGCCACCTTTAAGCTACCTTTAAGCCACCTTTAAGCCACATTTAAGCCATTAAAAATCTTTTAATTCAATATTGTGCTTAATTTACCAACAGAATGTTTTAACTTTATGATAGAAAAGGTATTGAAAACGGTTTTTGTTCTAGAAAATAAAATGAAAAAAAAAAATTCAAAACGCCCAAGACGAGGCTTGAACCCGGGACCCTTCGTTTAAAAGCATCACCTCACTCCCTCTGCGCCACGGCAACTTATATATTTTATGAGGTTTTTATATCCTATAAATTAGTGGCTATTGAATCAATGTATTGAGTGTGTATTTTTTAACTTGAAAATATTTTGACTTCCATTCACTTTGTAACAATCAATTATATCTAATTTATAAATTATATGCATGCATGTATTTCGAATGAAATACGAAATTTGGTCTTCAGTGAAAAAAATATATTATACCTAAATGGGAACCGTTAGGCTTACTAGTACTTAGTTAATAAATTTAAACCAAGTAGATATAGGCTATGTTCATCTAATTCATAGCTAAATGAAATTAAATGCAAGGAAGAAGATGAAACTATTTCTTTTATTAAATGCATTGAAACTATTAGCTAGGGTATTAGTTCTACGCAATTTCCCGGTTTTCATGATCACGGCGCCGTTCCAGTATGTATAATTTTAATAATATTGATTATTATACATTTACAACAGATCTAGAATAACAAATGAAATGATATATCTTTAAATGTTTAATTGTATACATGATTTTTAAACTATCAATTCTATAGCAAACAATATTACCAATTACCGGTGACGTATTAATTTAGTGCATGTGGCAATTGCAAATGATGTATGCACATACTTGTACATACAATTGTATGATGTACCAGGCCGGGTATGTGACATATTTACCCTTATACATATATTTAAATAATTAACCCCCATTTATGATCATCGGTACAGTAATTAATTAGCCTCTAGAGTTTACTCTTACATACATGTATCTTTAATTTGTAGACGTAACATTTTTAAAACCCACGGCTAGGAAATAATACTTTGAAAATGAATTACAAATGTAAATAAACTTTCATTCACTAGACTTATCGTGTACACGTACATACTAAGATTTCAACGCCTTTAGAAACTCTGACGTGCACCTGGGCACACGACCCACGTGTTGTGTATATCTTGTATATTCTGTGTTAGTTCCAGGGGTTTTCTTAAGTTGGACAAACAATAGACTCTAATTAGATATACACAAACGAACAAAATTATGTCTAGACAAACAAAGCGGTAATATCCCGCCCGATATAACCAAGGCAGTTGAGAGTCTTTTCATCTTTAACATGTATCTAGCATATCTAGAATTAGACCTAGAAATATTTAAAATTGAAAAAATATACATATCTTAAACCGATTAAATTAAATTATGCATTATTGGTTCATATTTTTATTTTGTTTAATAACCGGATTAACTAAGAGAGAGAGAGAGAGAGAGAGAGAGAGAGAGAGAGAGAGAGAGAGAGAGAGAGAGAGAGAGAGAGAGAGAGAGAGAGAGAGAGAAAGAGAGAGAGAGAGAGAGAGAGAGAGAGAGTGATTTCACCGTTTAATTTATAATAGGAAACAAACATACTTTAATATAATTTCATGCGCAGATTTAGATACAGAGAGTGCGCTCACCCCTACAATAATTTTCAAACAAAAACAAAAAAAATTATAAAGAATTTTATAACGGCAATCTGTGTCCATTGGAGCGGTGTTGATGACAGCGATTTGTGTTTAATTGAGCGACAATCAAAACCGCCTGGAACACCCCCTCCCTTCCTTGGAAATTATATCATCACTAGGATCACCCCCTCCCATCCCTATAAAAGAGCTTTTGCATTTAATATACGTTTTCAAGATGAATCTGTTGAAGCTAGATCAAACCTGACTTAAAGGGAACTTAAAGATGGTGTAAAGACAACTTTAAGGGAGCGTAAATGCCACTTAAAGATGCTTAAAGGTGGCTTAAAGATGTCTTAAAGGTGACTTAAAGAAGTTTGGACATTAAGGACCTATAAGCTCAGCTTAAAGGTGACTTAAAGGTGGCTTTACCTTTACGCCACCTTTAAGTCACCTTTAAGGACTTGCTTAAAGATTTTTTTTCTGTGACAATTTAGGAATTAACAATGTTTAAGAGTTTTGCATAGTTATATCATTCTACCTACATTTTTCTATGTTGATCTTTGAACCTCTCTTCAGGCCCCAGTATTGATTTGAGGGTCATGGTTTAAAAAAATTTAGAATCCACACTATATGAGCTTGCTTGCATAGTACTATTACTAAATGTAGCATTGTAGTTTTTCAGATGATGATGATTTTAAACATTTTTCTTTGATATTTCTATGTTTAACTTTAATTCCCCTAGGGGTCCTAGTATTGGTTTGAGGCTCATGGTTTTACAACTCAAAATCTACACTATCTATGAATGCTTGCATAGGAATATCACTTAGTGTAGAATTGTAGTTCTTAAGAAGATTTTTAAACATTTGACTTTTATATTTCTTTGTGAAATTTTAACCCCTCTTAGGGCCATAGTATTGGGTTGATGGTAATGGGTTTACAAAGCAGAATCTGCATTATCTGAGGATGCCTGCATTGTAATATCCCTAAATGTAGCATTGAAGCTCTTGAGGAGAATGCTTAAAATATTTTCCCTTTATCTTTCAATGTTAAACTTTGAGATAACATTAGGAGTCGAGTATTTGTCCGGAGTTACAATTTTAACAATGCAGAATATACACTTTATAATGATGCTTGCGTAGTAAACTTACAAAATGTAGCAAGGTAGTTTTAGAATAGAAGTTTTCTAACATTTTACTAAATATTTCTATGTTAAACTTTAAACACCTTTTCGGACTCCAGTAATATGTATCATTTCCTCTAACATTTAGCCTCACTCGAACCCTCAAGCAGCTTTAATGAATGTTCAGTAATCGTAGTTATCGTGTCATCTTAGTTACCTATTGTTAATTCTTGGTGTCAAAAATAAACATCTATAAATACACATTTCTTTTAAATAACACAAAGAAAAGATTAATAAAACTGCAAACCAAAAAGTAAGATTCTAAAATTATATTTCGACATTGCATGTATAATCTGCTTTTTAAAAATAGCAAAAAGAACAAAAAACAAATTGTTACGTTTTATAACATTCTCTAACTAACTGCATTATATGATATACAATCTTCTGTTCTTTGACCAACTTATTATTAGTTATCGTATAATTATCAATCTCTTTCAGCTGAGACACAGTTTTAATGGTGAAATAATTCATTCCTCCCATTGGTGTTGACTTCCATATACAGCTTATGTTGAGAGTTGTCGGACAACTTTGATTATATTCTGTTTGATTATGAACTAATTATAGTACGAATATAAATAACACTTGTTTTAAAAGTTACAAGTTGACCCTTCTTTAATTATTTTTTTTTAAAAAATGGCGAATTTGTTAAAAACTTACAAAATAAAGCAAATTGATGAGATGATGTATTGAGCTATTTAGCAATGTATCGGAGTATATTTACCAAGGATTGAACAACTATACAATAAAGATTAAAAGTTAAAAAAAATCTTATTTTATGCGAAAATTCAGAGATTCGGAAAAATAAAATTATCAAACTGTTAAATTTGTTTTAATGTAAATCTTAAAATTTGAAAGGATGTATCCCTAAAAGTTTTAAGTGGTCGAAGGATAATTGTTTAAAACATTAATCTTGATGATTTGTTTAGTAATTTAATTATAACATTATTATTGTTAAAAAAGAAAGTAAGCGTCTTCATCCGCGATCATTTTAACATTAACATTTGTTGTTTTGCTATTTGTCAGTACTGTTAACGATTTCTAAACACATCAGATGTTTATTGTTTCGGTATTAACCTATTACAGATGAAAAACCTATATTAATGTAGCTTTTTTAAAATAAAATAAAATAAAAATGATGACATTTTAATAAGGATCCTCGACTCCCCGTGACGTTTTATGAAAGTATGACATTTCAGCCCAATGTGAACCTGTTAATATCGCAAATTTTAAAGCGACTCCTGAAATAGGCTTTTTAGAGACAATGGAACATAACGTCTGCAAAGAAGGAGTCAATGTTTCGTAAACTGTTATCGGTCGCTTTTGGCGTCAGTGAAAAATCTAAGTTTTGTAAAAAGATGATAGCTTTTCAGAAGTAGATATGCAAAACATATCAAAATACGAATTTAGTTTAGATCACCGCAGTCATCCAGTTGACCTATTGCAATTGGCAATTGGTCTTCGTTGGTCGTTCATCGTGCGTCGTCCGTTAACAATTTTACATATTTAACTTCTTTTCAGAAAAAAAAATCTTTGTAGAAAGAAAAATGAATTTATGATCATATCACCTTATGATTTATTGGCAGGGTATAATAATAAAAAGGACAATATTTTCGAAAATCTTTTTTCTGCTTTTACACATGTTAAAAACAATAAACAAATAATGATGATTTCAAAAAAGCCTTCTACAAAAATTATGAAATTTGGGTCTTTGGGTCTTGGGTCCAGGCTTTATGGCGGGACCAATATGGATATATAGTGAAAATGCATTAAATCTTTTAAAATCTTTTTCTTTACTCTCATGTTTATTTGAGAAAAAAATTATGTGCATGCTTATGATCTCCATAAAGCCATGTACCTAAATTCTAAAAAATATTCCCCACTTCCATATACATTTGAGAAAAAACTGATCATCGTTACGAGAGCGACGACTTAACAAATTTATTCTAAGTCTTTTATATTATTGTAAGAAGTTATCAATTTTTATTTTTGTAACTTGATAAGTTGTGTAAACCATTAATAGCAGCTAACATGAAACATTTTCTCTAAATAATGACTGATTTATATCTTGAACAAGTTCTAATGTAAGTTGGTGATTATGTTAAGCAAATTATGCATACAAGGTTAAGTGCTTTGCAACCCAAAGTCAGGTTTATTAGTTAAAATGTCTATTGAAAAAAAAACTAGCTTTGTTTTTCATGTTTAAGCTTACATACTTAGATGACAACCAATTTAAAAATTACATATTCTTGATTTATTTTAATGAAAAATGACAATAACAAACTGTCAATTATCTCAAAAATCTATAAAGGGAAATAAAAATTCAAAGCAGAGCAACACGGACCTACAAAAGAAAAAGAGGTGGGATTAGGTGCCTAGGAGGAGTAAGCAAGAAGTAAAGAAGGGAAAAAATGAAGAAATATTCTGAATTGATCTCTATGTGAAATACAGCGGGTTTCATTCAAACGATTGCTCGAACAGCAGCGGGGAGGAGTTATCTGGCCAAATCGTTATATATATAGCAGTGCGGTCTTAATAATTCTAATCAGTCTTAGGATACTGTTTGGTTTGGTCAATTTGTTGGAGAAAGGCATCTGGCAATTTGTGTTGAAGATTCCTCAGAATAAGGTATGCAATGTCATTGATGAAAGCAAATGTTTTATTTGCAGAATGTAAACATGTATGCACTTTTTATACTTTTGATTATTGTCAAAATAATATAATGTAATAATGTATCTATTTGAGAGAGAGAGAGAGAGAGAGAGAGAGAGAGAGAGAGAGAGAGAGAGACAGACAGACAGACAGACAGACAGACAGACAGACTATATATATGAACAAAAAAAAATGTGTAAATTTCATATTAGTTTATAATTGTTAAACATAAAAAAATTACAAGAAGATAATGACAATTTAACAAATTTAGTTATGTTATTCAGCGTAGGTATATTGTGAAATCCTATTTATTTAAATTAAGGAAAAAAACCGGATATAGTTTGGGCCAAAAAATAGCATCGATGACATAATAGAACTATTACATAGAACAAAAAAAATAACCAAGGAAGTTTGATAACAATAGTGTTGGTATATTAAGCACATTTTCACGGTATCGGTTTAAATTAATTTGCCTGTTAACAAGGTTTCTTGTATGATCAACATAACCCTACTCTTTAAAACTTTCATTGAATTTGTCAGGTAAGCAGGGATTTTTGTACTTTTTCCCGTTTTATTGATAAATATATATATATATATATATATATATATATATATATATATATATATATATATATATATATATATATATATATATACACAGAAAACCAAAAATGGCAGTGTGGGAATCAACCTCCGGAAGTAAAATTCCGGCTAATGCGATACGAGCCGGGTACGAAAAAGACGGAAAACCCTTGTTTATCGCCCGGGCAAAGATGGGAGGCAGCTGGACCGCCGGAAAATGCGGATCTCACCTTCCAGGGGCCCATATCCCTTACGACTGCAAGGAATTCATTGTCAAAGATTACGATGTTCTCGTATATCCGATTAACGCCGTGGGATTCTTGGATTGGCAGCATGCATCTGGCGGAAAAGTTCCGGATAAAGCCTTCAAAACGGACACAGACTTGTACGTGGGACGGGCTCTTTACTCCGGAAGTCTTATTCCGTGTAAGATCAGCACCAGCCATAAGTGTGCTTACATGGGGTACTGCGAGAAAGAACACAACACTAAAGAATACGAAGTCCTCTGTCAAATCAAGTAGCCGAGAGGGACAAAAAAGAATATGTTTAGAGAAAAGAACTATCTTTGTCAATCACAAAAATATGATCCTACCGATTAATCAGCACAGCTTCTTTGTATCTAATTAGAAAACATTCTTTTGATTTTAAACCTATCAACTCTTCCTTTTCTTTGAATAAATTTATTATCTCATAAGTGTTTTCTTATTTTTGGTTTATTTTTTGTGATTTTTTTACTGTAGAATCATTTAAATTAATGGAGACCAATTTTCGCTTTTTGCTCATGAATTATTTTGCTTAAGAAATTATACTCATAAAAATGTATGTATTCTCACTAAAATATGATGATGAAATATTAAGATAAGCTATGTATTTCATCATCTGTTAAAATACCTTACAGTTCTATTTGTAAGGTCATTCAGCATTTGAGACAACCTTTTAAAAAGAAATTATATTCTGTATGCATGTAATAGAAATACATGCTAAATAAGGTAACCTATTTTAGTTTACTATTTCAACCAATCTTAATTTGCGTGACTATGATAAACAATTTAGGGTGAAAATAAATGATATCCTCTCCCTTTCTTTGACCACCGTTGATGAAGAGCTCATACTCGTGAACATGTACAGTATGATGATCACTGGTACCCAGATACAGTCTAAGCAGGCCGATATTTGTGATATGATCTAAATTATTATGGGTAATGCAGCAAATGTCAGTGCCAATACAAATATGATGGTATTGTGTATTCACTAAATCACTCTTACATTAGACACAGATAATCCTTAGGATCTAGTTTAAATTTTAGGTATTGTGCAAAGAAAGGATCATGGCGACTTTAGTTTATGAAAATCTACCTTTCTAATCTGGGGTTGGGGGGTGGGGATGCCATCTCAAAATAGAAGTAATTTAACAATAAAATATATTGGAAATTGCAATCGCTTTGAAGTAGATAATAATATCACTAAAAATGCGTTTTCTTCAAAATGTAATATGTGATTAGCAATATAACTTTCTATCTTATATGTAAGAAACACTAAATTCTACTCTACGCTACATAAATGTTCATATATCAATATCACCACTGAGTTTCATAATGTTTTTGGTAGTATATCATGAAAACGTTGGCAACGTTTCACAAGTATCAACCGAAAAAAATTGCTAAAAACATTTAAAATTAAGAAAAACAACCAAACTCACCTTAAAATTTAGTAACCAAAGCAACGGGTATCAATTTTCATATATAAAATAAGTATATTGCAATGACAATCCTAGATATTTAAAGCTTTAATAGTTACTCATTACGGCTGACCAAAAAATATTTCGAGAATTTTCAGCTTATTTTTTTTAAACTTTTAAGTTCTGTTTTCTCCATCAATTTCCTTCTATATATAACAAAGGTTGATTTACCTCTGGTGGCTTATAGTAGCTGCAAAGTAGATTAGATTTGTAATTTTTTTATCTTTAGCCCAGGTTACCATGGCAACTGTTTCCCCCCGCTACCATTTGTTTACACCTATTTGTATCTCCATGTATGAAGTATGAAGAAATTTGAAGACTCTGCGTGGACTGACCCCTAAATACAATTTTGATTCTTAATAGAATCGATATTATGGTTTCTTAAAGAACCTAAATTTATTGGAAAATAATTTTGAGGTGCATTATATTTCATATACATTCAATGCACAGTATATAAACAATATATTTTCGATCATTTTTCCAGAGAATCATCAATCGGGAAAACTTAATTTCTCTCTTAATAACTTGTTAACAAAGATAAATATATTTGAACAATATATTGACCTAACAGAGGACCAAATTGAGATTTTTAAACTGATTTAAATAATTCTCATAACGTCTTTTACCTATCTTGCTATCTTGACTACCTGTTGTCCATTTTGACTTTATTGAATAGAGATATTTTGAACTGATAGAATAAAACAGATTAATTAGACCACGGTACACAAAATTGTGATGTTTTAATTGTATTTTGACATGGCAACTATTATCTACGTTTTAAATAGAGCAGATAGATCACATTATGTTTGCCAACATCACGTTGATGCAGAGAGATCACATTATGAATGGCTGATGTTTTGGGCATTTTCCACTTCATTGCATTATATGAAATATAACTTTCTGTTCTTTGATCGACTGTATTAAATCGAAATCGTATGATTTTCAATCCCTTTTAGCTTACAGCAGGGTTAACGTTAATGAAATGTCAATGGTCATTCATTCATTCGTTCATTCATTCATTCATTCATCCATTCAGTACATGTTGGCGAATATTCTTCACGTTGATATACAATTCTCTATACAGCTTGTATTGAGAGTTTCGATTTACTAAACCTTATGTAAGAGATGAACTAATTATATCAGCAATAAGTTATTCCTGTTCCATATTTGTGAAAACTTTTTTCAAAAAAGCCAACCAACTAGCTAATGATATCACACAATTTTAGCTTTTTGTGTGTATGAAATATTATATGCTAATTGTTTTTTTTTTATTTATTATGTGTCAACTAATAATGAGAAATTGCATCGATAACTTTATTTATCCAAAACATTTTAAACAAAGTCTGTCCAAATTTCTATTCACTTTATGTTATATATCTTTGTAGAAATGTATTAACTACACTTCTGACTGATAATAATAGACTGATAGTAAGATATAATAATGTATGTACGTGTTACACTGTACCTCGTATCAATTCTATGGTCTGGGTGAATAAATTGAACTTCATTTTCAAATGTGCGTACTATATTCAGATTTGGCAAAAAATTAATAAACAAATATTTCTTTTTATTCTGAAAAAAAAAATGTAGACTGCGAGAGTAATAAATTTGTAATTTTTTTATTTTGAAAATTGTCTTTTCTATACCTTTTCTTTGGGTACAAACTTAAGGAGTAACTTTTTTGTGTGTGTTATATTCATTTGTATGTTATGTTTGAACTCATTAAGGTTTTCCGTTTCCAACGGAAGACCTTATAGTGATTGTAATGTTCCTTCTTTTTTTCTTTTTTTGCCGTTTTTTGTCCACAAGATTTCTCAGAGATGGTTCAAAAGATTTTCTTGAAATTTTCAGGAATTGATAGAAAATAACAATATCTCGGGTTGTTTTTTTTCATTTTCTCAAAATTTATTTCCGGTCGTCCGTTTCCTGTCCCGCGTCAAAAAACCTTGTTCCCTCGAGATCTCAGAATCGGCAAACACTTGAACATCCAAACTTTGGGGGATGATAGACCTATAGCTGAAGATGTGTTTAAACTTTTTTGTTTTGTTCGTCGTAACTTCCGGTCTTCACCGGAATTTCTTCAAATTTTTTTTTAATTATTTAATTAATTTTCCACAGAATAAATATATAAGTATAAATCAATACATATGTCTTCTATGCGATGTTGAATTAAAAAAAAAATCTTCTTCCGGTGAGATATCTCAATTATCTCAGGTAGCTTTTTAAAAATAAATTTTGTTCCCAGGAGTTCTCAAAAACTATAAGTGATTAAGACACGAAACTTTTATGGATGATAGACATTTGATAGAATATGTGTTAAACCGCTTTTATTTTGTCGACCGTCACTTCCGGTCCACACAGGAAGAGTTCAAACAAAACATGTTGTTTATAAGTTTTACTGTTTTTCTTTGACAATTTTACATTAATTGATAGGCAATAAAGTCCTGTTGTCTAATGTTTAACAAATACTAACTTTCATTTTCATTTAGCACTTCTGTTTTTTCGTTTCCTGTCCCGAGCCAAAATATATTGACTCCTCAAGATCTCAAAAACGGTAATGTCTTGAACAATGTAAATTTGTGAGATGATAGATCTAACTTTGTAGATGTGTTTACACTTTTTTGTTTTGTTTGGCGTTACTTCCGGTCGTCACCGGAAGCCCTTGAAAAATTATTTTTTTTAACCTTTTTAAGTTATTTTACATAGAATGAGTATATTAGTATAACTCCTTACATAAGACATGTATGCGATATTAAATAATCAAAAAAAGATCTACTTCCGGTTAGTAATCTCAAGTAGCTTTTTTTAAAAACTAAATTCTGTACACGGCAGATCTCAGAAACTGTAAGTGATCAAAACACAAAACTTACATAGATGATAGACATTTGATAGAAGATGTGTTTAACGTGTTTCATTTTGTCGGCAGTCACTTCCGGTCCTCACCGGAAGGGTTCAAACAAATGACAATTTTTATAAGTTTAACTGTTTTTCTTACATTGTTTTAGTAAGCATGATAAACAGTAATGTACAAAAGGCAAATGTTCAAGATATACTAACTTTTATAGTTTCATAGAGCAATTTCTTTCGTCCGTTTCCTGTCCCAAGACAATAAACCTTATCTCAACGAGGTATCAAAACGGTAAAGAATTCAACAGCCATACTTTGTTGGATGATTAACTTTTGCATTAAGATATGAAACATCTTTTGTTTGAATCGGCGTAACTTCCTGTCGTCACAAGGAGTAGTCAAAAAATGATTTATTTACTTTCGTTGTTTGACATTGTCTGGAAGTTTTCTTCAAAGTAAATATTATATCCATTATATTTTCTATTTGAAAGAAGCTTTTTGATGTACAGAATAATACATTTATATGAGAACGGAAGACCTTTTTGTTGCTATAGCAACAAGAGTCTAGTTTTCTTTATATTTTGTCAAATATCAGTTACAAATAGATTCTTTTCTTCGGTTATTTGGGTAATCATTTTTTTTTAATATCAAATGTGTGTATACCCAATTTTGTTCATGTCCTCGTAGATGGGTCTTCTGATATTTCTCTGACCTTTGTAGAGTTCATGGTATATATGATATGATTATAAAAAAACGTATAATTTTCCTAGAGTTGTCAAGATAAGAAGTTGTTGTTTTGTATAGATCATTTGTACATACATGTATATCAGAGATGTGCCTATTACATGAATTTTAATTTTTGATAATGATGAAAAAATACCAGCTGTTGAACGTAGTCATTTTTATTTTGCAAAATATTGCATATAGAGTACACCCTATTGTACGGGTAACTCCTTCTACAGTTTTCAAGATAGGAAGTTGTTGTTTTGCAGATCAATTGCACCTACTGTATATTAGAAACGGCATATTGGATTTTAATTTTTAATTATTTATGAAAAACCCAGCTGTTGAACTTTTTGGCAAAATATTGCATATAGAGGTAGTGTTTATCATTTCAGGGTTGACCTATGTATTATGGATACTGTTCACACAAAAGAAAACCCTGTCTGCTGTCACATTGATAGCTTTTATCTTGCTTTTCTGTGAATTGGGCGGATTTATGGAGAATAAGTGTTACTTTAGGTGAAAGCTATTATTGTATTTTAATCATTAGAAATTCTTAACATCACATAGACTATCCAATAATTGTCATCACAACCGTGTAATATGTCATTATTATTTCATTACCTGTGCGGTACACACTGGATTTTTATACCGAGAGAGGTATTATGAATTGATAAAAAAAAAACTTACAGATAAGGATAGATTTGAACATACATGTATTTCAACGTTTACAAATTAAAATGTTTAGTCCAATCATTGACTGGCGATACTTCTGTTCATAAGTACAGTTATTTTGATTGAGAGAAATCATTAGACAGCCAGTTGGTTTTTTCTTTCAACAGAGATCTAACTCTAAAGGTAAGAATACTGTAAGCTAACATCTCAGACTCATAAAGGAGAGAGACGTTGTACTGTTAACAAAACTTCAGATTTTGCATGAAATGTGGTGATAACGAAGGGTGTTCAAAATCAAAATTCCAAAGTAAAAATACAAAACAGGAGCAGAGCAAATACGGACATCTAAAAATCAAAGGTAGGATCAGGTGCTATTGAGGACTGAGCTTCCTCTGCTGGCCGGTCGCACCCGCCGTGTACTCTTTGTCGTAATCGAGATAAAAAGAACAAATCCTTGATCTAACAATAAGTTTGAAAAACGTCAGTTAGTGAAAAATTTAGAAAATTCATTGACAATTTTTGTTGTGCCATCGCATTTTGTTCAAATGTAGAATCAAAAACTTCAAAATTTGAAGTGCTGATTTCAGCAATATATTGATAAAATTATGATATTGCTATGTAAAAAAGCCAATGTTTAAATTTGTTTTCGTTCACAAAATTAATGAATATGATTTGCAAATAAATTCCATCAAATAAAATAATTATTGCAGATAACTGAAATTGTTAAAAAATTTCATAATGCCAGAAAAGGAGGATAATTCCTATCAAAATATCTCCTTTGCAAGGTAAGAAAAAAGTCGTGAAAATAATATATGTTATAGTGGACATCTTAATGTAAATGTGTTTTAAAAAAGCAAAAAATTCATTGACAAATTATTTTACACTGCAACCCTCTGTTCCCCCTTAAGACTTCGGAACGTTGACTTGTTTTAGTGCTTGATGATATTTAGAAGAAAAATCAAAGTACTAAAGTACTGTCGGGAGTTGATTTTATCGATTAGTTACTTATTTTAAAATCAACGATGTTATTTTGCATGGCAAGTAGTTTCCTATATGTACTAAATTACGCATATTTTTTTATAATATAAATTCTCCAACAGAAGTTTCGTGAAACCCCCATATGAATCATGTTGTTTAATATTCAAAGAATTAATTCCATCAAACTACGTATCAGTAATCGAAATAGTTCTGAGATATTGTATGGATCCAAGCAATATTGAACTATAGTCTCGTTCAACCAGACGCTCGGCTGTCTCCGTTAATTTCCGACAAGCAACAGAGACTTTCAGCTTGTCGGATATTTACGGAGACAGCCGAGCGTCTGGTTGAACGAGACTATATTTAACTCTGGCTTAGGAATACATACAATGTACGACTACAAAAATATCTGAATTATTCGTACCATTTAAATTCTGATTATTTACAAGATATCTATAAATAAGTTTCCTTGAAAAATAATGCTTTAGAATACATTACATAGAATTTATTGATTATTTTCAAGAACTTAACGTTGTCAGCGGTGTTGATTTGTGCTTAGGTCCAAACACTGTTTCACTTTCGGTTTGCCTGAGTAACTGCATAGGAGAGTTGATTAAAATCAACTCCCAAAAATCGAAGAAAATGTTTCAGAGATTGCGCATGCTTTGGTGGCAATGCCAGTAACGTCGTGGCGACGTTGAAATACGCAACGTCAGAAATATAAAAAAAAACGGTAAATAAAAATAGATTACTAGTATTACATAAACTACCAAGCATTAAATAAATATACTGAACAAAAAAAGAAAGGTATAGCATAAATAATTTGTTGTCAATTTATTTAAAATCAAAGGATCAGAACAGTGTTTGGTTATGATAACAAGGCACCAATGTTTGACAATATGCTTTTGTAAAAAGTAACTTTTAGAAACACACGGGCTTAGAACACTCTTCTGATCTACCCTGGGGTCAGAATGGAATTTCACAAGTCAGTACCGTGTGTGGCCACCACCTGCATTCAATACCGCGACACACCTTCTACGCATAGAGGATACATATCGTTGAATTACATGCCCCGGGATAATCCATTCCTCCTCTTGTGCTGTTGCCAGTTGCAAGAGATTCTGAGGCTGGTGTCTGCGCATTCTTACTTTCCTACCTAAATCGTCATAAACGTGTTCGATTGGCGAGAGATCCGGAGATTTTGAGGGCCAGTCTAGCATGTCAACGTTGTTCTGGTTTAGGAATTCTCTTGTTGCTCGAGCCGTGTGAGCTGTTGCGTTGTCCTGTTGGAATGTTAGACCTAGGTCATTGGTGCGCAGATATGGCAGTACAACGGGGAAGAGAATTTCATCTCTATATCTTTGGGATGTTAAGGTACCGTTCACTACAAGTCTTGTTCGGTTTCCACCACAAATTCCTCCCCAAACCATTACACTACCACCACCAAATCTGTCTACTTCTGTCACACAGCAACCAGCAAAACGCTCTCCACGTCTCCTCCAGACACGGGTTCTTCCATCGGCAAACTTCAAACTAAAACGAGACTCGTCACTAAAGAGAACTCTGGACCAGTCTTGCACCCGAAAGCGCAAATGGTGCCGCGCCCAGTTCCGTCGGGAGGTCTTGTGTCGATCTGTCAGCTCTGTTCCTTTGTACGGTCTACGGGCTTTCAAACCGCAACGCTTCAGTCTGTTTCGTACCGTCTGAGAGCTAATCCTCCTCCCTAAAGCATTTTGAGCTGAATCTACCGCCGTTAAAAATCTGTTTCTCAGATGAAGCAACCGGATTTGACGGTCCTCCCTAGAGGTGGTTACTCTAGGTCTTCCACTGCGGGGCCGGTCATCGGTAGATCCAGTGGTCTGGACACGTCTCCAAAGAAGGCTGATCGTCTTCTTAGAAGTTCCGACTGTGGCTGCTACAGCGTTTTGGAGCATGCCTGCTTGGATTACCCAACGCAGCGTTCACGGTTTTCTTTAGACAATCGGGGCATTTCAAAAATCGCATTTAATGAACTAAATTTTTGATTTTCTTTTTTGACAGACAGCAAAGATTTTCTTTGCAAAGAATTTTGCGGATACACGTGGTCAAACTGTGTGTAGCACGGGCTTCTACCCATTGTACTCACCGTCAGTTAAAGGGCGTTACGGTTGAATAATCAGGATTTTTTCATCACAATAGAATATAGTTTTACTCTGTTATTTGGAGATTTATTGTCAAAAATTTTGTTCGAACGAAAGTAAAACAAAATTGTACACTTACAGATATACCTTTCTTTTTTGTTCAGTATATCTTCATCACGTGTATCTATATGTACAGACCCTGAAACGTGCTACTACACCAGTTGCACGGTTCGGTTCGGTACGCTTTTTAAACGGTACGTTTCGCTTTGTGAACGGTATGGTTCGTTTTGTGAACGGTACGGTTCGCTTTGTGAACGGTACGGTTCGTTTTGTGAACGGTACGGTTCGCTTCTTGCACGGTACGCTTTGCTAAAAATAGCTGCACGCTTTGTGAACGGTTTGTGCGCTTTATTAATGAGGTAGGCGTGGCCTGAACGCTTTGATTTTTCCCGATATAATATTGTTTAGTTTTTGCCCGATTGACTTCAGCAAGGTGGTAATTATGACAAGCATTTTTTCTTTATTTTTATATGATATATCACAAATGTATTTCAATCTCAAAATCAGAAATCAGAACTTCCATCCGCTCTCCCGTTTTTGATACGTTGCGTGAAACGTGTACTCACCGGAAACCGGAGGGGTAGTTTTAATTTTGATAAGTCTGTTATTATTCGTATTTAATTTTAGATTAATGCAATTATTACAATAGATAAAAAGAACTGTCTGACTTTAATCCGTTAAATTATTTTAATTAATTTAGCGATCTGTCGATAATTCTAACAAGCATCTTAAGATTTTAATTTCTATACATGTACTTGTATTGAAGTTATTTAATATTTCAAATCCATTTTAAATTGCTTTAAAAAATTGCCCCGCCTTTTTCCGATATTTCTTTAGTTACCTTTCTCGCTGTTTTGATTTTCGGCTAGTTGTTATATTTACAAGCATCTTTCTATTTTTGTATTCATAATTCTTATGATAATTCTTTATTGCGTACTGTTGCCGATCAAATTTCCCTGGTAAATAGACAATGTAAAAATACACGCAATTAATGATAAGATTAAAATGAATTTCAGTTTAGAAATCTTGAAATAAACTATTTTTAAGTTTTTCGACACGGATTTTTGTTCATATGATAGTGATTCTATTATTTTCTGCATTTGTTCGTATACACAGATCACACCTACATGTAACCCGTAACGCTTCTCTTACCTGAAATAATATTATAATCGCGTGTATAGTCAGAATATGACTATTAGTTTTTGTTATTCTGTTAAACTATACACGTACATTTATCATTTTTCTTACGATAAATTATTATGTACACAACTGGATACACACAATAAGTCAATAGCTTTTAATGGTGTTATTTCTCATTTTGTTGGACAAGTGTCCGCTCTTCACTGTATGCATGCGATTTAGCTGGTTTTACAAATGCTGGCTAACCTGTTTATATTTCATTTACCGTTTTACTCATATACATGTACTTGTGTTTAAACAGTACACGGAAAAATACCAACAACTGAGTGTTAAAAGTGAAAAATATATTAAGAATTTATCTAGTAACAAAAAAATACGACAGCGATGGAAAGAGACTCTGATCGCCAGTACATGAGTTATAATCATGAAGTCGGAAGGAAATGATTGTTGAATAATTTCAAATAGGATCACTCTTTAAAATAAGGATTTAAGAAAAATTAAAACTAAAACGTTTTTATTTGATAATTTTCTTCTAGCTATGTAGGAGGAGCCAAGTAGCACGCGGCGCATGGCGTGATCTGTACTGCTATACTTAAACTGATTGACAGGCGAAGCACGTGGAGTCTTGAAATAAAATGCCGCTCAAAAGACCGAATATAAAACCTTAAGGGAAACAATGGTTTAGTGATAAAACTTCAATTTAAATTTAAGTAATATAATTAACACAAAAGCTCTCTTTCTCTCTTCTCTCTCTCTCTCTCTCTCTCTCTCTCTCTCTCTCTCTCTCTCTCTCTCTCTCTCTCTCTCTCTCTCTCTCTCTCATGCCTCTTCTGTAAGATAGAACAGGTTGGGAACAATTCCCCTTTAGCTAAAGCGAGATCATCCTTCTTTACAGTGATAAAAACATTCCCGTAAATGCGAGATTTTGACACATTTTTTCATTATTATATTGTTTTCTTTAAACAGAAGAATATGCGGAAGAACATTTTCACATTTTATTGATAATAAGAGCTCACTTACTACATATTTGTTTCAAACTTCGATATTTACAGCTGCGTTTCACTGAAATCCAGTTATAAACATTACAAAATCTATTCAGCAAATTTCTTACGGAAGCCTCTAGCGGTAATAAATGTGATAGTCTTGTTAAAATGTTAAGTCGTACCAAGAATTATTCGTTCAAAATTTTGTTTAATTTATATTTAAATGTAGTTCATATATTTTCTCTTATCATTTTTTGATTTTGCATTGAATTTTTTCTTTCAAAAACAAAAATCTATTTAATTTTCTGAAAAATATTTCTTTACCATAGGTGTATATAATATTCCTGGTACAACCTTCCGTAGTTTTCTTGGTCGTGCCGATATCAAAATATAAAACCAAAAGCAACCAATAATTGCTGCATGATATTTAATTTCCTTTGCACTGTCAAACAGTGTCATCAAAATGAACACAAACTCTGATAATTTTCGTTTTATAAGAAGAAAAAACATACTTTCAATTGGAAAATTCGCGTTCAATGCAAGAATACTCACGATTTCAACGATAAAAAATCATCCTATTTTTGTTTGCAGCAATGGAGCACTGATATTTTAGGCCACAAAGGTCAGTCTTGGAAAGTAAAATTGCTTCACATTGCTTTTCTTACCCGGATTTTTATATTTTATTGGGATTTTTCATTTATTTGAAATACATCATGAAAATCTCGCATTAACGAAGACGTACGCAATTTTGCAGTTAATAGGTGTGAAAACCCCCAAGGGCATGTCGTTTTGTACCCTGGGTTTGTTAATCACTATACACAGGAAATGATCGCGACTTAAGTTTTATATACACAAGAAAGCCAAATAACAGGTTATGATTCATTGTGCGCTAAAGTAACCAACAACTTTATATCTGTATGATAAATTTATTATTTGAAGGAAAAACTGATTTGTTAGTTGATTCCCACACCTGTTCATTTCACAATTTACGACATACACGTGTACATGTATTGAAAGTTTATGGCGCTATGCAAAGAAAAGATTATGGTCTAAGAAAGGGAATAAGATTAAAACAATTTTGTAACGGTTTTAATATGTGTTATTTAATCCCGTATAACTAAAATCTAGAAAAATACTGAACTTATCTGGTAAGCGATAATCTCCGTCCGTATTCATCGAAAGAAATTAGTCAATAAGCCGTGTATGGAAGTTGCACGCTTATTGCACGGTACGGTACGCTTTTTTGGCCGTTTTGGGGCGGGTCTTGCATAAATTATATTGCACGCTTTCTGCACTGTACGGTTCGTTTTGTGAACGGTACGGTTCGCTTTGTGAACGGTACGTTTCGTTTTGTGAACGGTACGGTTCGTTTCTTGCACGGAACGGTACGGTTCGTTTTAGAGGTGTAGTAGCACGTTTCAGGGATGTAGTATTATCTGTTTTGAAAAGTACCGTTAACTATTAAGGACGGGGTGCATTTAAATAAAGTTTATTCCAACCTGTCATGACACAAAATGTCACTTAAAGAAGACAATGAAAATCACTAACTAAAATAAAATCAACAATACAATCAGATTTCTAAGCATACAAACAATTATTAGCTAATGTACATTGTTTTAAAAAAAATATCGTTAATTTTATTTATGATTAAAGATCAGGTCAATTCAAATTAGAAATACATTATATATCATATTTTAGTTTCTTTAGTTCTTAGTTTATGGCAAAACGGATACGCTATTTATATAAGTAACTCTTCGTTTCTTTAATTCTTAATTTATGGAAATTTCAATCTCCAAAGATACCAAATAATTGTTCGATTAATAGAATATATGATTCAACCATGCAAAGAATATTACGATTTCCAATGCCGTCCAAACACAAACACTTACGAACAGTTAAACAATACATTAAACAATACAATAGCTCACTCCTCCATGGCACCTGATCCTACCTCTATCTTGGAGGTCCGTGTTGCTCTGCTTTGAATTTGTATTTCGTTTTATGGATTTTGAGATGGTTGGCGGTTTGTTATTGTCATTTTTTCATGGACATGACTTTGATTTGCAAATGTAGAAATTGTAATTCAACCAAAAGTACTATTTCTTGGACATCATTCACAATAAGATACGGTCTCTGCACATGAACCCCAAAATGGCAATGTAAGAACACAGACCCAGGTTTATATAGCACATGCAGATGGAACTTTGAATAAAGCACAGCAGCCAAAATAAAATTATCGACCATAATTTTTTTTTAAAACATGCCCTCTTGGAGTTAAATAGTTTTTAAAATGATTATTGACAATGTAATTTTCATTTCTGAAATGGTACCTTTTTCATTAATGGATTCCAGAGTTTCACCGTTAAAATTTAAAGGGACATGGTAACGCATGATTTAGCAAATATCGAATTTTTACACGATTTTCACATATTTCATATACCTTATGAAAAGATGAACTTTTGAAAAATTACGGTGTTCAAAAGGAAATAAATCAAATAAAAAAGAGAAAATTAGAATTAAGCGTTGGCCTAAAACAAAAATATTGAGTTTTCCTTCCGCTTTAAAGGTACGCAAGCCCAGGGGAATGTAAATATTGCAGCGTGGCATACATCATGAGCCAGAAGCCTCTCATTGAAACATGATGTCTTTAAAAATTATATATTTATTAAGATGCATTCTCTATTAATGCATATTTCTTACCACAGACATCGCATAGCTTCAAATTCAAATTCTTTTTTCAGTGTGTCAATTCCACTGTAACTATATTTAAACAGAAATGTCCAAAACAACTCGGTTTGTTTTCATGTGCAATTTCCGGATGGGTTTTACTGATTTGTTAATTGATTAGGTGATGACTTATGATGCATTAAACTTCCCGTATGATGAAATATTGAGTAGCTCTTCTTATTACCGTTGTCATAATCAAAAAGTAAAACATCTATTTTGAGTCACCGCGCCATTTTAAATTAATAAAGCAATAAAAATAAAACATAACACCATATTTGTATATCACATTTAAACCGCATTTTATTCAATTAGCAATTGCAAACAAAGTTTAGATTATATCATATTACATGTATCAACTTTTTTAAAAATCAATATTTTTTTTTTCGCTTCAGAAACGGAATTTATATGCCTGTCCTCATCGAAATTGTCACAGTATACTATATCGTTTCTTAATGAAATACTTTAAAATACAATAGTCGCAGAGAAGAAATATTTCATGTTAATTTTCACCCTAACCCAACATACTCTGTCTCTACAATATCACAAAGGCCAATGGAATAATCGTAATGGCCAGTGGCTATTGCTACTGACAAACTGACTAGCTTCTAACAAACAAGTTGATAAAAGAGGACCATCAACAGTTTCGTTTGAAGTAATCTTTTCGTAAGTTCTACGTTCTATACAACGACCTTGTCAGCAAATACAATCTTCCACTGGGTCGCATGCTGACTGACGTTTTGTTTTTCATACTAATTGTTAGACAATAATTAATCACGTAATTGTGTACGGACTTTTCCGTTTTTCCCGATTAGATAAAGAGCACACGGCGGGTGTAACAGGTCAGCAGAAGATGCTCACTCCTCCATGGCACCTGATCCTACCTCTATTTTTTAAGAGGTCCGTGTTTGCTCTGCTCCTGTTTTGTAATTTTCGTTTGGACTTTTGAATTTGAACACTGTTCGTTATCACCACATGTCAAAGAGAACTTTGATGGCTATTTCAAACAGGTTCTGGATTCGTGTTACCTTGTATATCGTTAAATCTTTGATCATTTTTTTTGAAAAGACAATCGATCTTTAACATTACTAATTTCTTTGTTGAGAAATTCAATTTGTAGTGAAAAGTATTAAACAATATTTTCAATGATAAGTTGACGATGTTTGATCTACCTAAAAGATATATGTCACGTTATTCAGTTGCAAATTTTACATTAATGAAAAAGATACAGTTATAATTTTATATTTGATATCTCATAACTTTGCTTTAAAACAGAAAAAAGTTAAAATAAATTCAAGGTACAAATTCTCGCATCTGAATTGGATTTTACTAAGCGACTTCACAAAAAATTGTTTCTCTCACTTACCTCAATAATATTGAAGATACCATAACGTTTTAGCTGAACGCAAGCGCAGTTATACGTTAATATTTTTTTGGCACGCGGAACAGAAAAAATTAAGAATTTTATGAATCGAAAGTATTTGAATCAGATTACCTAAGGACGGTACTCTTGTTTGCCAAATAGATTTAGAAATAGTGTTGCAAATAGATGTATTAGAAAATAAATATACTTGGTATTTTTCTATATACCAGCGCAGAAAATTCTATGTTTGACTTGGTAGTATTTAAAATTAAAATGTTAAATATTGTGTTAAAAACAAACAGGTTTTTTTTGGAAATGCAGATATCACTTGTTTTAAAGACACATTACTATGCCGAACACTCCATTGAGAATAAACCGTCGAAGGGAATAAAGAATAAACTGTTAGTAATTATATATGTATTAAAGTGAATCAGGATTACTGAATCAGTGTGCTATTGCGTGGTAGATTAGAAACAATAACGGGTTTGTATCGCTTTGATGGACTCTGTAACATTGTGGACCGAAAGCATGTTTTGGACAACCAGCCGAGTGACCCTGAAACACGTTACGTCACGTCGTAGAATCTCGAAGGGAAGATTGGTCGACCATCAGCTTCTCCAGCAGATTCACAGATATATTCATTATGAAACAACCCGAAAACTGAAATGCTTCTGTTAATTAAAATTAAAAATTATCGAAAATTTTGAATGCTCGTCTTGTTTTGTCTGCTTTCAGAAGTCACAAGCTTATGTAAGAGCATTATAAAAAAGTGACATCATTGGATATTTGTAGTTGACTTTTAAAAATTAAAAATTGTTATATCCTTTACTTTGTAAGAATACATTTCTCCTCGTACATAATTCACTGAAGAATTTTTTTAATTGGTTAGCAATGTGCAAACAAATGAAAGAATACGAGATAAACGGTTTGTTTTCTAATAATTTTTAATAACATTTACCTGCTTTGTATACTTATTGAATTTGTCATTTTTCATACTTCTGAGGACAAAAAATTATATTAAACACTTATCAAATAGCTGTGAGTGGATAGCTCCTTTATCAAACCCATGACAGCATATATTCCCCGAGGGCTTGCCCGAGGGTAATTGTTCCTGCATAGGGTTTGATGAAATAGTTATCCCACATAAAGCCATTGGATATGTTTTGTTATACCGGTGTTACGTTTTATTTATTTTTACTGTCTTGTCAAATTCAGTAAGTCAGTAAATAATCGCATTAAAACCTCATATACTCTGTCCCAAGTTTCTTATTCCACTATTATTGCTTAACATTTCGATAATCCTAAATACCTTTTTGTCCAAACTACATTTATACACTAGAATTAATTTCTGATTTGAAACACCCTCTATGTCACTACATGTTTCAATACACAACCAAAAATAAAACAATTACAGGGATTTTACATTGCAAACGACATGAAAGGTACCTGGATGAAAATTTCCGAATGGAGAAAAGATGTCAGATGTGAAAGAGGATATTTTTTGTCATAAATTGATTGTAATAATTTTTCAACTGACAGTATTCATAAAGAAAATCCAACAAAATGAGATTAAAACGATTGTTGCAAGCACTATTAAAATAAAACCACTTTTGAAATAAATTATGTCAATGGTGGTTGGAGATGTATTTCATTTGAAGAATCCCTTTGCTACCACTTTTGAAATAAAGCCACTATTGAAATAAACGATTTCAATAGTGGTTGGGAATGTATTTCATTAAAAGAATCCTTTTGCAACCACTATTGAAAAAAAAACCACTATTCAAATAAATGATTTCAATAGTGGTTGGAGATGTATTTCATTAGAAGAATCACTTTGCTACTGTAACGTGTGTCCAGCCGAGCAGTTGTTATTTGTAAGTGGACACGTACCCGGTTACACCCGGGATTCTGCAGAACACGTTGTCTAAAATGACCTGTTGTCTTCCAGGCAAGAAACAAGCTGAATCAATATATTTACGCTGATTACTTTAATAAATTTACTTAATCAAGATATTTACGACGATTGGTACATAAATCAAATATAAATTTCACAGGGATTTATTTAAGCCCAAATCAAAATCAACCACAAGTCTCCCCTTGTTTATCTAAGACCAATGTCTCTTCAACCACTAGCCCTGGCTACCGAACTACCCCCTGACCAATGCCTCCAGACAATTGGCCTTACCAAGGGTTCTGGCTACTCAGACCTGAGGTGTCCAACTAGTTGATTTCCCCAGCTCCCTTTGACACTGGTGTACAGGCTTATTCAGCCTTTATTGCCAAGTGTCAAAGCTACGTTGGTTGATCAACTGGCGCAACCTATACTATAAGCCCTACGTAGCCTCTCTTTGCAATAAGGCTTATTCAGCCCTATTATATAGCCTTTACTTACTCTACTCTTCTAGAGATGTTCTGAGTCTGGCTGCAGTGATCACACTCTCTCATTCTGCCGACTGCCGCTATTTATATAGCATCGGCACAGTCCATCTTTTGTTGTAAGGGGAAACTGGTCATTACCATGGAGAAACCCTGTACTACCCTATTTTCTGTAATTGGTATAACCTGATTCGTCACACTACTACTATTGAAATAAAGCCACGATTGAAATAAATGATTTCAATAGTGGTTGGGAATGTATTTCATTAGAAGAATCCCTTTGCAACCACTATTGAAATAAAACCATTATTGAAATAAATTATTTCAATAGTGGTTAGGGATGTATTTTATCAGAAGAATCCCTTTGCAATCACTATTGTAATAAAGCCACTATTGAAATAAATTACTTGTATTTCAATAGTGGTTGGGGATGCATTTTATTAGAAGAATCACTTTGCAACTACTATTGAAATACAACTACTATTGAACTAATTTTTTCAATAGTGATTGGGGATCCATTCATTATAAGAATCATTTTACAGCCACAATTGAAATACAACTACTATTAAATTATTTTTTTGAATCGTTGTTTTCATACAGAATAATAGACGGAAGACGGTCAGACGAATGTCCAAGCCCAATTAAATATCCGCACTCTGATTAAAAGTAAACGACAATATTTATTTCTATACTAGTTGTGTTTAATTGGTTTGAAAATATTTTTTTATATATTTAATATAAGGGGGTTTGAATAAAAGTTCTGAACTTACAAGGTGTTCACACTTGTACCAATAATTAACAATTTTCATAAAAAATTATATATCTAAAGAGAGAGAAAGTTAAAAAAATATGAAAACAATTTTATATGTATGTATTGGTTATTAAGGATTATAAGAAATTAATTAATGGTTATTAATTTCTGCACAACAGTGAAAATCTTAACATTATTACATTAATTACATAGTCTCGGTTATTACCGTAAAATATGCAAGTTTATAATACATAAATTGTGTATTTGAAATTGTTCGTTAGATAAGAGTTTCTTGCATTTGAAAATAGTTTGCATAAATGATATACAACTTCTTTCGTTCCAAATGTGTTTCACAAAGTGATAACAAAGTGATAACAAAATTTAAAATATTTATAAAGAAATTCATTCCAAACAACGATTGAAAAAATAATTTTAATAGTAGTTGTATTTCAATAGTGGCTGAAAATGATTCTAATAATGAATGGATCCCCAACCACTTTTGAAATAATTAGTTCAATATATAGTAGTTGTATTTCAATAATAGTTGCAAAGTTATTCTTCTAATGAAATACATCCCCAACCACTATTGAAATAATTTATTTCAAAAGTTGTTTTATTTCAATGGTTGCAAAGGAATTCTTCCAATGAAATACATTCCCAAACATTATTTAAATAATTTATTTCAATAGTGGTTGCAACAAACGGTACATGTAACCAGGATTGTACTATAACTGTCTTGTTATGATATACATAAAACAGTGTTTATATTGATGAGTTGTAATTAAAAGGGAAAAAACAGTATGTTCAATATTAAATATAAAACATACATTTCATTGATGTTCCCAGTATATGATTCGATCTCAATTGTTTACGTCAGTTTTGTAGAAAATGTTGTAAAGTAAGATAAAATGAAAGTCAGCGAGTCAAATAACAGGGAATAAAGATTGGAATCATTTGAGTGATAGCATTCTGAGGGATGAATAGCACATTCATTTTATACTTCGGGTTATAGTTTTACTATACACGAACAAACTTTAATAATGAAAAAAAAAACAAGCATTTTACTTTCTGAACTTAATCTATAAAACATTTTAACAGAAGTATAATATTATACAAATTTTGCCGGCGGTTGAGAGCAACATTGATTATTTAGCCCCCGAGGAAGGAAATATTGCCCGACTCAAAGCAATTACTTGAAATAGAGGGAATATTCTCCAAATATTATTCCTAGCCAGTCAATATTAAAAAAGATATTGACCGGTCAATATTTTTCAGACGAGCTAATATTACAATTATTGACTATTCGTCTATATAGAGTTATATAGTAAGAATATATAACTGAACATAACAATTCAACATATATAACTTAGAATAATTGCAGATGAAATGGTCTCTCATACTGTTAAAACTGTAAGATGTACCATCTGATCTATTTTATAAATAAACCTGTTCCATGCACGTTTCATATCATATTGTGTAGATGAGGCTGCTGTGTACGCCCGCCCTCACCACGCTGATTGTGATAACGATCCATGTCCGCCATGTTGGGGGAGTAACCATTGTTGACTGTGAGAAAACACACTGAATTAGAGACTTTTAAAGTTTGAAATAACTATCTATCTATCTATCTATCTATCTATCTATCTATCTATCTATCTATCTATCTATCTATGTGTGTGTGTGTATCTATCTATCAATCTATGTGTGTGTGTGTGTGTGTGTGTGTGTGTGTGTGTGTGTGTGTGTGTGTTAATTGATGCAAATTATCAAACAATGCATTGGTTTTTAACTAAGTTTTGGCACTTTATTATATGCTTTCTGAAAATGTAAATAATACCAGTGTTGTATATAAGGTACTTGTATTGAAGGTATATTAGAAAAATAAGTACATGTAAATATCAGCTTTGGTTAAAACCATGAATGATTTTAGAAAAATGTATAATTGCCTCATCATAGAACTTTATCAACTGATTTATTTCAAACTAGAGATGGCACCATGATAATTTTTGCACTTGGTAAACTCTATACATGTAGATGTCTTTGAAAATTTCTGTCCACATGGATTGACTAAAGAGACAGAGGAATAAAAACCAAACTGTGATGTGACAAACACTTTAAAGAATTTTATACGTTCATAATTAAAATGCATTTAGAAAATGACAAATAAAAAAACTCAAAGAAAATGTTTTACAAAATTATTATATTCAATCCACGTTGACAAAGTAATACACGAGCCTTGTTTGCACATACCATACCTTAGTAAGGCATTGCAAGTATGAGAAATTCCTCGCTTGAATCTTGGCTTTACCTTTTATTTCATTGAAAAGATAAACACGAAGATTGCCGGTACCATGTTCACTTTCATCCTTTGTCTTGGAGCGAAGCTTACAACGTGTGTAAAGGCAAGAATCAAACTTTGCTGAAACTAGACAACTTGGCAGAACTTACAAAAATATCTTCTATTGTGAACTCCAAAATTAACAAAGTTCTTGGTTCCCAATTGTGAGTAATTTCACCTCGCATCTAATTTATAAGAGATCTCAAAAAGAAAAGATATGGTTGTACATTTTCTAATGTCTTTGTCTGTAATAAAACGACGAATCAAATTTGTAACGAATAATCCAATATGTATTGTGCAAAATTAAACGAAATGAAAATAACGTCAAAATGTCAATAAATTCACATCTAACGGAGCAATTGTTGAAAAGTATATAAATACTAATTAAAGTGGCTCACTACACTGTGAAATATTTTCTCAAATCAGCAGAAAATTACTTGATTATGATAGATATCATAATGGATAAGAAGTATTTAAAAAGGCATGGTCACGATTTTGGTCAAATTCTATTTTTCAGTTTTTATCATTTACAATGCTTTAGAAATGCATTTCTAGTGACTAAATGATATTTAAAAGTCAGTCGTAGAGTTATAAGCAAGATACAGGGCTCACAGTTTTTTGTCATGTAAACAAGGCTCCTGTCCTGTTATTGTTTACATAAGTTTAATATACCAGTAAAAAAACCTTTTTAAGCTGATTTGTGTAATTTCTTATTCATTTTAAGCATAAATAAAAAGTTCCTGATGTTTAACACATTCATTTTAGGTCTAAAACTGGAATTTTCTCTTCAACATTCAAAATGTAAACAAACGTTTTGTTTACATAGCAAAAATTTGTAAGCTCTGTAACTCGGTTATAACTCAACGAATGACACTCAAATTGTGGTTGCCTATCAAAATGCCTTACAGAAGCATTGTGAACATTGAAATCTGAAAAATAATTTTGACCAATATCGTGACCATGCCCCTTTAAGTCAAATAGGCAAAACTATGTGCAATTTTGGATGAAAAATTACATTTTCGAAAATTTAATTCAGTAAACATGAACAAAAGCTCCCGGCGGATTCGAACACATGATCTGTGGTTCAGAAGCCCAATACTTTTACCACTGAGCTACGCCGATATACAACCGAAAAGACCGATATAAAATGTGTAACAAAACATTTAAATCGCCATCTTGTGACATAGTGTCTTAAAAAGGATAAGTCTGGGTGTAGTGAGGTACCTTAATGAAAATAGGGATTTTTTCCTTAAATATTATGAATCATCACATCTATTTTATTTATATTGAATTTGATCACCTAACCATATTTGAAATATTCATAATATGAATATGATATAATGTTCCTTATTCCTTAACTACACGTCAAACTCACGGGGTTTCTTAAAAGTCATACCGAATACACATATGGCAGTTTGTGTTTGTAGAGACTTCGAATTCGTTTGGATTGGACTTAAGGCCACTTTTCAGGGCGGGGATTTACATCATTTATGGCCCGACTGTGGCCAGCTGACATCCTACACAGACTTTAATCCTTGGCAAAGTTCTTTAGACGATCAGAAAGAAGGATGCATCTTGTTCAATCCCTCGTACACCCACTATTCCGCAGTGGATTGCTATTCACCATTTCGTTATATATGCGAAAACAGAGAAACAGGTTATTTTCACGCGCTCATAGATTTTCTGTAATTTTTCAGACATTATATAATCATGTTAATGTCATTTGTTGTTATTTTCAGATCCGGTCCAGTGTTTCTTCCCAGAAACAAACGATGTAGTTAGAAGTTCATTTTCAGTTACTTTATTATATAATAAAACCCGGCATAATTGTGCAGAAATTTGTCATGGAGAGGGTTCCTGTGCAGGCGTAATGCAAAATTATGATCTCTGTACAATCCCCGCCAGTGCAAACACCACATCAGCAAAAAATGCACGTGAGGTTTTATACCTAGACAGTAAGTATTGCGTGGGATCAATCAGTTTAAGGTAGGTCCTAACTCAGCAATTTTTCCGTTAAAATAATATTTTTCTCTGAAAATTATTAGTATAGTGGAATTTTGTGTAATTAAAAAGCCAGAATCTCCACAATATGTATACCCCTTTTTCATAACACGTTATCAGAAAAAATCCATTTTTTGCAGTTCTTAATACATTGTTCAAGCAAAACAAGTTTAAATGTATGTTTTTAAATGAAGTATTATGTCAGAAACACAATGCAAATGTCATCTTTATTTATTTACTGATATAACAGACGTTTGTTCAGGAATGAATACCAAATAACCAAATAATTTTTTTTAATTATCAAAAAAATGACTTATATTAAAATTTTCTTGTAATGTCATGATTAACTGGCTGATTTTTGTCTTTAGACTTTTAGATTTATACCTTTTGCACTTGAAAAGCTAAAAACATATATGGTTTACATGATTACTAGTATTTTCTTATAACAACTTTTAGAACATGCATCCCCCAATTTTATGGTGTCCAAGTAACGCAGTGGACAATGCACTCGCTTATCACCGCTACGACCCGAGTTAGGTCTCTGTGATCGACAGTGGTTGTATGTGAAAGGGTATGATGGTCGTCCGCTTGGACACGTGGGGTTTCTCCGGGCACTCCGGCTTCCTACCACATCAATGACGCCCTCGCGCTAACATTCGTGCCAACGAAAGAAAATAATATAAGTTGAAGAACTTGCATGTTTTTCAATCGTTGTAAAATAAATAAAGTTCAGTTTTTATCCCCCAATTTTGCTTAATTAATTTCAATTTCGTAAAAATTTCAATAATTATTTTTCAAAATTTTTTAAGTCAGTTTTTATATTCTGAAAAATAGTAGAAGTTTAATTTTCAAGACATAGCAGCTATGTAATAAAATTAGTTAGCTGATAAAAAAAACTGTGTGAACAGTACATGTAACTTCATACTACAAAGCATGTACATATACAATATTTTGTGGCGAATTAGATTTAAAGAACAAAACTTCTAAACATTCTGAAAATTACACATTGCCCTGCTTCCAAGGCAATATCAGTAACACAAGGTCTATGTATAATAATTTTTTTAATTTCAAATAATGATAACATATTTTCAATGCAGTTTATACAGAACTTTCAATGATGACGCCACTTGAGTAGGTTTTCAGTAGTCTTTAAGTAGATCAGAATACTTATAATGTTGGCCTATTACTTTTACATATTCAAAATACGATATTGCTAGAATTATTCATACGCGGTCCTATTATTAAGATCTTAATTGGTTAAGAAGATATAAATGTATAAAAATACCCACAATCGAAAAAAAAACCTTTTTTGTGTCAGGGTATGGGCACAAAGAGGAGGGGTTTCACATTTTCGTTTTTCATTTCATTCTTGCTATATAGAATATACTGTTAATTTAAACATATTTTATTGAATAAATTCAATAGGATTGGACAACAGGCATAGCCTATATATATCTTCTCCTGATATAATAGAATATAATATTGTTTTGTCAGTAGTTGTATATTTTTCAGGATCATCTACTTCAAGAGTTCTAGAGACTAAAATAACTAAGCTTTAGAAGTAGAATTTAACTCTGTTCCCCGATACAAGATTGTACAAAAGAAACGGGACAAGCTCTTTGTATTTTTAGTTTAAGAACAATTAATTTCTTCATGTCTATAAATACCAATAATCAACTTTAATATGCTCTAGAGCTAATATTTGTTTGAAAAAGATCATGAAAACATCTGATAAAAAAAAATAACACAAAGATTTATACTGACAAAGCTCTAACATTTTACGGGTGTAATTAATTGGATTCAGTATACATCTATTGCCTCAATGATTCCTCCCATGGATGCCTGCAGTGTGACGTCACACAGTACGCATCTGACCACGTCCACCGCCCTATATGCTTCTTCTGGATCGATGGCTTTGCCAGCTGAACCCACCTCCACAACATTATACCCCAGTACAACCTCACCCTCCCTATCCAGCACTGCCAGACTCAGTACCCCTCACCTCCAGACTGTGACCGGCTACATATATTCCTCGCCTGTAATGTCTTGTATGTATGAAAAATGACAATAACAAACTGTCAACCATCTCAAAAATCCATAAAACGAAATACAATATATATATATATATATATATATATATATATATATATATATATATATATATATATATATATATATATATATATAAGAAGCAATATTTTATAATTTATATTTTTAATGTTTTTATACAATATTTTACTTTATTGCTCCTGTCGTTGGTTATTTTTTGTGCTTATGTATATATATATATATATATATATATATATATATATATATATATATATATATATATATATATATATATATATATATATATATACGTTGTTATATTTGGATCTACGAGACCGATTATAATATTTTTTCGTTAAGCAATGAGCTAGCTAACACTTTTTACTTCTCGTCATCTTCTGTGTGTTATTGTTCCTGTGTTGACTGTGGAGAAAAAACAAACCAATAAATACAAAAGGAGTCTAATAAGTGCGTCCGACTCTCGGCCGTCGGCCCGGATAATCGGGAGCAGCGTGGGGGTGCTAACCATATGCATTGTCATCACCTTGCTTGTTGCGTTTGATTTTCCTCGTGCTTCTCGTCATACATTAAAAATTGTCAGAAAAGCGAAAGCAAAGTTCATGAAAAAAAAACCCAAAAGATTAATGGCTGAATGATAAAATTTCCTTTTGAACTCTGCCTGTTTAAAGATGGAATTCAAAAATGGTTTTATATTGTCTTGAATGACAGGTTTTGGAAGTGTTCTTTTTTATATGCATACTGCCGCTGGATCGATGCAATGCTAGAGTTTATGAAAATTGATGAATTATTAAGCTAACACCCGTATTCCTTTTAATCATATATTACAGAGGTTATAATTGAATAAATATTAATATTTGAATTGTTATTTATAAATACTCAAATACGACACGATATTATATATTAGATTAAGATCTTTTAAGAAATAAATGTATGCCCCCAGTCATCGGTCATTTGCAAATCTACTTTGTTAAAAGCCATTTAGATTGTGCAAACAAGTACTCGGTAGTTAACATTAAAAAGATGCTTGATTTTCTGATAGACAACATCTATATAGTTTATGAAATCAGGTCGTCCAACAATCTGTTGGAATTTCCATGTGTACCAATTATGCCCTATTGTTAGCAGACCTATTTTTGTATTTATATGAAGGAGAATTTATTCAAAAACTTGTACGTGAAAAAAAAAATCACTCGCTGTGGCATTCAACTCAACATTCAGGTATATCGACGACGTATAACAATTGTTACTTCCATACCTACGTTGACTCGATATATCCCAGTGAACTTGAAATAAAAGATACCACAGAGTCTGCGTCATCTGTTTCATATTTGGATACTTTACTGGAAATGGACATTGATGGTAACCTAACAACAAAACTTTATGATAAACGTGACGACTTCAATGTTTCTATAGTCAACTTTCCATACTTATGTAGCATACTTATATACCTTCATCACCTGTGTATGGTGTTTTTGTCTCAGTTAATTCGATACGCAAGGACATGGTCTTCGTATAAACAGTTTCTAAGGCGAGGCAAGCTACTGAACAAGTTGTTAAAACAGGGCTATCAACAGTCTCGTTTGAAGTCATCTTTTCGTAAGTTCCATGGTCGATATAACGACCTTGTCAGCAAATACAATCTTCCACTGGGTCGCATGCTGACTGACGTTTTTCATACTAATTGTTAAACCACAAGCACGTAATTGTTTACGAACTTTTCCGTTTTTCCCGATTATGACAAAAAGCACACGGCGGGTGTGACCGGTCAGCAGAGGATGCTCACTCCTCCATGGCACCAGATCTTGTCTCATTTTTTTTTAAAGAGGTCCATGTTCGCTCTGCTCCTCTTTTGTAATTTTCCTTTGGACTTTTGAATTTGAACACTGTTTTTTATCACCACGTCATTCCCAACTGTGTACTGACTGATACTGTTTGGTTTGTTGATTTTGTATGTGAGGAGCATCTGGCAATTTGTGTTGATGATTTCTGAGATCAAGGTTGACAATGTTATTGATACAAAAAGTGTTTATTTTTGCAAACTTTTAAAATGCAGACGTTCATAATGTTGATAATGATCAAAATTACGTAAATCAATTGAGGTATTAATGTGGAGAGAGATAGTATAGGATGAAAAAGAGAGAAAGGGAGAGGTTAGATATAGAAATATACATACGTGTTTAACTTTTATTTCAGTTCATATATAACCACACATTTAAAAAAGATTTACAAGGGATAATAATGGCACTTCAACAGTTCTACTTTAGCATGGCTACATTGTCAAATCATACTAATTGAAATATAATTTAGGCACAAATGATTTGTTTTGATTATATAATGGAATTACTGCATAGAAGGAAATAATCATGAAACTATGATTTAAAAAATGTTGATATTCGTATTTAACACAATCCGATTTTTAACCGCTACCTTTACTGTTTCGTTTTTGTAACAATTCAGTTTTTTAACCGCTAGATATTTTCTTGTTTAATGTATAAGAAGTACAATAGCATCAGATTCCAAAACCATTTTGAAATAAATGATAACTATTGAGTTTAACATAATTATGACATTTTTTGAAATCGTATAAAAATATTTCTCTTAAAAAAGAGAAATATTGATATCAAGTTGAGGGTAAAACAAACGAAGAACGTTAACTTCCACTTCCATGGTAATTTAATACCTATCATGGGATGTGTTCCAGTTTATTTAATAGGTTAGACTGATTTTTAAAAAAATCAAAATGTTTGCGGATCTGCAAAGTAAATGCCGTAAATTCTATTTACTAATTTTGTAATAACTTCGGTCTGCATTGAATTTTGTAATACAGAACTATAAATACTAGTATTTATGAGTACATTGCTATTTCTATTAAAGTATCTTTGATTCTAAAAGAGAAATGTGTATAGCGCTTATAGCTTATGTAACTTGCAAAGAAAGATAACTGTGTATTATGTATAACAATTTATGGCTGAGAACGAGTATTCCAGCTTGAAATATCTATGGTATTTTCTTATTCCAATGTTTCTTCAAAAGTACAGTCGATCGGTCAAACACCAGACATGACTGTTCCCTACTAGCCAAAACAACAAGTTATTAAGAGACCTAATTAGGTAGAGTTTTGTCTTTAAATTAACTTGTATAAAATAGAAGTCGCTATGTCGTCAAGGGTAACTAGTGCTGTATGCATATTTCCCTTTCAAGTTGACACCAACAACTGTTTCTTCTTTAGTGGTTTACAAAATTGATTCAATGTGTAAAGAAAGTAATATAATTCAAGCAAACATTCTCTTAAATTGACATAAAACAAATCGAGGTTATTTTTTTCAAACATTCCATTTCAAAGTTTTCCATTTCTAATATCTAGAATGGTAAACTTGACATCAATAATGCTTGACATAAATGTTAATGTTATAAGTCAATTTACAAGCTTGATACAGAGTTCAGAATTCTTTTATTTGGGTAAAAAGTTTTGTTCAAGTTTTAGTACTTTATGTTTGTAAAACATGTCTTTGAACTCACTGGAAAACACTTTGAAAACCGGTTATACCCGGTAGTGTTTGCCTCGAGTCTTTTTGATAAAATATCGGAATTCATTTACAGAATATTATTTGGGAACTATACTTGTACTGGCCATTTTTAGAGTTCTGAGATATTAATTTCCTCGGAACGGTAATGTTATGTATAAAGATAAAGCAAAGTATTCAAATTTCAAAGCAAAAATGTAGGATTTTTTCTTAACCAATTGATAGTTTATTGCTAATTAAAAATGACGTCTTGGAATTTTTAAAGATTATTTTTATCAAAGGTGTTAGTGAACTCTTCTTAACGTACCTTTTAATTTACAATTATTCAAAACCACCACTTTCTTTATTTTTGTCTAATTGGTGAAATGAGAAAATAGGTGTTATTATACGTGTGATGTTTTTCACAATGCTTTTCCTATTTTGCTCGAAAGCTGACGAATTTTCATCTGGGACTTCGCCCTTACGTTTCGTCGTCACTGACGCCAGAGACTGGAACACATAATATTCTTTTTTACTACAAACATTTAGAAAAGAAGACAGCGTAGCCGTGTTCTGATTGCAACTGAGTTGGATATATTTTCTAGTATATAATAATCTATATGTATTACATAACTTTATTTTAATCACTCATATGGATTTTCCGGAGTAGGTTGAGTATATTCTGAAAGCAATGTGAGCTGCAATTTTCATGCTGAATTTTTTTTTTACGAAAATGTTATTTTCTACTAAAATGACAAAAAATATCATGGTTTTTAAATTTCTGGGATTTGTGGGAAAAGCCGTAAAGAAGCCTTAATTGAAGCAAAATTGAATTATTGTCATCCTGTACAAAAATTGATCAGTTATTTATTTCTTTAAAGAGAAATCTTTCTTCTGACAAAAATTACTGACTTTTTCAAATCTTATTTATCATAAAAGTTTAAGTTACATGCAGACTTATCATACTAGCAGGTTTTTGCAGCAAAATAAAATTCTATAAGAAATACTGCTTATATTGCTTTCCCATTTTGATAAATATGGAATAAGGAAGAAAAGATTGAAAGTTATAATACAACCCTTACACTATTCTATGATAACTACTCTGCACTCTCCTCCTGTCCCTGATTTTCAAACGATTGTAATAGTAATCATTGTAACTTGAGCGAATCACATAATGATTCGAGTATGCCGTTCACTGATTTTACAATCTACCACTTCCAAATTAAAAAAAAAAAACACTATACACTATACAAATAAAAATAATAAACACGGCAATGGATTAAAACAAAATAACAAACTACAAATAAGAACCTACATGTTTACTAGCGGAAAAAAGAAACTATGCATTATTTAATATATGAAAAAAACATTTAAAAATTACAATGAACAAATTTTATTTTTTGTAAAACTGTTAACACATGTATTCGTAACAACATCTCATAACACATTAATGTCAACGTCGAATAACGTCAATTTCAGCACACTCGAAATTCACTGTTATTTGAAATTGAATTAACAAAATTAATAACGCGTGTGACCACCATTTGCGTTCACGCATGCTTGACAGCGACGCCTCATTGATGCCACTAAAGTGTTCAGAAATGCTTGAGGGATGTTGTTCCAGATGTTGGTTAAAGATTGGCCTAAATCAGCCAATGTCACTGGCTGATTTGGTAAACTTTCCATTTCATCCCAGACGTGCTCGATCGGCGACAAATCAGGGGAAACAGCTGGCCAAGGCAAGACATCGACATTCTGTTGAACAAACAAGTCCCTGACTACACGTGCAACGTGTGACCTTGCGTTGTCTTGCTGCAGAGTGATGTGAGTTTGATGTCTCTGTATGAAGGGTATCACATGACGCTGAATAATTTCATCTCGATAGCGTACGACGCCGGTGAGATTTCCATTGACAATTTGTAGAGCGGTCCTTCCACGTGCTGATATTCCACCCAACACCATAAAGCTACCTCCACCAAATTGTCGACGTTGCACAACACAAGCGTCCTGGTAACGCTCTCCAACGCGACGATACTCCCTACAACGGCCGTCACTGCTATCCAAATAAAATCTGGATTCATCAGTGAACAGAATATTGGTCCAGTCCTGTATTCTGAATCGTAGATGTCGTGTGCACCACGCTAGTCTGGCGATACGATGACGTTGAAGCAGTACTGGGCGCACCGCTGGACGTCTTGGTCTAATGTTTTGCTCGCGCAGACGATTACGCACAGTTCTTGAACTAATTGGTCGAAGCCCTGAAATGCTACGGGCAGTCAAACTTGCTGTCTAGAAACGATTTCTCAGATGCACAAGTCTAATGTGGTTGTCCTGTTGACGTGACGTCACACGAGGTCGCCCAGAGCGCGGTCGATCCTGGGTGTTGCCAGATTGTTGAAAACGTCTCCATAATGACTGGATGGTGATGTTCCGATGAACTCCAAAGTGTCTTGCTACAGTATTTTGTGCCATTCCAGCTTGAAGCATCCCAACAGCACGATTAATTTCGTGGCATGACATAGGGGTAAATTTTGTTGAAACTAAAGTGATTTCCTTAACAAAAAAGTTTAAACAAATCCTTTACAGTTCTTATTCCAAACAGTATTGGCCCGTAAAACTCGTGCGTACAAATTCTTCAATAAACAACAGGTGCTCACTAACCATGAAAAAGTCCGTGCACCCGGACGGTTACCATCCGATATTGTCAAAAACAATACCATTATCGATTGTTTAAATTTTATAAATACAAACAATAGATATAGAAAAATTATACTAAATTTTATAATGCATATAGCGCAGTTTCTTTTTTCCGCTAGTATATGTTATTTTTCTTTTCCAACCATGAATTGCTTTATGGAATATTTATATATTGTATATTATGATATTTGTATTTTATCGAGTTATTACACTAACGAACAATTATGAGAAAAATATATAACGTCAGGTGTCTGTGGTTTTATAGTTACATATATAGTTATATTGGGTGTCAATTTCTTTCAGATTGTTTTAAAAATAAATCAAGATGCAAAGCTCTGTTACGTGCTGCATTCTGTTTTTGTTATTACAATGTCTGGGGGTGAACGACCTTCAGTTTATATGACTCTGGAATATCATAAACAATCTATATACATTACAGTGTGTGTGCCATCAGGAGTGAGAATTAGGCACGGGAAATCTCTGTCAGGATTTCCCTCTTATGAAGTGAGAACGGAAACCCCCGGAATGTAATCCTAAGTAGGCTCGGTTTACTCAAGCTCTGCATACTTGACGATCGTGGGTCTCTTCTATATACAGATATGTTCTCACTCTTTTGGGGGTTTTTCATTACTTTTTTTCTGGTAAAAGATTGAACACAATACTAGTTAACAAAATTTACGTTCACTTCAGATATAAAATATAAAAATATATATATATTTAAAAAGAAAGATATTTTAAAAAAAGATTTAATTTCAAAAGTGTCTAAAATGTATTCTTTAATAAGTATCGGACAAGAAACAAGCAATTTTAATTTTAAAAAAAACCATGCACCTTTCAAAAAGTAAATTTATTATTCACGGAGGCAGCAAACTAACGAATGAATGGCGTCTTTACTGCGTGATCTGAATTCTTTACTGATGAAGCAATAAACGAGTGGATTCACCACAGAGTTCAGCAGGTAAGAGCGGAGGAATACATTGTAGACCGCTTTACCGCCGGAAGTCAGTCTGGTAGTGAAGCCTGGGTCTGTGTAACGTACGATCACCAGAATAGAGTACGGCAGAAAAGACAGAATAAACAACACGGTCACTAGGAACAGCATCAGGGTGGTTCTCCCGGCTCGAATCTTGCTGCCTGACTTGGGGGTGTTAGAATCGATCGAGGGGTTACTTTTCAACGATTGTTTGAGTTCTTTTATTACTTTTTTCTTTTGGCTTAAAGGGTTCTTTTGAACTTTTGACCTTCTATAATCAAGAGATAATTTCTTCCAAAACACGAACGATATCCTGCTGTTTTCGGGTTTTGTTTCTTTTATGGCCGGACGATGTTCTTCTAATTCATCCAGAGTAAAATTAGAGTTAGACCCCTCTGATTTGTTGACTGGTTTTGTGAAGTTTTTCATTGAACTTTTTATGATCATCGACTCCCGGAAAGCTTGCTGGTGATAGACAGCTCGTCCCACGAATGAGTACAGGGCAATCAGTACGATGTCCACCATAAAATGAGCAGACAACAGGAAAATGACAAATATCAATGGATACATTGTCGACACCATACTGTCTGACACCAGACAAGTTTTACCCTTAATGTAGAGAGGTGGCTTTAGAGGGAAAACCACCGTATATGAACCATATATCATCAATGCCGGCCATGACGTTAATGCCGCAAAGAAAACAGATATGAAAACGAGGCTTCGTGCCAGCTCTACAGAAATAGGGTCCTTGTGGATTTTACATATCCTTAAGAAGCGATCCGTTGCGATAGCAACGAGGATGAACGTTGAACCGCTGTTGATGGAGGCCGTCAAAAACCGAGATAACTTGCACCAGATTGGAAAATCAAAATTCAGGAATCGGCAAAGCAGCACTATTTCCGTTGTTATTGAGGTTAAACAGTTGATGAAATCGTACGATCCAAGGGCCAAGATAAACACACGAGATGTGTTGGTTCTCCATTTCAAGGAGTACACATAAATCACCATCAGGTTGCCTGGAATTCCAACAAGAAGAAGAAAACTCACGTAAACAAGTGACGGTAACAACACTGACGTCATATATTTGTCATTAACGTCATCAAACAAAGGTCCAGAAGAAATGAAGATAGGTCCATTTTGACGTCCATTCCCAGAAATATTCCCAGTTGCATTAAAATAGACTGAAATGTTACTTAAACGATTGTCAATGTCATTTGTATAATTGGAGTCCATTCCTTTGGTGTTATCTAAAATATAAAAAGATATCACCTGCTATTATTTTAGCAGTATGCTAATTATCTAAATGGATCATTCCCAGAAGCAATAAATGACACTGGTGCACTTGTTCTATCTTAGATCGTTATGGTGAATATGCCAGCGGAACAGTTGCAGTTCATAAAGCCATAAATCTGTTAAAATGTATGTAGTTTATTTTTTAAGTTCGCTTTTTTGGGGTAAAAAAATTATAGATTTTTTTTTTTTGGAACAGCTGCGTTCATGTAGTTAAGAACGCAACTGCTGGCTACACGGTACATAAAGCGAAAGTGTAGCGGGTATGCAAACAAAAGGCTATGTCTGTCAGATGAGATTTGTTCACTTTACACCCATTATTGTGGTTTAACTTCCCTACGGATCATAGATTTTTCATTGTTAAATCAATTTACAACCAAACAGTGCTTCTTATAAATGAAGCAATCTCTAAATTGATTAAAAACGTTACTTTTTTCAATACATGTATGTTCGATAAGCTTGTTCCAATTTTTTTGTTGCAATTATAATTGAAACAAAGACATTACGTGAAGAAGTTGACTGTTTAAATTTCCTATCAATTCGATCATGCGAAGTAAAACTAAAGTAACATCAAACTAAAATAAGGAATAAAGGCCTAGGATCAAAAATCGAGCCTTGTTGTTCAAGTACTTCAAGTATTTTTAGTACTTGATTTTATCTTGCTTAGAAGCAATAGTGATAAAACATAGTATGAAATTTTTGGTGCAAATACAATAATGGCTCTAAAAAAAATAAAGATATCAAGGGCTTTATAACACAACGGACCACAGGGTCGTATTATAATCGAGAGAGCTCATCGAATGAAGTGCGCGTGTCATATTTGATGCATGTCTGGTCTGACATTGGTATATGAGGCACATGTTAAAAATAAAAAGATACAAATAAACACTTATACAGGCAAATGTATATATCATAAAATTGTGAAAGTACGGTAGGTTGTAAAGACTTTAAGAAGAGCAGACATCTTTGAAAATTTTCTTTATAAATTTTGACAATCTTTTTAGTTTTCTACATTATAAGTATTCATCACATTGGTAATCTTAATGCACGTAATATTTGGATTTGGATTTTCACAATATCTCTTATACCATACAATTCGGAGTACTTAATTTATTTAAGGTTAGATTTAAAAATAAATGTTAAGTATGTTTATAAATTCAAGATCACTCAATGCCAAAATAGATTGGGCGTTGAGAAACATTGCACTTGACGTCCCCCGGTCCGGAAGACAAAACATGGTACAATACAATTAAGGCATGGCATATCTTAATTAGGAACTTTTAATTTGATGAACTTTCATCACAAAAATTAGTAATTTATTTACTACATATCTAGCAATCGTGTACAGTTTTCATATTTGGAAAATGTTTTTAAAGGGTGATATTAGACAGAAATCAGGTTTCGTATAAGATTTGAGTACTGATGCCCTTGGCTTGAAGTGTTTTGTTGCTCTATTTAATTTTTTAAAAAGTTTCCCTGTAGAACAGTTTTCCTATAGAAATTGATTTTACCGTATAAAACGTGTTTGTCATACCCAGTTTTTCTATAAGGAACTCCTAAATAATAACTTTGACACCTGTCTCCAAGTCGGATCGACTACGGATTAGTATACGATGGCAATTGACCAATTTTACTATTGCACCTGCTGTTAATTCAGAAATTTTACTTTCTTTTGGATTTAATTAGTTGCGTTTTCATTAGCTAGTTACTGAAGTCAGAACAGCTGATCGCGACTCCAATATGCTGTGCCAAGATTAGAAAAAGAGCTAATTTATAAATCGTGCGGATAATTGCAACGCTGTTCTTTTCGTGTGATGCCGATTGTTGTTCTCCTTAATAACTCTCAAAAGAGTACTAATGCAAAAACACTCATAATACTCACTGAATGACAAAAATAGTTAAACTAAGCGGCTATAGCCTGTGAGTAGTGGTTAAATTTTCGTTTCACTTCACATTCCTTTGAAATAAATAGGTTTTAATCTTGTGTTAGATTTATGTTATTTCGATGTAGAATTATGATCGTTAAATCAAATCTCTTTAAAACGGATTTGAATCATTGTTTGTTTGCATAATATTAAATTTTCTGTTTCGACGGTATATGCGTTCAAAAAGGGGGGGGGTATCTAAAAGAACCTGTTTTTGGTCCGAATGCATATCTAGATAAATTATATATACATTATAACATTTGCTCAAAATAAACAAACACCAGCTAGAATGATTAAAACCTACTGCTTACCTTCAACGATAGCCATCTGAGTCTTCTATTTTTTCAGAATTTGGTAAGAACTGCATCCATATTATATCCTTGTAAAAACGCAGCGAGAAGCTATAGTATTGTAATCCACACACTGGGGATTGTTTAATTCCGGAACTTAGATCACAGTTTATCACAGGACAAGTATTTTAAGGATTGCCGTGTTTAATCATCTGGAAAATTTACTTTTTGAATTGTTATTTTTTTTTTAAATCTTTTATGTGTGCTTAAATAAGCGATGGTTGGTCAAAGATATTCAGTGGAGATGAAGGATGTCACTTTAGGCAGTATACACGCTTCATAACCATCTTCAACATTATCATAAAAATCGTCGCTTGCTGTATTTCTCACTTGATCAAATTATTTCATTATAAATATATTTCAGTAATATATATATATATATATATATATATATATATATATATATATATATATATATATATATATATATATAATAATAATAATAATAATTTTAATAAAACTAGTGTCGGTTAAAGGAAATGTGAACAGAATAATTGTGAAGTCCCTTAAGATGGTTACGCTGTTGTCACATCGCCCCTCTCGCTGCATTTTGAAATCGAACACGTCCATGTAATAGGTTGACTTTGGCTTGACCTTGATAGTCACATGGTTTCCGGTGTGATCCGATTTTTGGCACCACCATTGCTCTGAAACAGTATGCAAAACATGAAGTGGTCAGTTTACCTTGACATATAATATATCCAAGGTCAAGGTTATGATTCGGTAAAAAAAAAACCTCAATATGACCCATTCGATATTAAATAGGAAGAATATTTTTATTATTTTATCTATATAAAGATATAAGTTCTGATAGTTTCAACATTGTTTATGAAACTATATATATATATATATATATATATATATATATATATATATATATATATATATATATATATATATATATAGCGATTTCTTGAATGCAGAATGTTGAAATTTGTGTCAACTCATACGACATACCCTGATTGGGCCCGTGTATCGGGGTCTCCTGCCCGTTCTTGACCTGATAGAACTGGTACCCGTCATTGACGAAGGTAGGTCTGATACAGGCCGTGTAAGGTTGACCAGCCTCGCCCTCGCCAAACGTCACCAACAGGTAGGGATACGTGTAGTGCCACTCCACCATCCCAGACCGGCAGGCGGTTCTAATGGTCAGGTCCACTTCCGAGTGACTGCAGGGAAATCATGCCGTTAGCTGTGGTTTATAACTTAAGGTGAACTAATCAGTCAGCTTGGGTCTGGGAAAGTTATTTTGTTAACTGAATACACGGGGTGATTTCCAAAGACTTCAGATTTTTTTTATAAAATCCGATCTCTGTTGTAATTTTTGATTTTTTGATATTCAAAATTAGCTTGATTAATCAGAATTTTTGATATGCATTGTCTTTCATGAACCAATTTAATTAAAATTTGATCCTTCACGCTCCCGTATTTGATATGTCACAGCGACATATAAAATACGGGAGCGTGAAGGATCGTTAAAGAACGTTTTATGTAAAAAGAGAGATAACTATGTTGATCTTAACCCCCCCCCCCCCCCCATCATTCTGTTGACCCTTGGACGGTCTTTATCAGGTTTTAGGATAATGTTTTTCCAATCAACAGATTTATTCGTCTGGTATGATACGCATTGCATACATGTAGTCATCTAGCTATAAGTAAATTTCTTAACGTTTATTTTAGTATGTTTGAATCATTTAGATTATTTAAAAATCTTCAACTATTGTCTGAAGTATACTTCTAAAATTGTTAATTTATTATAATAATTAAAACAGTATTTAAAAAATTAAATAAATAAAAATAAAACAGTAGTTTCTGACATAACTATGATAATATTTGAACACCCACCCCGAAAATGTGCTACCCACGGGCGTGGCATCAAAGTGGCAAGGATCACCCGATAGGAAACAGTCCCCGGTGGAGACCAAGGCCAGTAAGTAAACGAAGTAAGGACAGCCCCTCGCCATCACAGATATATATGTAATGGCAGATAAGGAGACCAGATAGCACCGGTTATCTCCCGTCTAACGATAAAGTGGGTCGAAATAAATGTACAAGCTCAAGTTGTATATATACAGTCATAAACAGCGACAGTGCTTAAAATATATACCTGTCCAGTAAAAAAAAATTGAAAGTTTTAGAATGTTATATTTTCGCGAATCGATATATATATATATATATATATATATATATATATATATATATATATATATATATATATATATATATATATATATGTGGCTGATTGAAATTATAAAGGGTTAAGAAAGTAATTACATAATACTTTATTTTGCGTACATTGCATCATACAAAACGGACCGTGCTGTCGTATTTAATTTGATTAACTTGGTATTTTTTAAGGTTCGATATGTCAATACAAAGCAGTGGTCTCGTGCTTCTGTAGTCACGTGCTTCTGTGACTGATAAACATTAAACATTAGGTTATAGGTGCAAATTCAGTCTTTTTTTTTTCTCATAAGGGGGGGGGGTTACCCTCAACCTTAATTTTTTAAGAGACACATTTTTCGACGGGCACGTGTACAAAAAAGTAACCTTATAAACCTAACATAATTACAGGTCTATATTTTCAGTTACGAACAAACAATATATCATTATATCAGAAGTCCGGGCCCCCTATGCTTTTACCGTTCATCAGTTAATAATGTAAATTTAACAACTTTGCAAATTAAATTCCACCCTCCCTCTTAGATTACCGAGCAATTAGATGACCGATGAACATATGTAGTATTAAAAGAAACATTTCCAATATTTGTCGTTCGTTACTCTCATATGCAGAACAGAATATAATGGTTCTATTAAATATCCATTTATCCTTTTTTTTTTAATTTACCAATATTTTAAATCTCTAGATAAAAAGTTCCATTCAAAAATAAAATCTGGACTGAATAATTTCTTACTTGTTACTCTTTATAGAGTGACATGTTTCATCATATCATGCATTATTTATTTATAATATGAAACTTAAACAAAACTAAGATATTTATTTATTATTTAATTTAATTTAATTTAATTTAATTTAATTTAATTTAATTTAATTTAATTTAATTTTATTTTATTTTATTTTATTTTATTTTATTTTATTTTATTTTATTTTATTTATTTTATTTTATTTATTTATTAAATCATTTCATTATCTTTTTTTTTTTTTTTTTTTATCTATTAATTATTCATTTTTGTTTATCTCTTTCAAGTATTTTTAATTATTAAAACAGTAAATATTTATTTTTTTTTATTTATTTATTTTTTTTTTTTTGGACGCTCCTGTTCACACAATATGCAAAGGGCTGATACTCTTACCGGATATAGGCGTCGCGTCGCGATTGAAGCGCCCTCTTTGGCTCTAGTCATAGTTGTGAACATTGCTCAAAATTACAAAGTCAAAGTGAATTTACGAAGCCTCTGAGGGCACAATTTACAGATTTTCTGTAAACATATAATGCCAATATGTTTCCGATAGCGCCAGGTATGTTGCATATTGCTTGTTTGACTGGAAACCACTCGGAATGCACGGCTTGGTTCGTCAGAGTTCGTGTGAGAACGCCATATTTGATAATCACTAACCTGTTCCCCAAACATTCCTTAAGACCAAATGTTTAAAACAAATGAAGATATAGAAATCATTTAACGGTAGTGTTAAATTATCAATCTTGGGGATATTTTAGCCAGTGGTCGTGTAAGGCGAACAGTTTAGGATAGTAACTTCCATTACACCTATTCGTTTTGCCTTGCATGTTGGTTAGAATGAGAAAATCATTGATAAATGCTGTAAAATTTGCTCACGGCCTAAAAATACCTCATAAAAAGCTAGGTGAATTTGTCATTGAAACTAAGAAAACTCAAAAATTTAATTTAATGGCTTTATAAGATTCACAATTGCTCTCCTGAAGGGTTGATATTTATCACGTTATTTATTGTTTGTTTTGACTTGTTGGATAGATTATCATAGAGGCTACCTGATTTTTAATTTCAAATGACTGCTTATAATTGAATGAAAATATCACCCAGAGAGTAACGCTTATGAATGTTTCATTGTAATTTCTCAGTCAGATTGCTGTACATTTTTTAGAACTTAACAATGTATTTCTCGATGCCAGGTAGATTTAACTCTAATTTATGCTATGAAATGTTTGTCATTTACTGTAAACAGATTCTACTTCAGGTTCAACTGCATGAAAAAGAAAATGAAACAACATTTGTTACAGCTTCTATATATATAAACTTGATCATGTTGATCTCTCTGATGTTTGATGTTTAGCTATTAGCGTAGTTGTTGATGTAATAACTCCATGTTGTGTGATCCTCAGCTGTAGTGTCACTAACAATTTGCTATTGAATTATTCACACAGGTATCACAAGCATACTGCACAACCAACAGCTTAACGGTATGTAATACTAACCACAACTAACTAGAACTGTAACAACCTCCCACAAATGTAACCCTTACAGTCAGCACAAAAACTCAGTGGTTCCAAGACCAAGGCCACCGAATTTTAGGGTCGGGTCAGTGAATTTCAAAAATGGAGAAGTCGGATGGACTTGTAAATATTTTAAAAGTCAAACGCCGAAAACAATTTGTAATCAATCCTGCATAACAGAGTCCCTGTGAACTGTTTAATGTTACACACATGGATATATGGGGGCAAGCAAATTTTTTGAGGACAAGTATATTTTGACAGACCACTAGTTCTACTGGTCTGCTAGTTTGAAAAGTTTTCGTGAAGACTGGCCCTTATTGTAATTCTTAACAAGAGTGTAAATCAAAATTGTAATGGCTTAAATAATTTTGATTAAAGAAAAGCCACTACAATTTTGATTCACAGTGATACTATGATAGTTATTTTCTAATTAAATACCAAAGCTGTCATCAAGTATAGGTCTTGTACGCAAAGCTGAAAAAATATTTGTCTGGATCCAATCTGTAGATTTATGGAAAACTTAAAACTGATGAACACTATTAGCTAATAATACAAGAACAGAAACATGAAAGTTTTGAAAAAAATAATGTGTTCTACTTGCTCCAGCTAAGATTAGAAAGCATCAACCTTGTTTATGAATGTGTTATCTCTCACGGATCAGATAGAAACTTGCAAAAATCGGCTTTAAAGTGTACAATTATCTGTATCCATAATTTTTTTTTTTTTAATAGAATAAGAGTTCAAATTTATTAAAATAAAAGGGGCTGTATTGTTGACACCCTGAAATAAAATTAAAAATTCCACCGGGAGAAATGGTGAATTTGATAAGAAAGTAGATAAAAGTGCTAATGAAAGTTAAGAATATTTAGCATTTGTCTTATTGTTAAAATGTATGTCTGATTCATGCTAATTAAAATAGTAAGACTCATATTTACACAAAAAACAGTAAATATTACAGCATTTGGTCACACAGACTGGTTGGTCTGACAAGATCTTTTAAACTGACCTATCTCATGTCTGATTCCTGTTAAAATATTTCAGCAGCTCAAAATAACTAATACATTTATCAGATCTATTTTAATACTGATTACGATTGCCACAAGAATGATAATGCTTTTATTAGTTGTTAACTGAGAAATTCAATTCTGTAATCAAAATAAAACTTAGATTCTATGCTGTAAAAAGAATTAACATAACTATTATATTAGATACAATAACATGTACTAAATTTATTGGAAGCAAATTTAAATACTTGTAATAATGACATAATACTCATAAAATCTGCAATACTAACCAAATATATAATGCAACCAGAATTAATGTACCGGTAATGTTTATCAGCAATAGTAATAGACATGCATTTATTATCATGTTCCTAGTAGAAATTGCACAAATCTAAACTTGTGTACTGCATAGATTATGAACAATAGCAAAACAAAACACTGATCTAGATACAGTGCTGTCTGTCACTAGTAAAATGTGAGTTGGTTATGTGCTATAATCTGTGAAGTGATGGTTTAGCCATCATAACGTGATGGGCTGGGGATGTAATGAGGAAGGTATTACGGTTAGATCTGTAATGATATAGATTACACTATGGAATTGCAAATGTACATTGGGTGTTTTTGGTTAATAAGGGGGCTTGTTAAAAATCAGAACAGGCAGATTAAGATTTATCCCTATATTCATTAAATTACAAATGTTTTTTAAAAAACAAATTATTTTGATATCATTAATGTAAATTGAGTAAGTGAAACTTATTATATGTTATACTTAATTTTATTTTTATGTATGCCGTTATACATAAAAAAATGTTGCAGAGCATGTCATACCTTTATACCTGTACAAAAACTTATCAATCGATTAATTTCCAATTTTTTGTGGAAAAATTGCTGTTGTTGAATTATTTTGTGTTTGCCTGATTACATGATGGGCATCACATCAATAATAAAACTGTGTACTAGGCTGACAACATAGGTTACAGGAATAATGATGATGATGATGATGATGATGATGATGATGATGATGAGATCAAATGAAATGCAGTAGAAACAAGGTATAAATGATGACCATGGCTGTAATGAAAAGATATAAATGATGAACAGGTTACAACAAGAGACATTAAGAATCATCCACTAATTGTGACAAGATTTGTTTTTGCCTTTGAGTCAAGGGCTTTAATATTTGCCTTTTCTAGCCAAAACCTGTAGAGAGCTCAAGGGTTTCAGGCTTTAGAAAGGGGGGGGGGGGGTGATGAAAGTTTTTTTTTGCCACTAAGCCATGGGAGCTCAAGAGTTAGGGGAATTATATTAGGCCTCCATGTCTGTGATACTGTGTACACTGAATTCCCTGCAGACCTTGAGTTATATCCTGATTTCACCAGTGAACACTTCAGAACGTTCCAATATTTGATCATGATTAATTAATAATGAGCAAATGATGAGCTCCATCCTCTAACACATTTAAAAAAAAGTTACATTGTAATGATTTTATTGCAACCAACTAGGTCAGTGTATACTGCTGTTTAAATATATTGACTCCAACATTAATAATGTTAGGTAAATAGTGTACAAAATAAAGACTCTCAAAACCTGCATCAAAATGTAAAGTTAATAGAGGAAAAATTTGTGGATGTGGTGATTCTTACTGTAGATAGCTGTGAAGCCCTGTTAGCCTAGTGTTCTAACACAGAAATTAAGTGCTGAAATCAAGGTGTAGTGAAATTATAAAATTCTCATGTTAAAGTAGAGATCCCTCTTGGGGAGTAATGATCTTTTGCTTTTTTTAGGTGATAAATAATTGAAGTGAACATCAGGCTTAAGATAAATTATCCGTTGTAAAGCAGTGTGGGGAGTTGATCAATACTCATGGCTGTGACAACTGTCTGCGAACCTGACTGTCTGCAGTCAATCAATAGAACTCTCGAGAGTCTGAGGGGGCAGGGCAGGTGTGGATGTCTGCACGGTCAATCAATAGAACTCTCTGGAGGGTCTGAGGGGGCAGGGCAGGTGTGGGGGAGGGGTAGAGTTACCGGATATATGTCACATCACAGGATATGAGTCTATTGTAATTAATGAAGTCATTGTGCAGGTTGTGGAGAACACAGTTCTGTTTGTTTACAGAATGATTTTTTTGTTTAATTCTGAACATTTTAATTAGAGATAGCTTTTGTTTGGGAACATTTCTGGTGCTTGAGTATAATAAACAAATCAGTATCCATCAAGTGACTGACTTAAAGCAGGAACACTCGCAGTAAGTCACACAATTAACGTTAGATGGATGTAGGATGAGGATACCACAGATCAAAGCTTGTTATACCTGTGAAGTGTCTTGTTGGTTTAACACCTGTAATTAACATCTTACCTGTGTGTGTGTTTTCCAGGTGGACAGACCCCCTTCTCACCTTTCCCTGCTATGCAGGAAGGTAAGTCCTATTTCGTTGTTCTCTCTTTTCATTAAGATAATACAAATAATTTCAGTCATTTGTGTATGTCAATTTTACATTTTCTATAATTTTGAACATATTTTCTAGTCTTGTGTATTAATAAAAAGTCTTTTGTGTTATGTGTATTGAAGGAATACAATTCATAATTACTGCAGTGCTTTATCACTGTTTATTTTTCTGCTTACTGAATTTATGATTTATGTTGCCTGTACCCAGTATTACATGTATCATCATCATGATCATAGTAGTCCTAATTGTAAACAATGTTATTCTTCAGGTCAGTCGTCCATTCCATTCTCAACATTTCCAACAGAAGGTGAGAAAGGACAGGGTTTTTGATACAGTTTTTTTTTAAACTTCCAAATTAAATAACTATTTCTTGACCATTAAATGTAGAGGTAGAAGATCATTGGTGTTACAATAGCATTAATAGTCTCATGTGATTGGGGTTGGTTTGTGTAACAACTTGAATATGTTTCTATTTGACTTTGTGATGGTTGGTTTTACAATCCCATTGTCTCTTTTCAGGTCAATCTTCAGGCCTGCCGTTCACATCTTTCCCAACAGATGGTAGGTGGTCTATGCACAGTGTATATAGTGACCCCCACACCACCACAAGTATCTCCCCTAGTTATAGTGGCTCGGGGGTCGAAACAAAGTTGTAGATAATGAAGATTGGCTGATCTTTGCTCTCTCTTTATCTGATGATAAGGCAGACTTGAATAAATTTTATCTTTTTATTATCTGTCAAATTTGTGCAGTTTACCAGATATTTGTGTCTATTTTTAGGCCAGACTTCGATTCCGTTTTCGGTTTTCCCACCTGTTCAGCCACCGGAGGGAGGATTTGCCTGTAAGTAATGAACAATGGCAGAGATACACCAATCTCTACCTTAGATTTTGGGGCTTTCCAAAATTACCGTTGTTCAGCCAGAAATATCACAGATTGAAGAAAATGGTTGCATAGAGATGATGCTCATTAAGTAGGGGGAAAAACCCCGAGTTTTGTGTTATTATTTCTCTAGATTGTGTACTTGTACATGTTGTATAAATCTAATGAAGTTGTTTGTAAGAAGTATAAGATGATAACAGATGTTTTGTTTTGATTGACAGTCCCCCCTCCTCAGCCCCCACCTGGCCCTCCTTCAGGACCCCCGAAGCCACCAGGACCCCCTGGTCCCCCCAAACCATCGGACTTTATATGTCCGCCCCGTCCTAACTATGGGACGGAGGGCAAACCAATCCTACTGCGTGCCAATCATTTCCAAGTGCGTATTCCAAAGGGAGTTCTTCACCACTACGATATTTCTATAGTGCCTGATAAGTGTCCACGACGAGTCAACAGGTTAGTATTCCATTCAGTCTCTTTTACTTATATAGCATGAACAGTTAAAACAGCCACATGTAGAACCCCTGGAATTTGTGGCCAAGTCATACTTGATCTTTTACTTAGTGTTTATATATATCTCCATTTATTTGTATCACCTTTGTTTCAAATTCTTGAACAGTTGCATTTTTAAACTTTTCAGTGTAGGTTTTCAGTCTGTGTCTAATTTCAGCACTTATGATGTGTAAAAGCTTATCATTGTTTGAAGTGTTTAAAAAAGAGATAATTTAATGGATGATCCCTGGAATCAATGTGGTACTAATTTAATAATTTGCATTGTTTCAACAGGGAGATTATTGAGACAATGGTAACTGCTTATAGCCAGAAAATCTTCTCAGGGCAGAAACCGGTGTTTGATGGACGCAAAAACCTCTACAGTCGCGAGCCTCTTCCCATTGGTCGCGAAAAGGTCAGTTAAAAGATCATGCAATAAGGTTTATGATAGATAATTTTTAAGTGTGTACAGGAAAGGGGGGTGGGGTGGGGTATGAGAATTGATAAAAAAAATTTAAGTGAATTTTTCTTGGGTGATAATGGCATCATGCCATATTTGGAAAGTTGGTATGATGTGATTTGTTTGTAAAGTATCTTTATAAATATTCATGTTTCTTTATATATATATATATATATATATATATATATATATATATATATATATATATATATATATATATATATATATATATATATATATATATATATATATATATATATACACACACACACACACACACACACACACACACACACACACACACCTAGCTAGGCCATCATCACATCTACAGTTAAGTGGTATGTGAGTGGGGTTAACTGCGTGTATGGTAATGGTTATAAGTTGTTAATACATTTGATATAATTGTATTCATTGCTGTATGGCCATGGTTTGTTAAGTTCTTTAGGGATTTTTCTACAGGCAGTTAAGGTCCAAATTTTGGCCCTTTCCCTTGCAAATATCACTGATTTTTTCAAAATTTAAATTAAACTAATTTTTTCCCCCCAACAAATCAATTCACAGGCCCTTTTAAAACAGAGAAAAATCACTGTTTCTGGCATTTTGTAGAATAATGTGATATCACTCATGGAATTTATTAGCAATACATTAATATTTATGTGTATTTTATTTACAATATGTGAACATCTCTTGTGACATTATACATAGTGTTGGCATCCGTTATTACACTATACATAGATGTGAAAGTCCATTATGTCATTATACATAGGTTTTCTGTACAACACCCTCATCACAAATAGATTTCATGAATGGGAGCAATTCATACACAATGCAAAAGAATGTATATGTACAAAGGTTCGCTACATAAATTTTGACATCTTAATACAGTCATACCTGATCATGTATTAATCAAAATAAGTTAACAGTTGTAAACACGAGAGCGAATAGCAAGCCATGAGTGAACTGTATCCTGCTGTGTTTGACCTGCTTTGGTTCCTGTATTAGGTTGACCTTGAAGTGACCTTGCCTGGTGAGGGTAAGGACCGTGTGTTCAAGGTCGGCATCAAATGGGTGACCCAGGTCAGCCTGTACGCCCTAGAGGAGGCGTTAGAGGGCCGGGCTCAGCAGATTCCGTACGAGTCGATTCAGGCTCTGGACGTTATAATGCGACACCTGCCCAGTATGATGTAAGTACAGAGGGCCGACGCACCATGACCCTGATGTAGTGGGATATAGGTCACTAACACCACCCCCTCACGGACGACCAGTCACACCCCAGGGGTGAGGACCAAGTCGGAGGGGAGGATCATCCAATACAACAAAGAAGCAGCCAGTCCAGACAGCTTTCCTCAATAAATTAAAAATTGAACTGAAATTGAATTAATAGAATGAATTGAGCTTAATTAAACACTGTTAAGACGAATGTGGGTGGGAGAGTGTAGAGTTGGCTGGCTGCTACTCTGCTGTGTGGAGTTTTAGGCACACCACTTGCTGTATAAGCTGTGGTGAACTGGCTCCAAGACCATAGACTGAGAACAGACTTGAGTCAGATTTCATATTTTTGAATATCTTGATATCTTTTTCTTTTTCACTAAATATTTACAAAGTTCCAAAGTTTGTAAAATTTACATTTAATTTGTTTTATTTTCATTTGTTAAAAGTTATATTTATTTAAAATTTTGACTCTTGTCTTTTCTCAGTTTATTATTGTCTTGAGTGCTGGTCAATAGCTGGGCTTGGTCAGTAACCTCTGTCTCTACCCTGTCTGTCCTTCTCTCTGTCACTAGGTGGAGCTGGAAGTTACTCTCCCGGGGGAGGGCAAGGACCGAGTCTTTAACATAACAATGAAATGGGTCCAGCAGATCAGCCTGTTTGGGCTGGAGGAGGCACTGCAGGGCCACACTCGGGAGATCCCCCAGGACGCAATCACCGCCGTAGATATTATCATGCGTCACTTGCCAAGTATGACGTGAGTATTCCCAGCCAGCTCGATCTGTTGTTAGGCTGATCACCAATTGATTCTGATGTAGCTTTGGAAGTTTCATAGGTGCTATGAATTTTATATCAGGCAGGGGAAGTGTTGGGAAAACTTGACATGTTTATGAATAGGATTGATTAGTGTAGGGTTTTTTTGGGGGGGGGAGATTTGGAACTTTTGTTTTTTAGTTGCGGGAGAGAACACTTCCTCTGTAGCTTTACTGTAGCAAAAACGAGTCACTTTATGTATAATGGTTAATGGAAACTATTTCTGTAGTGAGCCTCTAGAACATACTTAGATGAAAAATTCACTTGATTTAGAAGTAGGTGTTTTGACAAAGTGGTCTTGAATTAGAGAAGGATTTACTCTCTTTCTGTGTATTCTTATCTTTAGAAAAGATGCACTAACTCACTAACAATTGCACACTCATAGTATCTTATATTAGCACCAAGGGAGTGATGATCTTAATAATGATATCAAATGTGTCTGTGTGGAAAATCTGTACTGAACTGTCAAAAATGTTAAATCTCAAAAAGCTTTTCTTGAATAACTTATTATTGAGGTTTGTTTAAGATTTATGTATCATATGTAATGAACAGACAAAATGGTTATAACAATCTATGAGTTAAAGATAAAGAAATAATTTTCTGTATGTCATTTGTATCACCAGTATATTAAGTTTATGATATATATGACCAGCTGGTCTTCTATTTGAGGGTGGGTGGTGTCATTGATTGACCAGCCCGGTCTGTGTTGGTAGGAATAAGAGGATTAGTGAGGGAACAGCTCATGATTACATCCCAGTAATAAGTACTGACAGTGAAACGGACCGACCCTAGTCACCGTAAAAGTTTATAGTAAGCCGTGTTGAGGGATATAACAGGATCAAATTCTGTTACATTTATTATATGTAATTTTATGGTTTAATTGAGCAACAAAACAAAGCTCTGAATAATACTTCCTGATCTGTAGCAGGCTCTAAGCTGTTGTTAATCAGAGGAGGGTGAAAAGATGTGCACTAATTCAGTAGTTAAACCCAATATACATGTACCGTAGATAGACTAGTAATTTGTAAAAAAAAAAAAAAAAAAAAAAAGAAAACCATAATCCAAAGGTTTATTTTACATTAAAACCTAAAAAGGCTCTTAAACGTTTAAAATAATAAACATGATAAAGTAGAAAACAATGCAGGTGTAGATTAACAAATTATTCCCTATTACATCTAAAGTTGTATTATTCATTGAATTGCTTTGAAGTGACCATGTGCACTGACACAGTGTTGAATGCTTTAAGTGACCATGTGCAATGACACTGCATTGATTTGATGTTGACAGATACACTCCTGTGGGACGTTCATTCTTCTCCCCACCGGAGGGGTATGACCACCCCCTGGGAGGGGGCAGAGAGGTGTGGTTCGGCTTCCATCAGAGCGTTCGACCCTCCCACTGGAAAATGATGCTCAACATTGACGGTAAGGGCGTCCTGGGGGTCTGATGTTTGTGAAGGCTGGGTGGTTGATAAATTAACCATTAGATAAACTCTAAAATTTCAGATATCAATTTTTACCATAAATTATTTTTTAGTCAAGAAGAATTCCATATATTTTAGCTTTGAAATTTTAATATTTTCCATATCTTTATGCAAAACTCTTTTTTCTTGAGGAGATAAATTTAGTCTTAAAATGACCACATCCATCAGCCTTCCTAAAGTCAGTACATGTTGTACATTGTAACATTTTGTATACTTGAACTGTTACATCACTTTTAAAACAGCAGTATTCATCAATTCAGAGGATGAAGGTTAATGATGATGTTTGATTGATTTCAGTATCTGCCACTGCCTTTTACAAAGCGCAGCCTGTGATAGAGTTTATGTGTGAAGTGTTGGATATCAAAGACGTCAACGAACAGAAGCGCCCCCTCACCGATTCTCAGAGGGTCAAATTTACGAAAGAAATCAGAGGTACAGTCCCAACCATCCAAACAAAACAAATGTTTACCTCAAAATAGCACACAAACCTTTGGACAACAAAGTCTAAAACTAATCTTTAAATGATTTATTTTGTTGGCAGAATGATTTTATCAGGAAGCAAATGATAAAACACATTTTTGTAGTAAGCTTTAAGTTCTGAATGCAATAGGTTAAATGTTAATTTTCAATGTGTTTGTTGTTGTTTGTGTAGGACTCAAGGTAGAGATCACTCACTGTGGAACCATGAGACGTAAATATCGCGTGTGTAACGTGACACGACGACCAGCCCAGACACAGTCGTAAGTATCTGTCAGTCCACCATACAGCAGTACAAACAAACAAACGAGTTACTTCTCTTAGCCTTCTGTACATACAAACAAACGAGTTACTTCTCTTAGCCTTCTGTACAAACAAACAAACGAGTTACTTCTCTTAGCCTTCTGTACATACAAACAAACGAGTTACTTCTCTTAGCCTTCTGTACATACAAACAAACGAGTTACTTCTCTTAGCCTTCTGTACATACAAACAATCTAGTTACTTCTCTTAGCTTTCTGTACATACAGACAAACGAGTTACTTCTCCTAGCCTTCTCTGACCATTGAGTGTAGTTCTTAAAAATGTTTTGCAAAAAAAAGATCTGCTTTTCTTTTCAGTGTATTTACATGATCTAACGTTTGATTTTATAAAGAGAGTTTTAATATGTAATGTAAAAATGTTACATAAAGATAAATCCTGGTATGATATCTTGTACCTTTGTCGGTTCAGGTTCCCCCTGCAGCTGGACTCGGGACAGACTGTGGAATGTACCGTGGCCCGCTATTTCCTGGAGAGATACAAAATGAAGCTACAGTAAGTGGAGACAACAGTCTGTAAATTCTAGATAAGGTGGATATTATACGATTCATAGGGAAATAGGAGAGGTCAGATTCAAAGATGGCCATTCAAGTCCAACAGCAGCAGTTCTCAGTTATGCTTGAGCTATTAGAAGATAGTATCCTTTCAGTCGTAAATTGGTTATTCCTGTACACATCTGTATTTTGCCATGTTTGCAGATACCCCCACTTGCCATGCTTACAAGTAGGCCAGGAACAGAAGCACACCTATCTTCCACTGGAGGTCAGTAGATACTTGTAGATATATGTAGACTTCCAGTGTACATGTCAAACGGGTTCAGAACATGATGTGCATTATTAAACAAGCTTTTCTAGATCAGTTGATTGAAGAATGTTGTATGGCAAAAAACCTATTTATTGACAAATTAATTCGTACTAATTTATAATTGATGTCCTAGTTGTAAAAAAAAAGTTGTATAAAAACATGTATTATCTTGTTGTTTTACAGGTGTGTAACGTGGTGGGCGGCCAAAGGTGTATCAAGAAGCTGACCGATATGCAGACGTCCACCATGATCAAGGTTTCTCAAATAAGTGACCCCCCACCTACAGCAGACCACATGTCTGACCCAGTGCTCTCCCCTTGCTATTCCATTGTCTGACCTCAGTGGTCTCCCCTTGCTGTTTCCATATGTGATCTCAGTGGTCTCTCCTTATGTTTACATCTGATCCCAGAAATCTACCCGTACTATTTCACTTTTTCTGTTTAGAATTTTCTCACCAACTTAGTTTTTCGATAGCAAGAATCTTTCAACTATTTCACTTTCGACAGGAGATCTGGATTTGGATTTCTCCGATTGACCAGTTGTGTAGAAGGTGCTAACCAAAAGTTGTGATTCTCTTGTGAACAGACAAATACTCCTTGTATTTGCTTTAGTTATACAAGTAGTTCAATGAGTTGTACTTTGTAGTCTCAAAAAGTTGCTCATCGTATTAGGATCTTCTGTAAAAAAAAAAAAAAAAGAAGAAAGGAGGAAAAATTGATTTTTGATTGTGTCTTCATAGAAATATAGTTATGAGAGGAATTTTTTTCCAGTGCATTATTTATATTATGAAGAACTATTTTAGCATTCTTAACCTGTATAAGAACAAGAGTGAATCTTGATTCCTTTTCCAGTGCTGACTTCTCACATTTACTAAGCTCTATGAAGTCTTATTCTAGGTCAAGTATGAGAGAATAGATATTGAAAGCAGTGTATGTATCTGTACGTTGTTAGAATTTTAAAGGGAAGAAAGTTTAGCCAACTGATCTAGTGGACTCTTATAAACAAGTGTTTAATTGTGTCTCCATGGGACAGAATTACTTGCAGCTGTTGAAGTAGGTCAGTGTTGTTGTTATTGTTGTTGGTATAAATTCTGGTCACACAATGTTGTGTAGTTTCTGGTCACACAATGCTGTATAGTTTCTGGTCACACAATGCTGTATAGTTTCTGGTCACACAATGTTGTGTGTGGTTGCTGTATGTCTGGTGTTGTTGGTATAGTTTCTGGTCACAGAATGTTGTGTATGTTTGCTGTTTGTCTGGTGTTGTTGGTGTAGTTTCTGGTCACACAATGTTATGTGTTTGCTGTATGTAGGAGAGACTTACTTGAACTGCTCTTGTTCTCAAGGATCTGGTAAAACTTAGAGGTTTCCAGCTAGAATTGCATACATTGTGGTGAAATCTAGGGGTGTTAAAGCAGTGTTGTGTGGTTTTGTTTTCTAGTGGTGGTTTGCCAGACATTGGCTAGTTGTTCATAAGGTTAAATTTGACGATGGCCTGATGGTTTCTGTGGGAGGGAGGTGTGATGGTGCTAGACCCAGTAGATGCGGTTGAAATGAAATAAGCTTAGCTTTTAGGCTTACAGAAGTGAACAAATCTGCATAAGCTTTGTGTGTGTACATGCATAAATCTAAATTATTGTTTTCTCGCTGGTCCGCTACACTTGAAATGTTATTAGATTGCTGTTACTTGTTCTGAATGTTAAATCAGTGATGTTATTTTTCAGACCAAATTATGGTTACTGTAACTGTCAAATTGTCATTGATATGATAAAGCATTACTGGTTACTGTAACTGTCAAATTGTCATTGATATGATAAAGCATTACTGGTTACTGTAACTGTCAACTTGTCATTGATATGATAAAGCATTACTGGTTACTGTAACTGTCAAATTGTCATTGATATGATAAAGCATTACTGGTTACTGTAACTGTCAAATTGTCATTGATATGATAAAGCATTACTGGTTACTGTAACTGTCAACTTGTCATTGATATGATAAAGCATTACTGATTACTGTAACTGTCAACTTGTCATTGATATGATAAAGCATTACTGGTTACTGTAAATGTACAGGTCAGCTCCTTAATGATAAAGCATTAACTGTATGTCTGTATGTAGGTCGACTTCTCAGTGACCACTTTGTTTGTTTGTTTGTAGGCCACAGCCCGATCTGCCCCGGACAGAGAGAGAGAAATCAACAACCTTGTAAGTTTGTACTTTACTTGCTGTGTTCAAAGGCTGGAGAAAGAATTCATTTCAAATCTGGTAATAGAATGAATGAGGAATTTATACATGCACTTGTGCACAGTGGGCCCGAAAAAAATGATGCAATATGTAGGAAAATCTATTAGGGGAATTCTTGTTTAGTTCTCCAAACCATCTCTCATAATATAAATTTGGTTATAACTTTTTGGCATCAAGGTTTTTATTCACCTTATAAATGTATTGACTATGATGTCTGTGGCCATACTGTATCTAGGTACAAAAAGCCGACTTCAACAAAGATCCCTACCTACAAACATTTGGTATAAACGTCTCGTATCAAATGACAGATGTGAGGGGGCGTGTTCTGGCCCCTCCCAGGATAGAGTACGGAGGCAGGGTAGGGCCGAGTGGTTGATTCCCAGCGAATGATCTGACTTGGCTCTAATGTTTTGTTGTTGAACACATGAAAGAGAGCCTCAGAGGCTTGGCTAAAAGCCCCCTAAAATTTGATATGTCTTAATTGATGATGAAAAGTAAATTACCAATAAAACTACTGATCTATACTATAAAGTAATGATGAAATCATTCTTACATGTAGTTTATCTCTGAGGCTGTCTTGCAACAAGTATGTGTGTGTGAAGTGTTTACCTGCATTTACCTGCATTTACCTTTTGAATGTTAGCTTACCAGTGAATGAATATTTGCTCTCTAGGTGAGGAAAGCCAACTTCAACGCTGATCCATTTCTACAAACATTTGGAATAAACATCAACCCAATGATGTGTGACCTCCAGGGCAGAGTTCTTCATCCTCCCAAAATCCTGTACGGAGGAAGGGTAAGTCATTACTCTTAGCTAGAATGATCACAAAATCCTGTGTGGAGGAAGAGTAGGTCATTACTCTTAGCTAGAACGACCACAAAATCCTGTGTGGAGGAAGGGTAAGTCTTTACTCTTAGCTAGAACGATCACAAAATCCTGTGTGGAGGAAGGGTAAGTCTTTACTCCTAGCTAGAACAATCACAAAATCCTTTGTGGAGGAAGGGTAAGTCTTTACTCCTAGCTAGAACAATCACAAAATCCTTTGTGGAGGAAGGGTAAGTCTTTACTCCTAGCTAGAACAATCACAAAATCCTTTGTGGAGGAAGGGTAAGTCTTTACTCCTAGCTAGAACAATCACAAAATCCTTTGTGGAGGAAGGATAAGTCTTTACTCCTAGCTAGAACAATCACAAAATCCTTTGTGGAGGAAGGATAAAACTACTCCTAGATACAAGACCTGAACCAATCATGTTAGGCAGAAGGGTAAGTCTTCACTCCTAGCTAAAAATCCCCACGTGCTAAAACATGTGGCATGGACATGGTGCTTCTGGCCTATTGCCCTAATTTTTTGTTGATTCCAGGGCTTTAGCATGATGACACACTGTCTTTTAAGTTTTTTTATTGCTGCTATGAACAATTAGCATGATTTTAATGTTGAATTGCTAAATTTAACAGTAATATTTTAATTTTTAAAGAGTTCTTCATATTTCTCTTCAAATGTAGATATTTATAGAAAATAATAATGCAACCATTTGACATTTAGACCAAAGACCAGGCTTCAAATGTAGGTATTTACAGAAAATAATGTAACCATTTGACATTTAGACCAAAGCCCAGGCGGTGCCAAATCAGGGTGTGTGGGACATGAGGGGCAAGCAGTTCTACTCGGGGACCGAGATCAGGGTGTGGGCCATCGCTTGTTTCGCCCCCCAGAGGACGGTCAGAGAGGATGCTCTCAGGTAAAGCAAGCTTACACAACATTGATGGATTAGACAAAAAAGAATTAATGTGTAGTCACTTCTTAGGCAATGCTACATCATGTCATGCTGCTGTATTGATGAATTCATTTGCCATTTTGTGAAGGGGAATAACTCAATTTTCAAATTTAAATAAAAATATAAAAATTTAGTTTTTCAGTATATGTCAGCCACCTATGATCTTGTCATAAATATAAAGTACCTGCCTGCAGCATGATGTAAAGAATTGATAGTCGGGTAATATTTCTATATCTGTATTTTGTCTTTGTAGAAACTTCACCCAGCAGCTACAAAGAATCTCTAATGACGCTGGGATGCCCATTCTAGGACAGCCATGTTTCTGTAAATACGCCACAGGACCGGATCAGGTGGAGCCCATGTTCCGATATCTCAAGAACACTTACCAAGGCCTCCAGCTCATCGTTGTCGTATTGCCAGGAAAAACACCTGTATATGGTAGGTCGAGAGTCAGCAAGAAAGGGTCAAGGGTCACCAAGTTTCGGCCATTATGTCAAATATTTGTTCTTTTGAGAGCTTGAATGTTATAATCAGTCATTGGCTAAAAGGATGCTATCATGGGTGACCTTCAATGATTTATAAACCAAAGGATGCTATCATGGTGACCTTCAATGATTTATAAATCAAAGGATGCTATCACGGGTGACCTTCAATGATTTATAAATCAAAGGATGCTATCATGGGTGACCTTTAAGAATTTATAAATCAAAAGGTTAAAATGTTAATATATCAGTATATTTAGATTCAGTTGCTAGGAAGATAACAAACGTCTGTTCATGAGTAGTATGATAGGAAGATAAAAGTACACCCAATCCACAAATTTTCCATCAAATACATGTATGTGGGAGAAAGGGAAGATCAATGATTATAAGCGTATATCTGCTTTTTGTCCCTTTTTCTCGACTGTCCATAATTCACAAGAACCTCATGCATGGTGCAGGTAATTGGTGTATAATGACCCTGACTTGTGGTTTCTCTAAGATCGAGGTCACACCACCATCATCACAGCATTGATCCCAAAAGGGCCCAGTCAGGGGAGAATAGTTTTGTTTAAGCTGAGTGATTTACAGTTACTGTAAACCAACTTTTATTCACGAGAGCCTCATTGTCGCGAATATTTCTCGCCTCGGACCAGTATTTGCCACATAGTCCTAATTAGTCGGAATTCGCAAAATAAAGTCTTCGCGAATAATAGTTGGTTGACAGTACTGGGTATATCATACATTAATTTGTTATTACAGCTGAGGTGAAGCGTGTGGGTGACATTTTATTTGGATTAGCCACACAATGTGTTCAAGCCAAAAACGTGAACAAAACAACCCCCCAGACCCTGTCCAATCTCTGCCTCAAGATCAATGTCAAGCTGGGCGGCATCAACAACATCCTTCTGCCAAGTATTCGGTGAGTATGACCCACGGCCATTCTTATGATTTGTTTCTTTTACATTGTCAAAATATCTTCTCAAAAGAACATTATACAAAAGATACAAGAGTAATTTTAAAAAATTGGAAATACAAATGTACATTTTGAAAGGAGAACATTAAGGTTGTCATTTTTAAAATACTTTTTTGGAAGAATTTTATAGGTTCTTCTGTATTCATGAACATGTATGTAAATAACTTAGCAAGGAGTGATAGAAATTATTATATGACGTGAGATGGAAGCCTGTGACTGCTGTTTTGTGTGTGATGTTATTTTGAATTTATGTGAGCCACACACTCCATGGACTAGTTGTTTTCCAGTCCCAAGGTTTTTCGGGAACCTGTCATTTTTCTGGGTGCTAACGTGACCCATCCCCCGGCCGGTGACAAATTGAAGCCCTCCATCGCTGCTGTAAGTCTGTGTCACTGGTAGTCACGACAACGGCCTTCTCTTATTGCAGCCAATGCCACTCCAAGTGTTGATCCCTGAAAAATGTCAGGATAAAAAAAATTCATTAATAAAAATAAAATATTAATATTTAAAAGTATTTTTTGATTTCTTAGTCTTTGTTATTGACAGCTGCTATGTACCTGTATGCAAAAGATGATGGTGAAATTCTTTCTTTTTTGGGGGGGGGGGTTGCTTGAAATGTTGAATTTTATTGGGTGATTCAGTGAACAACAGTTGGTGTGATTGGCTCTAGCTCTTTGATGCATGATCAGCATGTGTCCAGTCACCATTGCAGCCTGCATCACCTGACTGATTTTGAGCTTTCCATTGACTCCCTTATTTTCAAAAAGATCCTCTGCAATGTTTTTTTTTCCATAATTTTTGGATCTGCTGCTTTTTTTACCAATAAAAGAATTATATAGGAATGAATCCAGACAATAGCTAAGAAATCTTTTAGAGCAAGTCAGTACCATGGAAAGAAGGGAAGCCAAGAAGCCAAGTTATGTCCAGTTGGGATAAACTGGTTCCCAGTCTCTTGAGATGGACTGGTTCAGGTCCTCCCTAGACAGACTGGGTACCATTTAGGTTGTACCAACGTTGTTGTCTGGGTTATGCATGCTGCTCGTCTCTGGCTTGAGCGCTCCCTCTGTAGAGTCTGCACGTTCTATCACACCTACTTGTCTTTGCAGTCCCTCCATATTTAGAGAGCCCGTCATATTCCTGGGCGCCGATGTGACTCATCCCCCCGCAGGAGACGCCAGTAAACCATCCATAGCTGCAGTAAGTGGATTTGATTTACTGCACATTTAACTGTCCGCTGACCTCCACGGGTACATGTAGCACTGTAGGAACACCCTGTCCTGTAGAACTCTCTCGGGCTGTAGTTTTATAACTGTTGTAAGATAACTGTAGATGGAGAAGTTACCCAGTACTACTGGAGTAGTGAATGTGTAAAAACATCCTGTATGTGTATGATGCACTAATAATTCTAAAAAATAATGTACTAATAAAACAATTGTATAATTAACAAACAAAAAATGTACTAATAAAACAATTGTATAATTAACTAAAAGGACTTTCAATGCATCTACAGTTTATTCTAGACATCTGACAAATATAATAAAACCTTTTTTAATTTTGCAAATTTCAGTAGCTTTACTAATAATAATGAAACAGTTGCAAATCTACAAATTTAGTGATAGTAAAAGACTAATGAGTGATCGACTAATCTTCATGTAACTTACAAGTTCATAAACATTTGAAGATAGAGTTTTAATTTGATTGTTGGTTGCCACTTGCTACTTTTGATTTCTTAAGATCTGATGGATCTGCATTACTTTGTTAAACCTTACTACTGTATGAGATACACTTTCTTGCAAGATCTTTTACAAATGAATAGAAAGGTCCACTAACTATATATATATGAGTTGAAACGGTCTCTGCATGCTGATATTAAGTCACTATGGGGCTGACATCATTATAGGCCTGATTACTGTAGTTCTCTCCCCTGCTGTGTGTACTCGGCTTTGTGTGTTAATGCATGCATCACTGAACAATTTCTCAACTTTGTCCACTCTCTGTCTAAAACAAATACATGTATCTCTCACACACTCATATATCCAGACGTGTACCATGTCAACTTGTGTGTCAATATTTAAGTAAAATGTATTTTGATTAAACTTTCAATGGAATTAATTCAGAAATTGATTTTGAAAAGACTGGAAAGGATTTTTTTAAAAATATCAGGAAAGATAATTTTTCCTGATGTGAAAAAGTCAAAGACATTTATAAAATAAGTGCCTGATTAATTATTAAAAGTTTCAGTGAGCTAACTGATTTCAAATTTTAAGTATTGTAACAGTAAGTGTTGTCTTGTATGTTTATACATTATTTACATTATGAGTTAATAACAATGTTGCGTTGTCTGTTCAGGTGGTAGGCAGCATGGACGCCCACCCTAGCCGCTACTCCTCTACGGTCCGGGTCCAACAGCACCGACAGGAAATCATCCAGGAGTTGTCTTCCATGGTGCGGGAACTCCTGATCCACTTCTACAAGGCGACGCGATTCAAGCCGACGCGCATCATCTTCTACAGAGATGGCGTCAGCGAGGGACAGTTTCAGCAGGTAAAACTCGCAACACTGGGGTCATGTTGTTGTGTACAATAGAAAAACCAAGATAAACACTTGAATCTCCTTGACACTTGGGTCTTAGAGAAGTTACAGCAAAGATAGCAATGACCTAAACCTATTGTTGTGTATAGCAGAGCAAACATGAAGTCTTACTTGACTTATCCCATTTTTTACAAAAAATAAATCTGACTTATAGGCAGGAATACAGGATAGAATGTTTGATATTCTATTTGAACAGTATCATATAAATGCACTGTCTGTTTCTGTAGGTGTTACAGCATGAACTGCGTGCCGTGAGAGAGGCCTGCATGAAGCTGGAGCTGGGATACCAGCCCGGTATTACATTCATCGTGGTCCAGAAGAGACACCACACCCGACTGTTCTGTGCTGACCGCAAGGACCAGATAGGACGGAGCGGGAATATCCCGGCCGGAACCACCGTGGATGTCGGAATCACCCACCCCACGGAGTTTGATTTTTACCTGTGTAGTCATGCTGGTATACAGGTAAGCTGGAGTACTCTAGAAGTCATTTACTTCATTCACGTTGTAAATATCTACAGGAAATGTTATATAATGATCTACACAGCGTAGTCCTGATTGGTTTTATATGATGATAAATACTGAGGATTCTCAATATATTGTATCTCATGATAAATTGAGTTGTATATAATGATAACAGCGAGGGGTCCTGATTGTGTTCTATGTAACAATAAACCCAATTTGTGTTGTATATAATGATAAACAAAGAGGGGTCCTGATTGTGTATATAATGATAAACAGCGAGGGGGGTCCTGATTGTGTTCTATGTAACAATAAACACTGAGGAGTCCTCTGTTTTACAGGGTACCAGTCGCCCCTCTCACTACCACGTCCTTTGGGACGACAACCGGTTTAACGCGGACGAGCTCCAGACCCTGACCTACCAGCTGTGTCACACCTATGTCCGCTGTACCCGCAGTGTCTCCATCCCCGCCCCCGCTTACTATGCACATCTAGTCGCCTTCCGGGCCCGCTACCACCTAGTGGAGAAAGAGCATGACAGGTAAGGGCCGCAACTCTCCACTTGATCAGGAAAAATAATTTTGATTTCACAAATTTTTGTGTCTGGAAAAAAAATCAATAAAACATAAGAATTTCTGGTTATATCTGTTTTACCCACTGATTTTAAGTTTTAACAGTTTGATGATAAAACAACCTGATGGTTTGTTTTAACTGCTATATTAGATGTTATAAACATTGATGGTTCATTCTTATATCTATATCAGATGTTATTTATAAACAGATTATCAGATGTTATGACCATTGATGTTTTGTCTTTCAGTGGGGAGGGGAGTCGGCACTCAGACAACAGTGAGGACAGGACCCCCTCAGCCATGGCCCGGGCGGTCACCGTTCACCCCGACACAACCAAGGTCATGTACTTTGCCTGATCAGGGGAGATAATCCACGCCCTGTGGTGTTCCTTCCTAGGAGGGAGAATTCTCTGCATTTCTATGTATTCAGCGAAAAAAAAAAATTGTGTGGTTCAGATAGACTGTGTTAGGACCACGCGTGGGTATTAACTATTTATTGTATAGAACTGTGCTTTTATTTTTGTTTTTACAAGTAGTCATGGAAACCATTTTTGACCTGGTAGAGCATACATTCCACTATTTCTAAGATTTTTTTTTTTAACTTGATGCATCCTTGACACAATGCTGCAGCTTTTTGTTGCCATTAGAGGTGCATGTGGTGCTTAGAAGCTCAAAATGAATCTTCTGCCATAACTGAGGAAATCTCAGCAGCGTTTTGATTGTTCTATGAGATGCCATTTCATAAGCATATCTACATTTCAATCATTCCATGTATTTGGGTGTGATCCCACTATGGCACAATACTCCCTGCCCCTCCATTATAGCTTAGCATATCATTTGTTGTATTAGCTATTTATGTTTTCGACTTGCCATTGTTTATTTTATAGTCCCACCAAAAGCAGCGGTAACAGTCCACCTATGTCAGAGACTAGCAATGCCACCTGTCAAAGGGAGAAAAACCCCTCTTTATTTGCTACCACTTTATTTTCTTTCTTGTAGTCCCGTTGTGTATAGGTTCCTATTTATAGCCCAGTAGTATTGTTTTTTTGTTATTAATCTATTGTACAAGAGAAAGGAAAAAATACAAAAACAAACCTGTGACCTTATGACCCTGCATAATTAGTCTAGTCATGTTGTGTAATGAGCATATCATGTCGTCTCGGGGTGATGTTGTATCCATATCACGAGCCTTCCAGACAGATCGGGACGCAGCAGCTGTCAACTACTTACCGACCCCTCGCCTGTGATACGCTTCAGTGAACACTGGTGTGTGGTCCACTGGTTTCATAGTGTTGTGTACCCCCCCTCTCTTTCTCTCTAAGTCCCACACAGAAGAAGCAGGCATGGAAGGTGCTGTCCCTAGCTTTCTGATGACTTCACTCTCTACCTCTCCAATGACAATCTCTAGATTCTCTTCTGTTCTTTCTGTCTTTCCACTTCTCCCCACCCTTCAAATACAAAACAAACGTGCAATAAGTAGCATTACAAAGTCAAAACAAAAAATACAAACCAAAATGGCATTGTTATACGGTAAACTCCTTACAATAATGTGCTCAACATGTGCTGTGTGTTAATGATTAATAATGATAAGTTATTCAGTGATCTGTTAATCACTATGCAATTTCTTCACCTTCCTTCAGATGTACTCTAACCAGTCTTACCAGATGACTAGCCCCCTCCCCCCCCCCCTTTTTTTTTGTATGGGACTTGGCTAGGAGACCATGCATTAATACAAGTCAGCAAATGGAAGTATTTCATATTCTTAATATTTAAACCTTTGTACTGTTGTAAAATTGATTTGAAATGTAAATGTATTAGTTAGGAGATTTTGTGGTTTTTCTGTGGCCCATGTGCATTATTTTTGTGTTGTCGGATCTCGAGTTTTAATCACATATTTATCATTGTCCAGTATTGTGCCATGAACCATATACTGCGATACTGTACATACAGGACCTGGGATACCTATGACCTTGACCCCAGGATGCAGTGACCCTTACTGACCCCGACTCATAAATCCAGTGACCTGTAACGGGTGGCATTCTAATGGACGGGTCCGTGCTATAGTATTTTTGTAGAGGAGATTCTGAGATTGAAATGAAATTGTATTTATTTGAATAACTCACTAGTCCAAGAACTAAGAGAGAGATTACATACATGCTATTAATAGTCCGGGGAGATTTTTACTCGTGATGTACCAAAGTTGGCATCTTTTTGAAGTGATATTGAACTGCAGCATATTTATATGTGACCTCTTTTATTGCCCTCATTTATCATGGTTGTTGAAGAGAGAGGACCACAGCACAAGATGTTATAGTTTTCTTTGCAATAAACATGAACAGAGGAAATTCAGGTCAGTCCTCTCTCTGTGTGCTATGTTGTGGAAGTTGTGTGTGCACTCGGACTTCTGAGAACACTGTGGACTCGGGGGGACTCCTGAGTGCTGGGCAACCAGGAAAACCCCTCGCTCATGATTTCCTGGTGTACTTTTCGACCAATCAAATTAAACCCTGAGCAATGTTCACCCCACATGGAGAGAACTAGTGAATTGTATGATTTTATATTATGCGTGGGGCGGCAGCCCACCATTTGTATTTATGTTGTTCATTTTGTGTACAGAACCCTTGTTAACTCTCTGTTGTTGTACGGATGACTGAGAACTATCAGTTGTCTTCTAATGATTTAGTTGTGCTCGGAAATGTAATTGCAAGATTATTTTTCACACTTCAGCATTCAAAGCATGCTTATACATCATTTTAAAAGAGAAAAGGTTCTTTTTTACAAAACATGTTATTTTTATCAATATTGATCTTGAATGTAATCAGCTGAAATTGACAGTATTTGAATCATTGCACCAATTTGAGGCTAAAGCATGCAATAGAGCCAGATATCACTGTTGATTCTCCATAATTTTTTTTCTCCGACCTATTTTACAATGTGTTATTGGTCTTAGATTTGTTATTATGCAATCCTTGAGGGCTGTGGTTATATTTTACTGATGTATTTATATTATGTATTGTGATTCCCCCTGTTTTATCATGACACCCTCCCCTGGTGCTAGGAGATAGGTCAGACAATGCCATCACAAATCTCCTGAACAAAATCTCTCACAAACCTAGAACTGTAAGGCAAGCTCTGTCACAAACATCAATAAAACCCAGACAAAGAGCTTTTATTATTTATAGAGTGGATGTTTTAGCAGAGTAAAAGGTGCTCAAATTTAATAAGAATCCTTTTTAAATTGAAGTTTCAAGTGAAATAGTTGCAACATTTTTTTAATGTTTAATTTTAACAGCAATGGAATTTTTTTTTTAAATTATTTTTTTTTCTCTCTCCAAAAGAAATGAATATGTAGATCTCTGCATGATATTGTAAATTCTTCTCTCTCTCTCTTTTAAAGAAATGAGTAAAAACTAGTTTTAGATCTTTAGGAAGCCCAGATCTGCTGAACTGAAACAAATTCCATGATGCTTACTTATAAATCTTTTTTATATTCATTGACCAAAAGCCAAACCAAATATGAACTCTATCTCCTATGCAAGATCTCCCATAGAATGCAGTATTTGTAAAACTCTTTTTGCACAAAAAAACAGAAGGGCATTTAGTTCATAAATGATGTATGAGGATGAAGCAATATATTGATGTTTTTCTGCTTAATAACACTGGAGCAAAATAATGTGTGTCTGTGAAGTATTAATGATGTAAATTGATGTTATCTAACACTGCTACAAAGATTTAGAGTAATTTTGCTACAGTAATTCAGAGTAACTTTGACAGAAGTCAGTCACTGAAGACTACTCTGATCAACAGACCAAACCACTTCTCACTTTTTGGTTTTGAACAGAATTTTTTTTCTTTTCTCCTTTTAAAAGGGGTTTTACAAAATTTACAGGGTACTAGAATAATGATCAAAATTAGGATTGGGGTGGATCTAAGTCTATAGGGATTTAAGATAATCTAAAAAGTGAGAAATGTTAGGAGCCAGTGCGCTCCATTTATAGAGATGAAGTTGATCAAAGAAAGATAACTATTAGTTTGATCAAAGGGAGATTACTGGTGTAGAACAAAGGCCTGATTTTAGCGTGTTTTATACTGAGATGTGCTAAAGTGTGACAGAGTTAGCAATATTTCAGACCAGCAATAGACAGTGCAGATAATTAATTCAAGACTTAGAAGTGATCAATTTGTGAATGATGTTTGCTTTTAAAATTCTATAGTATTTTAAGATGAATAAATCATTGTATATCTTGATTTCAACCTTGTGTTGTGTTCTTTTTTCACCCCAAACATTCATAATTTATTAAATTACACTCCTATCTCTAACTTCATATCTGACTTTTTTTATGTTGCATATTATATACACTGTACATGTATGGTATTTATTTTGACTGGTTATGAGGGGGACATAATGTGTGTTGGGTCTGAAGAGAAAATAATACCAAAGGCTGAGGGCAACATGTCTGTATGAAGGTCCAACAGATCTTGTGCTCCTCATGATCGTCTCATTAATATTACATAGGGGAATATTTAAAAGGGTACAACAAAGTAATGTAATAATCCATGCCAGGTGTTATATAATTTATAAAATTTTATGCCAGTGGGAGTCTTCGTTATTCTGAATTTGACACAAGGATACATTGATCTACAAGACGGAGCAGGCTGATCCCTGAATTATTTGCAGTGATCCAATACAGCTCTGCACACCCAGATTAAAATTTTTCTGTATATATTTATAAATACACAGTACATGTACATGTACGTAATGGATATATGCCGAAATATCAGTGTCGAGGCCCCTTGGGGCCAAGAACTGTCCGATATTTTTTCATACTAAAGTGTTTGAGGCATATATCGTACTTAAAACACTGCCATTGAATTTCATTGTTCATTTACCTGAGACAGTCCGATTTTGAAGGATATCAGTACTGTAACCACTAGTAACGGTCTGATATTAAGAAGCTCACTAATATCAAACTGTCACAGGTAAAATTTTAGACTGCTGGAACAAAGGAATGACATCACAGCAGTGTTTTAATAGCTTCTTACAACTTTTCTAGTTTAGAAAAAAAAACGGGTTCCAACAAATCCATAGGATAGATAGCTAGGGGTTAGACATTTGGGTGGTAGTAAGTACTTGATTCATTTTCTTCTTGTTAACAAATTGCTAAAATATGCTTTACAATTGAGCATTGAATAAAAGGTTTGAGTTGTAGGGCATGGCCGATATTCTCTTAGAGAAGTGTACAGGCATAGCTGCCAAAAAGCACATGCTTGTCCACATGCTCTGAAGATAACAGATAACCTAACAGTGAAGAAAATTGATTCTTTTTCACCATAATAACTCTTGGAATCAGAAGATTTTTAAAAGTTTGACACCAATACGCAAGACATTAAATCCACGCTAAAGGTTCACAATGCCAATAACTAGTATTGCCAAAAACTAGTATATATAAAGCACAATGAAAATGCCAAGAATTCCCAAAGACCAAGGTACATGTACTACGATTCTGTTTATGGTATTAAGACCAACCCCAGATTCTTATAAATCTGTAACAGGAATTCAGCTGAGGCCAGGGTTGCGTAGACGATCCGATTTAGTTGACATCTGGGCTGTGTTTTACGAAAGAACTTTCAGTCTTGTGGAATGATCTTTGATGAACTGAATTTATATAAAATCATTAATTTACCCTGATTTTGATTTCTATAATTACATTTTACAGCCATTAAAATTCAAAATATTGATTAGTTTGTAATATATAAGCATTCATTAATTTGGTCGTAAGTTCTTTTGCAACCCGCAAGCCAGGTCTTTTGTTGGGAAGTTTTTAGGATACACTACTGAACTTTTGAACTTGAAATGTTGTCAATGATAAAATTTTCAATTAATGCAAAAACAATCGTGAAATTTACAGCATAAACTGATGTATTATCGCTAAAGTAACCAGTATAAACCAATCTTTTCTCCGACTTCTTGTCAACAGGGTACTTCTAGTTTACTATATATTTATTGTCCATTAAACCTGATAATTCATAATGTGGTACAAAACCTACAGGTATGAACATGTAATACATGTACATCAGCATTGTTCACAAACAAATAACAAATAACTGTATGATTTAAACAGTCTTCTTGTTTACAAGTAATAACATTCTTTACATACATGCATACAGACGCAGATTCCCCCCCCCCCCCCCCCCAAGGAATCCAGTAAATGTGCTCCAGACGCCCGCCGCCCCCCCCCCCCCCCCCAAAAAAAAACCCAAAAAACCCCAAAGAACTATTATACTAATTTCAGAAAAGAGTGAATATTTTCCTTAAATATCTTTTTTAAAATACCAATGTTTAACATTTAACTCTGCCCCCACCCCCATCTGTACATGACGTAACTGAAAAAATACAATATATTCAAACCTAATACATAATTAAACAATTTATATACAATATAAATGTATATACAGTTTATTCTGGTATGATAAATACACAGATTGATAAGATATATACATATCTGATTCAGTACATACATGTATATTAATTAAGTTACAAAATGTAACTACTGGTAATGAATACCAAATGATTTTGTCAATGATATGTTTAAATATCATATGCCTACTAGCTAGTGGTTATCAGCCTCAATACACGTTATGGACTAGGTGAGAAAGCATCCAGAAGCTATGGCTGTATCGCCCTCAGGAATAAATTTCTCTGTCTCGGCCCATTGTCAAGGGGCTGTCTTACCCCTTAATTCAACACAAGTGACATTTCTTTAGTATGTATTTAGACAACTTAATGAAAAAACATTAAAACAATACAGAAACTTAAAAAATTTTGCTGATGAAAATGGAAAAGAAAAATAATTTTTCAAAAATAATACCAATTTATAAAATAAAAGCAAGAGGAGGTAACCTTTGCATCAGTGTTTACTAAAACAATAGCATGCTTTAAATTATTAAATATTATTAATCAAAGTTTAAATTATGGACATAAAAGAAGCACAGAACAAATGTCCAAACTTGGATTGTAAGAAGAAATGGGTTAAAAGGATGGTCACGCTTATGAATGACCTGTAACAACTTATTCGATAGGATAGGTTTCTGTGCAGTGAATTCAAGGCAATACATGGTTCATTTTAGACCTACATGTATTTCTTCAAAATACATGTATCAAATTATGATGGTCTGTCAACAAAGTCTGACAACTCTTGCTGCGCAGAGATAGGGTATGTATTAAAATAACAGAAATGAATAAATTTTGAAAATCCAGTAAAAATTTCAATTTTAAGCTTCTGTAAGTTAAACAAAATGTACTTCATATATGTGTACCCACATAGTTAGCTTTTCTAGCAATATTTAATTTTCTTTATTTTACCCGATTTCCACTCTGACACAAAAAGGTTGTCGCTCTTGTCTACAAAGAGACTCATTTGGCCTTGTAATTGACAGTTGTCGATAAATCGCAAGAATTGTCCGTCAAGATCCAGGATGTGGATACAGTAGTTTCTTGTACTAGAGTCAGCCACGAGTATACGACTTTGGCTGTCTGTAGCAATGCCGTATGGATTGAACCAGTCCATTATAGTTGAGGGAGTACCAGTGTATGTAAACCTTAGTTTCCCTGCCTGGTTCACCACTACGACCATACCAGATCCACAGTTGGATACACAGATGTCCAAGTTCCTGTTTTCACAGATGTGTGCATGGCAAGCAGTATAGGGATATAGAGGTTCTCCGTCGTTGATGTTATATTGGATACTCTGTACCTCTGCTGAGCCTGCGTATCGTACAACCTTTGTTTCCTCCTCATCATCACAATCAAGGAGAGCCAGCAGGTCACCAGTGGAGGACATGCAGAGAGAGATGGGTTCCCACTTACGCGGTAATCTGACTACAGTTTGAATTTGTGAATCTTTTACAATGTTCACTGTTTTCTCTTTGTAGTCCGTGTACACGAGATCTCCGCTCTTTGTGACCGCTATGTCCCAAGGCCTGTTTCCGGACTTTGTTGGGACTGACTGGACCAATTCCCCCTGGAGGTTGTAGAGCCGTAGCTTGTTGTCATCACCACACGTCCAGATATGCGCGTCTTCATCACTCTGAGACGAAAGACAAGACACAGTGTGTAGCTGATTTGTGTCTCCATATTCTGTGTCTATCTGCGTGATGACGTGCGGTTCCTCGATCAGTGGTCTGTACTGGAGAGATGACTCAACCCACGGAGAATCATCCCTGTAGCTACATTTAAATGATGACAACGAACCAAACTGTTCAAAAAGCTCCTCTTTGTCGATCTGATGATTGGTGAATCTTGGTAGAGAAATGTTGAGCATAGGAGGGACATTTTTGAACTCTGAATTTTTAGATTTGTATGTACAGAATAGTCTTACATCACCAGAGTTTAAAATTTTCTTCATATCTTCAATGCTTTTTGTGATTCTTGAAATGACCTTGTTCATTTCCACTCCCCGTCTATTTAAGACACCCAAAAGTTTGGCATCCATCTCGTTAAGATCAGACTTCAGCTTCATACAAATGGCAGATATCTCTCTTTGCATGTTTTCTCTGCTTTTATCAATAGCATTTTTCAATTTCTGCGAGTTTTTTTGAAGCTCCTCTTTTTGTATTGGGATGTTAGATGCCATCACCTGATATCTAGGAAAAATGCATTTCTCTAACTCTTGTAAATCTTTCTCTATCACTTGTCTTTGGCTTTCTAAGACATTAGTTTCAGTTTCATGTTCCTTGGGGGAACATTTTCTATATTTAGCATGGGAACCCTGCTTTTCCTGCTTTTTTAACAGCCCCACTTTGTGTTTTTTTGATTCATCAGAAATGTGTTCGCCCACACAGGGTTTACACAAGTGTGTTCGACATTTGTCACAGTACATAGGGGGGTCCGGGCTCTCACATCGATGACACTGTAATACATCCTTGGCCCTCCGACGTAGTTCCATGGTCCAACTCCTTGTATATGTACGAAATTCTGGAAATAAAGACCCATAATGATACATTGAAAATTTTCATTGACATATAAGATGCACACATAAACTAAATTGCTTTGAGAGTCTAAACTTGAACAAAATCCTACTGGTATAAATGACAAAGATAATACAAGCTTTAGGTTACAAGTTAACATTATTTTCAAAGCCCTTCGATAAAAATACTTTGAACATAGAGTTAGCCTACTGGAACAGGAGCATGTAGTCGTGGTATAATTTTGTGTGATAGGCAGTAGATATATACATGTATACTCTGTTCCAAGATATCCTGGATTCACATTTTGCTCAATCAATTAATATTTATAAATACCTCAGGGTTCAAACAATGTTCATTCAAAAGTATGAGAAATTTCCAAGTATCTCAATTAAAACGCCCCCGTTAGCTTATCAAGTTTCAATACACGGCTAAAAAATGTGATGTCTACAGGGATTTTGTATTGCAGTAAGCCCGGATGATAACGTTGAAAAATTGTGCGAGGTATTCCGAGTTCTTACGAATGGAGAACAAATGTAAACATTCCACATTATAAATCTCCGTACTAAGAAATCTGTTTTCGTTCCTGGGAATTTTTTCTAGTGAAAAATGATAGTGTGTCAATGAAGATACCTTGGAAATTTCCCCTTTCATCGATTTCAATTGCACTTCTTTAACAGGTATGTGTATTTTTAGTAAAAATCGGCCAAATGTGCTGCATAAATATCTTGGGACAGACTGTAGTTACATGCACATGCTGCTGCCAGAATCATACTGCTGGTCCAATTTAAATGCATCTAAGCAACGTGTACAAGACAATGACAAACAATTCCACTACTATTCCACACACCCCGTGTGTATATAAAGCCTAGCTACTGACCAATACTATTTGAACATTATTTTAAAGTTTATACTATCAGCATGATGATTGATCAGGGACATTTGTTACGTAAATATTATTGATGTCTTGTAAAAAGTTGTCATTAATAAAAAAAAACCCTAATCAACCATGATGGCGATTCCAGAAATGAGTTCTTAAAAAGCAAATCGCATTCTTTGTTATCGCTGCATCAAACCCTATACGTACATGTTGCATCAACAAAGGGCGGGATGTGGTTTACTTTACATTCTGAGAATATCGATCCCGACATGATATATAAGGCACGTGTCTAATTATTTGGGGAAAGGAGAAGTTACGTATAGGCTGCTCGCGCTTGTAATTATACTTTGAAATCTGTTTATATAAATTTACATTTTTCAGTGTATTTGTCTGTGACAACACTTCAAATCGATTTTGTATTTACAGCCTCATAAATTCAAATGACGTATCGTTGGGGCATAATCGGGGTTGCGCAATTAGAATGGAAATCACATAAATATGTCAATATAATGATATCTAATCGTACAATTGCTAAAAATTATATAACTAGATATGTTAAGGAACATTCTTTGAATATTTTGAGGTGGTAATTTTGGTCTATCATAAAGCTGAAACTTGTATTGACTTGCATTGTAGCATTCTAGCTCAAGGAGGCTTTATTCAAATTTGTTCAAAGTCATGATCCACAGGAGTACGGTGGAGCAAAGGGGGGAGGGGTCGAACTTTTACATAGGAATATATAGAAAATCTTTTTAAAAAATTCTTCTAAGAAACCACTCGCCAAGAAAAATTGTACTAACTTTAGTGAAAGCAACCTCAGATAGTGTATATAAGATTTGAATTCGTCAAAATCACAATCTTCAGGGGTACGTGTAGGGAGGTACCACATTGGGGAGTCAAACTTTACAAAGGAAAACAATTAAATTATTCTAAAAAAACCCTCAAATGTATGGAATTATATGCAAGCATTTTGACATAGCTTTAAAGTTGTTTTGAATATCCCATATGTAAACAGTTGTTTAAGATCTTCTTGAGAACTGCAATGCTCAATATGTGATATGACTGTAAGATCATCCTTTTACAAACGGTACTTAATGATAAACATGATGAAGATAAGAATACCTGGAAAAAATTGGAAATATTTTTTACAGGATCTATTCTACGACATTGTCCTAATATTTTGTTTATGACTCCATAAAGCTAATTTTTGTATGGCTATTGTTGCTCAAATGCATGAACGATGTGGACCATGGACTTCTTAATGTTCTTTCATTTCATGAAATTATTAGGCCTAAAGCTCATTATATCTTATAGATAAACCATTTTTAAATTTTGTTCAGTTTTGAAAAGTTCCCGAGTATTCACTGTAATAAATGGCACTGAAATACTCAAAACGTTCATTGATTTACAATTTCAGGAAATAAAACAATTAAACAACAGAGATAGATGGAACATAAAGAGTTTATTTAAAATGATAGAAAAAAAACCTTGTCAAGCAATAAAAGGAGCATTTATTGCCAATCATGAAAAGTCCTATAATGGGGGGGGGGCTTAATACCTATAGTTCATTAAACATCAATTTTATTTCACTTCGTTTTTAAATGCCCCCAAAGTGGGAGGATTCCATACCTTAAATATTAAGAAAAATGCTGCATGGCTGCATGCACGAAAAAAAAGTGTGACCCCCAGCCCCCCCCCCCCCCCCCCATGCTTCGTGCCCAAGATATTACTAAGAAAAAGTTGAATGAGATCCTAAAGACGAATTTGTAATATTTATACCTGTTCTGATACAGATACATGTATTTCAAAATAAATCACCTCATTAGGTACATGTACTTACCGCTTGTTTTTTGGGATTCACGCTTTAAGTTGATATTCTCCTCCCGTTCTCCAAACCTTGAAAGTGTGCAGATTTACTGAGATAAGACCAGCAACAAGAGGTTTAGGTAATAAAACCATGGTAACACTGACCCCCTGCTGCACGGACAGAGTAGCTCTCGCTTATCATAACCGCGGGTCACTATAATGTCTAACGGTCCCCCTACACAGTCGATTTTGATTAGGGTTTTCTCAGCATGTTAATGGAAGCAGGCACTATATTTCAACTACATCTACATACAGAAAACCTATAGGCATTCATGATATGATCATGATAAAGGAAATGTATACTATTGAGGATTATCAGTTGAAGCAAATCCATTAAGGACCGGATACAACAGAAATGAGTGGTTTTATATATTTCCGGTGTTACGATAAATATTGACCCGGGGGTTATTTTTGAGACCAAAAGTATTGAAATTTATACCCGGGGTCATTTTTCAACAGCTTGAAAAGGATTTTTCTGAACACTGATGACCTCAACACGTTGAAAATTGACCCTGTTGAAAATTGACCCCAACTAGAGAGTGTTGAATTGTCTCACTAGTACCCTTATACACGATTTAAATGTTCATGTACACGCAACAAAACTTCTAAGTGTTCACCCTGTGAAAAGAATAACATTTCATAACTGATATGCATGGGTTTTTTTTTAAATTGTTATCAATAACACAGATAAAATAAGACAACGGCAATTGAAATTAATTACCAGCGAAGAAACGTCAACACATTAAATTGGTATTAATATTTTGTCTGCGCATACTTAATATGATTGGCAATTTTTGTGATTGATATTAGTCTTTGGTGATAGTTTAAAAAGAAAAACACTGAACATGGCCAGAATGATCCTTGAGAAAACAACCAGCGTTCGAGCATTGGTGTCTGCATTGGTTTTTTTTTATGACAGATTGTACTCACTTCAATTTTGCTGTTATTTTTTTTTGACATGGCTTTAAATATTAAGCAATCCGAAACGTTATCTTGAAATAATTTTTCTATTCCATAATTGTAACGTCATTTCCATCGGCAACTCAAAACAATCCTAAATTTAAAGCCCTGAGTGCGAAATTCAACCAAACCGGATATGTTTGTGATATTTAGCAAAATTCAAGGTCTCGGGGCGCAGCAAGAGGTCATGGTCAGTGCATCGTTCTTAACTATTTGAGAGTTAAATGGAGATCAGTCACCCCGACGACAAGACAAATAAATATGTTTATTTCATATACATTGTACTTGGTGAACACTTAGAGCTTTGGTTCAGTATGCATGTATACTTGATAGTTTAAGTTTTAAAATTTTGATTCTTTCATACATGTCATGCGCGGATCTAGAGGGGGGGGGGTAATGCTGGGAAATGAAAAGTTATTAAATTTACAAAATTATCGCAAATATGCCTCGGACCTCCCTGGAAAACACTTATATATGCATATACATGCATGTGCTTTGGAAAGGCGTCGAAAGCGGAAATATTAAGAGTGATATTGAAAATTGCAGTTATAGGCATAGACGCCCCCCCCCCCCCTCCCCCAACGGATTAGGAATTTCATGATTTTTGGAGTTTTTTTTTTTTTTGCTTGTCAACATTTCTGATGATTAGTATAGCCCCCCTACTTTCAATTCGGACCCCCCCCACCCTGGAAATTTTTTCTGGATCCGCGCATGCATGTGTCCAATACATATGCGGACGTGGCTGATTTGTTTTAAGTTGACTTGTCCGATTACATTCATCTAATATGAAGACTAAAGATTCGGTATCCTGTTATTTAACTATGTAAATAAAGCTAAGGAGATGACCCTTTGCTTCTGAATGGGACGGGCGATCGAGTCGGGCTAGCAATTGTTTCTTTGATATTAGACCTTCCGACGTGGGACAGAATTTTAAGATGGCTAATGACAGATTATTTGGTGTCTTTATTTTCAGAATTTTTGGTAGCTAAAAGAAAATAGGTTATTTGTTTTCACGTGTACTAGAATTAAAGGCTCTATATACATGTATTTTCTAAATCTGACATCTATCAATTCACAGTCCTCACTTTATCGATACATAATGGCAGTCTCTCACCAGAGGTCGTGCTACACAAGCTTCCTGTGTGTAGCACACTCTCTGGTGAGAGAATGACATAATGATTGTCTTTTATATGAATTTTTCACAATCTCTGATAAATATGTCCAGCAAATACTGGTCGTTAACGTTACTTTTCGACAAGTCGTCAACAGTTTTAATTATTTATTCGACCTAACAATAATTTTTTGTAAACTTGCTCGATAAACTTATTTTGAAGCCCCAGGTAGGATTCTGCATATATATATATATATATATATATATATATATATATATATATATATATATATATATATATATATATGCATAGCTATTTTAAAAAAAATCCACCACCTACTCCTACCTCATCTAGTTTATTTTCACGTACAATTTTTTTATTCAAACATTGTAATTGACCATTTATTGACTAAACCATTCTAGTTTATAAACTTCGAATTCTGTTGTCAAGTATTGCTTTTTAGAGACTGTACAAGCAAAAAGCAAAATAAAGTTAGGTTTCTTACTTGCTACACACTCCATCACGCAGAAAGAATTGTTTATGCCTATGTACTATTTAACTATTTGTTTCAATCATGTTCATCATATTTTGTTACATTCTGAATTATCCTAATTACACATTTTCACAGCAAAAAACATCCATACTGAAAAAAATTAGTTTCAGGATAGATATAGTTATAAAAGCTTTGTACTAGTACATTGTGTCTCAAACAACAGACTGTGCGGAGGATGAAAGAACAGCCAAGTCCCATCTAAGATATTAAAAAGGGTTTTTCATGCAAAAGGCCCGGGATCATTTTTTATACAATTTAGAAAATACACCATATCAAGGTGCCTGTATTAAAAATTTCACAAAATGTATCATAGCAGATATTTTTTTGGTTGGGGGATTTTTCAGTTGTTTTTTCTAATGATTTTGTATGAAACACTTTATAACCCTTCCTGCATTGGTTGGGGGAAAATAGAATCAATCACTACTCTGTTGATCGTCACTCTATCACTGTTTGAACACTAATATCGGGTATGAGCCTCCTGTATGAAAATTTCTGTTTAACATTTGCAACACCCTTGACCTAACAGAAACTGTTACTGATTCAGGTATTTTTAAATTGACAAGCAGACAAAGGAAAAAGATTACTTAAGCTTACAGCTAAAACTGTATGTGATCTGTAAAGGGTGCACCAATCCATCGGGCTTAGCTATAGTGTTAAAAAGGTTGGATGGTCAGCACATTATCCACCAGGACTTCCTAGTTAGCATATAGATATGACATTTTTAGCCAAAATTTTTATGTTTTCCTTTATCTTTATAAAGAACTCTTTGTCATAAGGAGATTAATATAGTCTAGAAAGGCTAAGAATTCAACATCGAGCCCTCTTAACAAACTCAGCCACCCGGATCAAGTAGCTGTTATCATGTGTACACTGTCGTAAATGACTAAAAACGTCAGGAAATTGCAATTAATGCTATCAAAATGTAAATGGATATTACTTTGATTGTCACAAATTTCAAGCGTAAATTTTGATGATAAATATCCATTTTATGAAAGATTGAAATTTAGACTTAAGTTTGAATGCGTCATGATCCTGAGGCCTGTTTTGTGTTACTAACCCGTATCTTGTTTTGTTGTCCCTTACAACTCCAGTTAGCTCAGATTACGTAACTTGAACTCGCTGGAATTTGTTACTAAATCACTGGCATGCGCGGATCTAGAGGGGGGGGGGGTGGGGGGGGGGGGGGGTCCCGACCCCCCTGGAAAATGAAAATTTATTAAATTTACATAGTAAAATTATCGCACATATGCCTCGGACCCCCCCCCCCCCGGCAAACACAATTATCCTTCGGACCCCCCCCCCTCGGAACAATTTTCTGGATCCGCGCATGACTGGAGTATGAACGGGTCAAGGAGCGGCATAGTTTTACTACGTATGCGACGTGGTATTGGAGTACGAGCGGCTACCATAAGAAGGCATATTTCATGAACAACGATAAAGACATTTAAAACAAATCTTATAGCTTATCTCTATTGATATCATTGAGTGAATACTTGAAGATCGGAGCGAGTGTTAGGAATTTAACTTTCATAAAAAAATAATATGGACCATAGGAAACAAACGAAACTTAAACAAACCATGAACGTAACATGCAAGTTTGGTTAATAGACCATTCATTCCGGCAAAGCTAGCTGACCTTCAAACTGAAATAATCAAGAATTTTAGCGAATTGATGTCAAGATACATTATATGTATTCCGATCACCACAGAACATAAAATACTAGATTGGTTATATACAGAGCGGAAATGAGGTGCACATGTATCTAGAGCATCTTGAACAAAAATTTAGGGTTCAACTTTTCGATTAATTAGTACCACTCTTTGGTTGGTCAAAACTATAGGCCAATACACCCGCCAAAAATGTAAATAATTGACTTTTCCTCGCCATCAACTATTGCTAAGAAAATAAAATCTATGTTTCAGCTTTTTAATTTGATTTTATTTTCATTACATCTTGACTTATCAGAACTCTTATTTACCACGAAGGTTTGAAAAAAATAGTCCAAAACAGTCATGGCAATGCAGGCCTTTGTACATTCACGCCCGACTAAAGGAGGCTGGGTGGTACACAAATTAACCATCAAATCTACCTTAAGGATGCTGGATGGTCAACAAACTAACCATCAGATCTACCTTAAAGAGGCTGGGTGGTACACAAATTAACCATCAAATCTACCTTATGGAAGATGGATAGTCAATAAATAAACCATAAGATCTACCTTAAGGAGGCTGGGTGGTCAACGAATTAACCATCAGATCTACCTTAAGGAGACTGGATGGTCAACAAATTAACCATCAGATCTACCTTTGGGAGGCTGGGTGGTCAACAAATAAACCACCAAATCTATCTTATGGAAACTGAATGGTCAACAAATAAACAATCAGATCTACCTTAAGGTCAACAAATTAGCCATCAGATCTACCTTGAGGAGGCTTGGTGGTCAACAAATAAACCACCAAATCTACCTTATGGAAGCTGGATAGTCAATAAATAAACCATAAGATCTACCTTAAGGAGGCTGGGTGGTCAACGAATTAACCATCAGATCTACCTTAAGGAGACTGGATGGTCAACAAATTAACCATCAGATCTACCTTTGGGAGGCTGGGTGGTCAACAAATAAACCACCAAATCTACCTTATGGAAACTGGATGGTCAACAAATAAACCATCAGATCTACCTTAAGGAGGCTGGGTGGTCAACGAATTAACCACCAAATCTACCTTATGGAAGCTGGATGGTCAACAAATAAACCATCAGATCTACCTTTAGGATGCTGGGTGGTCAACGAATTAACCATAAGATCTACCTTAAGGAGGGTGGTTGTTTAACATATAAACCATCAGATGTACCTCAAAGAGGCTAGGTGGTAAACAAATTAACTATCAGATCTATCTTATGGAAGATGGATGGTCAACAAATAAACCATCAGATCTACCTTTAGGAGGCTGGGTGGTCAACCAATAAATCATTAAATCTATCTTTAGGAGGTTGAATGGTCAACAAATAAACCATCAGATCTACCTCAAAGAGGCTAGGTGGTAAACAAATTAACCATCAGATCTACCTTAAGGAGGCTGGATGGTCAACAAATAAACCACCAAATCTATCTTATGGAAACTGGATGGTCAACAAATAAACCATCAGATCTACCTTTAGGAGGCTGGGTGGTCAACGAATTAACCATAAGATCTACCGTAAGGAGGATGGTTGTTCAACATATAAACCATCAGATCTACCTCAAAGAGGCTATGTGGTAAACAAATTAACTATCAGATCTATCTTATGGAAGCTGGATGGTCAACCAATAAACCATAAGATCTACCTTAAGGAGGTTGGGTGGTCAACGAATTAACCACCAAATCTACCTTATGGAAGCTGGATGATCAACAAATTAACCATCAGATCTACTTTTAGGAGGCTGGGTGGTCAACATATAAACCATCAGATCTACCTCAAAGAGGCTAGATGGTAAACAAATTAACCATCAGATCTACCTTAAGGAGGCTGGATGGTCAACAAATTAACCATCAGATCTACCTTTGGGAGGCTGGGTGGTCAACAAATAAACCACCAAATCTACCTTATGGAAGCTGGATGGTTAACAAATAAACCATAAGATCTACCTTAAGGAGGCTGGGTGGTCAACAAATTAACCACCAAATCTACCTTATGGAAGCTGGATGGTCAACAAATAAACCATCAGATCTACCTTAAGGATGCTGGGTGGTAAACAAATTAACCATCAGATCTACCTTAAGGATGCTGGATGGTCAGCAAATAAATAATCAGATCTACCTTTAGGATGCCGGATGGTCAACAAATTAACCATCAGATCTACCTTGAGGAGGCTTGGTGGTCAACAAATAAACCACCAAATCTACCTTATGGAAGCTGGATAGTCAACAAATAAACCATCAGATCTACCTTTAGGAGGCTTGGTGGTCAACCGATAAATCATCAAATCTACCTTAAGGAGGTTGGATTGTCAACAAATAAACCATCAGATCTACCTTTAGGAGGCTGGGTGGTCAACCGATAAATCATCAAATCTACCTTAAGGAGGCTGGGTGGTCAACAAATTAACCATCAGATCAACTTTATATTATATTATAAAATATGATTTGTTTAGCTATAAATTATTATAGATAAAATAAAGAAAGTAAAGAAAAAATATAAATATTTTTTCTTTTACATTTTGGTATTTTCTACATTTTTATTTAGAGTTCTTCTAAAAGAGACCAATACAGTCTAAAAATGGCTACAAACATCGATCCCTTTTAAAGGTGACAGTCGCCGGCCTCTCTATAACGTTTAAGTAGGTGTTGATATTATATGAAAGATACCACTGGTACTGCTTTGAAAAAGAGGGCTTTTTTTAATGAAAAACGATTTATTCCCGATAGTGGCGTTAATTAGGTTGTATAATACAAGTTTACAACCGAGGGCCCGGGGGACTAAGCAGTTGCAGTATAACGGTGCTCAACAGGATATCGGACACATTTTGTTGGAATCCTGTCAGAAACAATGAATTTTAAAAGTATTTCTTTATTTTGTTAATTTCATTGCATGAACATTTTTGAAAAAATACACAAAAACATACATAATCTACTTTATAATATATAAAAACATTTTGTACTAATATAAAACTATGCAGTTAAACACTCATAAAATGTACGAGGGTCAATCAAAAAATACGAAGACAATGTGGCTGTCTACCATATATTTTTCATTAAAGTCAAAACTAACAGATTAATTTATGCAACAATACTTATTTTAATGATATACGAAGTTTCATTCCATTTGATGAAAATGTATTTTTGTTACCTGATTTTAAAATCAACACGTTTTGTCACCGCGGCGCAGGGTTACGTTGAAAACATTACGTCAAGATAACGCAAGCACAGTTAATAGAAATATCCAAACTTTATATCACCCTGAGTCTGTTGTGCTTTTCACCATGCATACAATTTAAATCAGCACTATATTACTTGACATCTTATTTGTTCACAATTGTTCGAAAATCATAAGTTTGTTCCTCGAAGTTGTAATTTCTTATTTTTTTTTACCGCATGCATGTCTCTTCGTTTACAGTAAGACAATCCCTGAATGTCAGATGACGTTGTTTATTTTTTGATCTAATATTTACAGATATTATATTCTCTTATATACTGATTGATGTTTAAAATACATTTACCACAACCACCACAAAATGTGTTAGAGCTAAACCCAAATGTGAAAATAAACTTTTGACTTATTTTTTCCACCACTGAGCATTTTCACAGTTTTTATCGGCTTTTTACCGAGTTAGATCCATACTGTTCATACTTTTTCTTGCGCCGTGACGTCCGGCGACGTCAATGATTTTAGTCAATTTTTAAGAGGACTATATGTCTTTAGTTACTGATATCTGTTCAACAAATCTATATATCCCGTCATCATTTGGTACATAGAATAACATATCAATTTTTAATTTTAGGTTTCAATTTTAATTGGTTTTAAGCCCAATTTATGGAGATATTACTTTCAACATAATATGGTTTATTGTTTACGAAATTCAAAGTTTGACCTTGCGCCGTGACTACATTTTTGCAGGATAAGATTCTAAATAATTCTTAGAAATGAAGGAATATATGAACATTTTTTAGTTCAAATTGTTTGAAACAGTTGCTTAATTATATCTACTAAATTTAATTATAATATGACGTTAAATAACATATCTATGGCAAAAGTCTTCCTATTTTTTTATTGACCCTCGTGTATATATATATATATATATATCCTTACTTAAAAAGAATGATAAGTTAAGTTAGTTGTTTTTTATTCTGACTTGCTCTTATCCCTGCAGTATAGACATGCATATATATATATATATATATATATATATATATATATATATATATATATATATATATATTACAAGCGTCTATGACTATTAATTTCATGCAGCAAAAAGGCAAGATCCTCGTTATGCCATAAAATTTGTCAATGCCATTTAGATTAAAATCTCATCCCCGACAACTGATGATTAATTTTAGAGTCTTTTGAAGACTTTTTGCCATTGTCGGAAAAACAACCCGACTCGATCTGTATTTATAGAGTCCTCGTTTTGAGCTAGATTTACGGACGGAAATACGGGTCACCCTGTGACTGCAGATCTCCTCAACTAGGTGTTTTCCTTCAGAACCAGAGGATGGTGTGCCCCGTTACACTGATCGAGATTTCCCCCGTTATATTGGTCCACTCTGTGACCAGGCTCGGTCTCCGGTAAAATCCGAACTTTTGGTCCGATTACGGACAGAAATACGGGTAAAAAGAGTACAGCGTGTATAAGTCCAAAAGCAATGACCGTGAACAACACTTTAAAGAATGACTGGAAGATAAAACTTTTAGAGAAAATCAACATAAAAAGGCCAATAATGGTAGAAAGCGCTCCATTGATGATGGGACCACCAGCCAGTTCAAGCGCATCTCGAACGCGATTTTTCCGCTTATGTGACTGTGACGTCAGATACGCATGGCATAGATGGGCGCTAAAGTCCACAGAAAATCCCACAGATAAAATGAGTTCTATTTTTGTAACTGAGCTTATGTTAAGCCCCCAGAATGGGAGAAAGCCAAACACTCCCACAAGAATGGACACTAGGGACACGGTCACCAAGGTAACGATAAGTGGGTGTGGCATGAATAAGCAGGACACCACAAACATGGCCGCTATAGCAATGCCAACTGTCTGCAGCGTGCTCCTCACTACGATGGCGTACTGCTCGAAGAAAACAAAGAGTGGAGAGTAAATAAAGCACGGGATCGGGGAGGTCTGCTCCAGCTTCCGGATCCTCAGCAGGAACTGTCCCTGAACATCACTAGTCCTCAAGTTCTCTGAGAACAAGTAGAACCTGGAAAGATCTATAGAAGAGAAATCCGTTGAGAACTTCACGTCCTCGCTGAAGATCCTCGAATTATTCAGGAAATGTCTTAGAGATTCAAACTTGTCCCCGAATGTCCTGTTACCAATGGCAGTCTCATACGTAGATAACCAATTGATCTCTGGAGTTTCTTTTATCAATGATTCCTGTTTAAGCTTGTCTATGAAGCTGAAAATTTGTTTCCGCGTTTCACTGTCTTCGTAGTTTACGGGAGCAGTAAAAACAATCTGAAGCGGAATTTCCCACTTAAAATTCTCAAAATCCCAATCACTGGCCTTATAGTAGGCAGAGCCCTCTAACGCCAAATCCGAGAATCTGAACCCTTGCCTAAGGGACATAGCTCCCCACACAGATACGGCTAAATAACACAAGTACACGATAAAAATAAAAAATTTGGAAACTTTGTTCCGGACCAAGAACTGTACAAGACGTTTGGGGTAGCTTTCTAACACGCTCTCTAGATCTGCGCGTGACGTGGGCTTCTCCCCAGAGCAACAGGTGACGTAGCAGGCGGAGTACCCCTCGGATCGAAGCTGGGCCCGGGGCTTGGTGGACTTGCACGTCACGGAATGCTTCGCCGCGTTCATCCACTGCTCGTGTATGACAATAGATGGCGCCAAAATTGTCAGCTGGTTCACGTAACAAAAGAAAACGGCCAAACCTGGAAGAAAAGAGGAAACCTGATACTGTATATACAGGTAATTTAAAAGTAATTGTTAAATTTGATCCATCCTCACCTCATTATGATAATAAAATGATGATTATATTACATCGCGGAATGTTAAACGAGCCTTACCTGTGTACACACAGAAGTTCTGAATGGTTCTGAAGGAGGACGTGTAACCGATGAAGAAGGTCAGGAGGTCAGTTAGAGAGGTGATGGTGATAGCGAGGCCGCTCGTCCTCAGGGTGCGGTCCATCCTCTCCTCCACACTAAGCTCTTGTCCTATTGTCTGCGCATGCCCAGACATGATAATAAACATGTCGTTAATACCAATACCTTAAAAATTAAAACGATATAATGATAAAAAAATCATTGTTTTTTTTTAAGAAAAAAATCTTTCAGTTGTCAATTTTATGGCATACTTTTGGACAGGGGAACGCAATTAAAATAGTTGTAAAAATAACCACGTGATAAAAGAAAACGAAACATGTATACTTGCCTATTATCAAAAAAGGCATCACTCCTACAGAGTTCATGAACTTAACACCACAAGCACTTGCAATTCCCGCCGCCGGAACCATAGAGAGAATTGCACAGAAGACGCCGACGCGTCCCAGGTTTTGGCGGTCGTAGACGCAGTTGATGCGTCTCCCAGCAGTTGTAATAGACGCATAGGTCACCATGAGGCCTACTGTGATTATGAACAGATGGGCTTCAGCCATAGAGCTCCGAGCCACCTCATCGTCCAAAGCATTGTGGTAGGAGTATGCAATTTCTGTGTGATTTGTCTGAAATTCGTCCATCTGACGGGCAAATTCCTTAATCCACTCTTCTGATAGTTGACCATAATTTTCGGAATTTTCCTGGAGATAATACCTCAGCTTTATCATCTCTGCCGACACAAGGCGGTTGTCCTTTGAGGTCACCCTTCCAAGCATCGAGGAAACCAATATGGTTCCCCTGTACAGAGGGAAAGTCACGTTCCCTGTTCGCAGATCCTGTTGGAAGTCTGAAGCAAGAAGTTCCTGGCCAAACACAACACATTTTCTGTTATTTGTTGCACACAGAGATTGGTACGATAATTCAGTGTCTGACTGGTCCAAAATCTTAATTTTCTTTGTTATGTAATCGTTAATTTGTAAAACATCTTGATAAGCGTTTCCATCTAATACATTTTGGCCATTCGTGGATTTTATGATAACTTCCGCAAAAAATCCAACATCTGCTAATGTGTGGATCTGGAAATTATCATGATTGAGCGATTTGAACACGTTTCTTAGGATTTCACGGTCAATTGAAGCCTCGTTGTTCTCTGGAAGATACTGGGTTTCAAGGTCATGTTCAAACTCAAGTCGGAGAAGACCGATGCCCAAAAGAAGACTCAAAACGATGGAACAGATGATGAAGATCCAGGGGTGGCGGGCGATTAGTCGACCATAATGCCCAAATAGATGAGCAATCTTTCGGTCATGCGCAGTGTAACACCGCGAAAAGCACATAGAAGACATGGTGTGTTTGTTGACCTGAAATAAAAAGAGAAGATTTTATGAAAGTAACTATTCATCTTATTTGATTACGGTATATATGATCAAAACAAAGCTATTCAACAACATTTCAGGAATAATATCAATTTCGAGCGTATATAAGTACTACGTACGCCCGCACCGGAGCGTAAATTTATATTTTAATTATTAGTCAATAATTCGAGGTAATCCAAGTAATAATAGAGACACGCAATGCCACATTTGCAAATTGGTCGTGTAGGGTTCAGTATTTATAATTCTTGGATAAGCAACCGTTTTGATTGTGACCCAGGTAAGTATTAAGACCACGGGCCTATAGACGATTAAGTAAGTGTCATCTTACGTAATGTTATGTAACACTCGCGTCCTTCAGACATATAAAGACAAAGGGGACCGATACACTGCCCTGGGTTAGTTGCAGTAATTCAAAGTTATGTCAAGTCTTGCCGATCGAAGTCAAGATTCTTTTTAAATAACACGTACGCCTTATTCGGGTCATGTATTAATGGATGGAAAAATCACTCTGCATGTTGTATAACTTATATCTTGTCCTGTTATCAGATCAAACACAGACTAGCACATAAACCAAATCAACACCTCAAGGTTACAACCAGTAGTTTTACGATATTCAGAGAAATAGAGATATTGATTATTGAAACGTGAGAATAAGTACTCGCCTGTGAGAGGTTCACTTCCTAAACATTGCCATTGCTCCGGTATGTACATGTAGATCCGATCGAGACGTCGGTCAGCTCTCGTCTGCTTCTCACCGTGGTCGTCTGCTCTCTCGATGTCCGGTCTGCTAATGTTTACACAGGCGGGATCAATATCACAATTACCGAATATCGAGTAATCGTCCCCCCAAAACAATTAAAGAACCGACCTAGGCCCGACAGATTCTTCCCGTACCTGACATGTTTGTTGTACCTGTGTTCCTTTCGACTGACTCAGATAATAATTTGTACCTACCTAATCAATACAACGAGAAAGTTATAATTAAACCATATGGAGTCGAGATATCTACATGTTTGTTTACCGCCAAAGGTGTTTTTTTTAAATATAAATATCATGCAGATAGTGGTAAGAAGGAACAAGCTAGGGCACTTAATGTGTACGGACCCCCTCCCCCAATCCATACTTTCTACACTGTTAAATTTAACACATAGAAAACTCGCATTCGTGTTTTTATAATTTGCACACAATTTGATTGATGAGGGAATCTATGCTTTCGTCGCTTTAAGCTATAGACATGATACTTATTCGACATCGCAGTGATTATCAAATTTCGAGCTCATGGATAAAATAGATACACATGCGTGGAAAATCAAGGGTCCCCTATATACAGTGTATATAGTTATGACAAACGTGTATATCAAAACATATCACTACAGCGACAATATACCTACACTTCCGAATTTATGAAGAAATATTAAAAGGAAATAAAATTACCTCACTTAATAGATAAAACCTAAAAAATTCTTAATCTCACAACCTGCAAAAAAGTGAAATGATCGAAATACCAATCGACTATATGCATGTTTTTAACATGCTGTTTGAACTGAATGGGGATTGGGCCTTGAAACAGTCATGCAACTGTTATAGTGATCATCCGAGTCACCTTGTAAATTGACGCACAAGGTCCGTGTTCTGTTGATAACAGTAGAATTTCATGTCACAGGTTGCAACTGAAAAAGAAAATTTACCAAAATCCCTAGAGTAGATTGATTATGTAATAGATGTAATTCTAACAGTATAGATGATGAAACTCATATTTTGATAACATATGAAAAATAAGATCACCAAAGAAAAGATTTTTTTCAGTCAATTACAATAAAAGCAAATTTACATCAGCTTTTGATAATGAACAAAAACTTTTTGATTACTCAATATTGAAAACAAGCGATTTCTTATTTTTGTGGGCTAATTTATAAATAAAACATGTTATAGTATAGTCATATAGTAAAGTCATAAACTTTTATACATTGCATTTGTAAATTGTACACTATTGTTGGAATGAACAATGTCTTGTATTCATAGCTGGCCTATTCCCCTGTATGGAATTGTATTGATTTCATTTTTTGGGGTCTGTTCTAGGATCTAAATAAGAAATAAATGATCTGTTCTGTTCTACAACCTGACTCTGTTTTGATTTTTTTTACCACCCCGAATTAACCCTATTATTTTTGGTGGAGGGGGGGCTATTTTTTTTACAAGTATGCAATACATACATACTTACCTATTTTAGAGAGAGAGAGAGAGAGAGAGAGAGAGAGAGAGAGAGAGAGAGAGAGAGAGAGAGAGAGAAATACGGAAATCAAATTTCCACCAGTTTCGGTTTTTGGATTTAATGAATTGTGCGTAATCCGGTGTTGATTTTCAAAGAAGTCGAAGAAGAATGTGAGGATAGAAAGTCGAATAGTTTTCAATCAGTTAGACATCATGGGTCAAGCAGCGTCCAGACAAGAGGCATTCTGGGAAGCCTGTGGGTTCGGCCACAAAGACAGAGTGAAGAAGTTCTTGGAGGAAGGAGATGTTGACGTCAACTGGGTGTCATACACAGTAAGACCAAAACACTAACCATTGTTTCGACTGTTCGAATCTCCATCCACACCATATTCAACACATTATTTACATCATTTGATGGCATTTTAATTTCAATTCGATCTACAAATTGAGATGGAAAAGTAAGGAAATTAATGAATTGAAAATTGAAGGAAATTTAGAAACAGGTTGACCAGAGACATAAATAATGTTATTTATGTCTCAGGGTTGACTGATTTGTAAATTATGTTGGATATTTCAACTTACTTTTTCATAAATTGTTATGGAAGTTGAATTTTGAAATGTATTGAGTCAAAAAACTGTTAAAACGAATTTATCAGGGACCGTATAACTGAACCTTTTTTTAGAATGAGCTATTCTTTCGTATTATTAAGAGAGAGAGAGGAATAACAGTAGTATTTAAAGCTGAACACTGTTTATAAATAGACACTGTCACCGAGGCCAGATACTGGTATATAAACCCGTCGATTTTGTTACATCCAATTGCACACCTGGAACTTGTAGCTGACGTGTAGTATTCCATTGGTGGTCTTTCGATTTTATGCATTTATTTCTTATTTTATGCGCATATTCTGTTTGTAAATAATGCATTTGACCTGTTTATGTTAGTATTCTTCTGGCTTGACAAAAGTATGTAAAATGTGACGGTTTAACTTTAATCGCAACCAAGTAACACAGCAAGGCAAGATGTATGTCCACACAGGTGAGACCTCTTTTGTAACAGCGAAATACTTTAAAATGCGAAGAGGTCTGCAGCTTACATAGGGGTTGTAGGGATACTGTAGATTCCTAATTAAACGCGAGGAATTAATATCCGCGTAATATCGCGAGAAACAACCTTCGCGGATTTTAAAATCTCGCCATTATTTTCTGAGAGTTGAAAGCTATAAGAAATAAGGAGAAAAGTTCCACGTTCGCGATTTTATATTCTAGTGATTTGATACAAACCAGCGGGATCGCGGAATTAAGTACTCGCGTAATATAAGGAATTTACAGTAGCAGTGATAAAATAGAAATATGGCGGACAGTGCCTATTTACGAGCAGTGTTTAGCTTTAAACTTTACACTTTCTTTATTTTTTCCAGCATGACTGCTGTCCAATACATGTAGCATCCCAAGGCAAACCAGAGATAGTCAGAATGCTCCTGGACAAAGGGGCAAATGTTAATGTCAAGGACGTGGTATGTTTTATCAATGAAGTAATTATATGTAATTGAATATAGATAGTTACAAAAGGTACATGTAAGTTCTAATCAACCATGTTATTTTAAATCAATGCAGCTTCAATCTACATTAATCACATTTAAAGGGATGTATTCTTATGGATTATCATTCAAAATATTGTAGAGCACATAAGGGGGAATATAATATAGCAGAAATTTTAATTGTGTAATATATTTAATGTAAATGAAATGTCTGGTTGATTGTTTGTAAATTTTCACAAAATCAATCAGTAAAATACAAAATTTTCTTTTATTTACAGAGGGGAAATCTGCCCATTCATCATGCTGCCATGAAAGGTCATTTAGAGGTCGTACAAATTCTATTGGATGCAGGGTCAGAGGTCAACACTCAAGAAAAGGTCAGAAAATGACATTCATTTAATAGTTGTCATGTCTGTCCCTACAGTTCCTGTTATATTGTATGAAAATATGAAACTTTTGGAGAGTTATTTCAAATGATTTTATTTCTTGGAATAAAAAATGATTTACACATATTTACAATCTTCACATGATATGGTATTTTGATATTATTTTCAATATATGCATATTAAAGCACACTGTAAATTTCTTACTTTACGCAAGTACTTAATATTGTGATTCATTCGTTTTGCATCAAATCGCAAGAATATAAAATCCCGAACACTGAATTTTTATCATACATGTAGTTCCGGTTAGTTTACATGTGTCTGAAAAATAAAGGCAAGATTTTTAAATCCACTATTTTACGCAGATATTAATTCCTCGCTTTTAATTAGGCATCTGCAGTATATTTAGTGTATTAATACAGTTTTAACATGCATTGTCATGCAATGCCATGCAAAAGTGTGTATCCATAGATAAAATATCTTAACAATTTTCTCTAGAGAATTGTTATTCCAGGCTCATTTTACAAAATTAATTTATTACGGTAAATTCTTGTTCATGTTTATTTAAATCAAGATTATTGATGTAACCTTTGATTGTTAAATTTTACATACAGCTGTATATCTGTTTGAGATAATAGAGTTCAAACACTCAACTTAGTTTAATTTCTAATCTTGCAAGATCTAGCTACTGTCAAACACAACATGAACTTTTGTTTATTTATTTACAATACCCGTTTTTCCCCATTAATTAGTTACCTGTTTTACCCATTTTTCTTGATCTTGAATTTGATCCTACAGAACGGTTGGACGCCCCTGCATTGTGCAGCCTACTGGAACAAGCCTGACGTCATTAAATGTCTGCTGAAGAACAGCGCAGATGTCAGCATCCAAAACAAAGTAGGTGTGGTGATGGACCCCTCTCTAGTATCTGTTGAAACTGGGATAGACTCTTTGCATTCAGAACAAGGGGTCTGTGGTAATGGACATAGATCTCTGTCTAGTGTCTTCAGAAACTGAGACAGACTCCTTGTATTCAGAACATGTGTATGTGGTAATATACAAGGATCTCGCTCTAATGTTTGTTTAATTTCCAACTAGCATGTGTGGTAACAGAGGTTTGTTTTGTATAATAAAAGACAAACACACCACTTAAGGTAGCTCACTACACCTTGAAATATTTTCTCAAATCAGCAGAATATTACTTGATTATGATAAATATCATAATGGATAAGAAGTATTGAAGTCAAATAGGCAAAAAAATGTGCAATTTTGGATGAAAAAATTACATTTTCGAAAATTTAATTCTGTAAACATGAACAAAAGTTCCAAGCAGATTCGAACTCATGATCTGCGGTTCAAAAGCCCAATACTTTAACCACTGAGCTACAACGATATACAACCCAACTGAACGATATAAACAGTTTAACAAAACATTCAAATCGCCATCTTGTGACATAGTGTCTTAAAAAGTATAAGTCTAGGTGTAGTGAGGTACCTTAATAGTCTGTGTTGGTTATTGAAGGGTAAAAGCTGATGCTGGATATCGGCAATATGATTGTTTTATTCAACCTTCACTATATTACACAATGACTGGACTTTTCCATTTTCCATGGTTGTTATTTTTTGTGAAAATTTGCACAGTGTCTTTTAGACTACAAATAATTCAATATTAAAATTTGACTTCAATTGGTTTTATTGCCATCAATTAAAAAACCATAGAAAATAGATTTACAATAAATAAATGTACTTATTTTGGAATCAAATTGCAAAAAATTGCAACTGCAGAAAAACCTGTTGAACAGTAATCATTTCATTTTCTAAGGATGAGAGAACAGCCCTACATGAGACGGCTCGGTCACAGGAAAAGGGGGATTTCCAGCTTGGGGAAATCGCCCAGTGTCTTATTGAGGCAGGAAGTGATGTCAACGCCAAGAGTAGTGACTTAGGAGAGGTAAGAAAAAATATAAAAAATTGTTTCTGTTAACCCACAAGTTTGTTTGAGTTATAGTCAAAACAGGGTTTTTTTCCTATAAAAAACCTGTCTAATATTTTGATGCAGATATTATGATTTTATTTTTTTCCATATGTATACTACAAAAGCTGAAAATATATTGTTTTTCCAATAGTGAATACTGGTACATGGATCTTAAAAAAGTTGACCAAAACCCAATATCTATAAAAAGAATGTTTTATTTGTATTATACTTTCATGTAAAATACTGAAATCTGAATGGTTTAGACGCAGATTATAATCTGTTCTATTACCCTCAGCATTAGCAACACATTTGGCAATGGGTAACACAATGAATTGTTACATGCGCTTAAATTATGCGGTACAGTTTGCCGTAGAATTCACATCAGCAGTAAGTTTTCTTTAAAATTAAGACATTCAGTATAATAGAATAAATAGTGCCTGTTTGGCAGGGCAACAGTTGAAATTGACACCCCTTGAAAACCATTGTCAACCTCTGCTTCGTGTAACCAAGTTAAATACTTATTTTTAACTAATAACGTTTTCTATACACATCTCAACATTCTACAACAATGGAAATCATCTGAAAAAATTTGTATTACAAATATTATATACCTTATTTGAATTTATGTTCACCAGCCAAGTATGGGTATATAACCTTGATGAAATATGTATATAAATAAATACAGAGTTAACAAAATTCCCTAAAATATGTACTGAATTAAAAAATTTCTAAATGCTCAGCTACTGTAAAGAACTAATGTCAGGTGTAGATGACGGTACATCTGTTTTTGTAGGCGGATTTCACCGGTCTGATGTTTGCCAGCTACCACAACCACCCTGAAGTTGCCACTGCCCTTATCCAGGCCGGCTGCGAAATCAACGCATTTGGAACCGTGAGTAATGTCCTAACTGAAATAATTTAGCCATCTTTGATTAGACGTTTTCTTAAAAAAAAAAATGGAGAGTGTTACATTATTGCTGTTAGTATAGAACATACAAGGTACCTGTATACTTTATTTACTAAGCTCCCTCTCTGTGCTTGTAGAACCGTTGGACGGCATTACACTGGGCTTGTGATCGGGGCCATGAGGAGATGGTGTTCCTTCTTCTGGAAGCAGGAATCGATCCAACAATCAAGGGATGGGTAAGATATACCGTATATCAGGTTTTTTCCGCATCAGGTTTTTTCTGTGAATCAGAACCTAGAGCAGTATATAAAATTTATGCGAATCAAATTTTCACTATTTCAAATTCATAGTGAAAATATAATTCACGATTGTTTAATCCTGTGAAATAAGAGGGGAAAAAATCTAAATTGTCACTCTTACTAATAAAAAATTCGGACAATAAAACCATTTACACCATTTTCTAAATGTGAATAATTACCGATAATTATTTTCAGAGACGCAAACAGTCATAGATCAATAAATCATGTACCGTTACATATACCGGTAGCTTAGGTATAATTAGACATCGGTTTATGCAAGGAAAGTGACCGTTTTAATTAGATTATGAATGGATTATTAGATAAACAACGCTTACATACCTGTTATCTGGCACTTGTCCTCCGATCCCACAATATCTACCTCTAACTAAACTAACTGAACACAGTTCACCATACTGAAACTTACCGGTTTACTTTATAAGGAAAAAGTGAACTCTATTACAAAACAAAACTTTGTATCAAGTTTACGCAGATTTATTTTCCGCGATTCGAAAATCATCACAGAAATTGGATACACACAGAAAAAACCTGATATATGGTATCTGTGTAATAAATGTACTCGCTGTCAACAGAAATAGACTCCACAATCAGGGGATGGGTAAGATTTATCTGTGTGATAAATGTACTCTCTGTCAACAGAACTAGACTTCACAATCAGAGGTTAGACAAGACACATATTTATGGTACGTGTATTATAACAAACACAAAGAACAGTGATGTAACAATAACTAAATCTGCAAATTTCAAAGTAAATATAAACAGAATAGACGATAGTTAACAGTGAATTTCTGAGATAATTTCAGACCAGAGAAGACAATAGAGGCCATATTGTTAAAGGATCTTTATCTGAAGATCCTAGCTATTTTCAATTTTTATTTATTTTTTTTGGCAGAGAAATGAGCTGGCGTCTGACCGCTGCATAGACAACGAGATGAAGGAGATGGTGATGAACGCTGTCAACATGTTTGAGGAATTGTCCATCTTGGACAGGAAGGTGTGTTTGAATTTCATCAACAATTTTATATTAATCAAATATTCATTCCATTTTTTTTATTTCAGGTTTAATGTAGGAATACAAATAAATGTTAGCCTACAAAAAATGTAATGAGGATAAGGCATGATGTACTTAATATGTATTACTTTTCCTGTACACAGGATCCCTCTGTAGAAAAACCTAAGGGCAAAGAGGTCAACACGAGTATGAAAAACATTCAACCAACAGTGAAAAGAGACACAGAGAATAAATTAGAGGATGATATAGTTGTCAAGACCCAGTCTGATATCACCACAGATCCTGTCAACTCTGAGAAAACTTCAGGACTAGTGAACATTGTTAATAAACAGAGTGAAGTAGATGAAAATCAGCCTGAAAGTATAATCTGCCATGTTGAGGATGAAAATAAAGTAAAGGATGATCAAGACACCCAAAAAGACAAGGCAGAAGGGAACCAGGCAAATGAGAACCAGACAAAGGGGATCCAGTCAGAAGGGAACCAGTCAGAAAAGAACCAGACAGAAGAAAACAAGGGTGAGAGGAACCAAAACAGTCAGTCAGACAGACAGATTGATCATACAGAATATGGGAATGACAGCTGAAAGTGAATCTGGTTTATAATCATTACCTCTTTTCAAGTGCCATTTCCTTCTTCCCTGTTTGCCTTGCCTTATATCTACAAGTATGCAGTATAGATTGTTGGTGACAATCTATTAGTGACAAGGAGATTCTGACATCAGAGATCAAGGCTAAGAAAAAAAACTTTGTTTGGCATTGATGATTAAATTTATTGATTGCGTTGTTTATTGAGGAACAAAGAAAACATCCAATAGATGCACATGGAACATACAAAATTACAAAAGATCTTGATATACATTTGTTATTACTTTGTGTAATTACTTTGTTATTACTTTGTTTTCTTATAAGATTAACTGTCGCAAATATTTTCATAGACTAAGTGTTCATAACTATTAAGAATTCATTTTTAATAAAAGAGAATTTGTTTAAGATTATAACTGTACAGAAATCTTATCTTAATTTTTCAAATATATCCTACTAGCTTACCAGTGGTTAACTAAATCTGATTTGTTATTTCCCCACATTATATGTTTATTGTTTTGATTTATAGTGTAGCCTTTTTTCGTTGTATTTCAGTCCTCTAAGCTATGACTTATTAAATACACGTAACTTGATGTTGCAGCTCAAATGCATTTAATTTTTTCCATAAGTCAAATAAGGGATTTTTTTTTTGCTTTCATATTTATCTGTACTTTGTGCAATAAATTTCAATGACTTAAACGTTTTTTATGATTTGTGATAAATTTTCGTCTGAGAGTTTATGTCTTTCAAATAAAGATTCAATTGTTATTTCTATTTGAATTTCCTTGTCTTGCTTACCTGATAGACACAAGATTTTTACTTGTGCCAACTGTGTTTATGTCGTGATTAAGTTTATGAGGAGAAAAGTTTATACCTGTATGTAGATTGCAACGTATGGCGTTGATGATTAACCTTTTTTAAAGATTTTGATATAGATGGAGTAGATAAGAATAAATTTTAGCACCTAGATAAGTAGATAAAGCACCTAGTCATTAAGTAGTTGATATAGGCCTTAATGTTCTCAAACTCTCTAGTGGCGGTTTCCTTTCGGCAAACTGTAAGTCTTCCACGCTAAAAAGCAGTCTCTCCTAAGGAATCCAAAGTTCAGAGTCTTAAAAGTGTAAGTTGACAACAGACTTTGAAATAAAGTTACTTCCGATATAATTTGAATGCTTACAAGAAATTTCTGCTGGGTAGTTGAATGCTTTTAAAAATATTTAACAAAGGGGCAACTATGTAAAATATGAAATTAAAACAATATAATATTTTTTTTCAATTGTCATGAAATACACTTTACGGTACACATATTTACATTGACGTTGAACATAAGTAACACGGTTTCCTATTTATTTGTGGATACCGTTGCCGTCGTGCAAACGTTTGGTAAAAAACTACAAGACTACAAATATCACAAATAGGAAAATGTAGAACAATTATTTTCAACTTTAGAATAAACATGTTAATTACTTTAAAGACCATAATGGCATGTCATACTTAAAAGAATGTTTTTTTCAGTTAAATAAATTTTCATTAGTAACTGTACTTAAAAAACCCGATTAAATCCTGACAAAATAAAGCAATTATTGATATAAAACGACTCGCATAGTTGTTTGAGGCACTCATCAGATAGGATGCAAGAGATTTGTCAATTGTATGACCGCACTGGTCAGTAAGGCCGACGGGAAGTGAGTGCTTGACCAGAAATAAATAGTTACTAAAAATAGTTAGCTTGTAGAAAAGTTTAACATTAAACTATAGACAACACGCTCCCCGTCTGCATGATATGAAGAAACCAATCAAATATACACTAAACATTAACAAGTTATTCATTGAACTGTTTTATTTAATCGTCACTATACATTGAACATTATACAAAATGGCACAGAAAAATAATTTCGGAAATCGGACGCAAAAAAGTGATTGTGAACTAGAGTCTCTTTGCGTTGAAAATGAAATTCCTCTTGGTAAGGAAATCATTTTTTAAAACTCCAAACTTTCTTAGTGAAATTACATAGACAAAAAAAAAAAAAACAAAAAAAAAACAAAACCCAAAACAAAACAAAAACTAGCGGTATTACGAAAACTGCACAAGAATTGATGTAGTAGTTTTCCACAGTTTTTTTAGTGGTTTATGGTTCATATTTTATTGTTAGTTTTCGTTTTTTTTATCTATCTATGATAAATGTAGGCCTATTTTATCTTATATAATTTTTGTCTCTGTGTATAACACGATCAAATGTTTCAATTTGGCAGGTTTCAAGAAGACGATTGAATACTTGAATGGAGGTGTGTTTTCCGTTAGCAAAAATTATGAATTTTTTTTTATCAGTACGAATATACTAATCGTCGATGAATAATAACGTTTCAGATTTAAAAAACAACATTCATAAAATATCACCTGCTTACAATATTAGTTGAAAGGCAAAATGAGTTAAATGTTAAACCACAGTGAAATACATTAATTACTGATAAAATAATACACCAAAAAAAGCTTTTGTGTCAAAAAAGAGAAAAATTTTGAAAAGCGACAATGAATATAAGATGCTCATGAAAAATGTTTTTAACAATAAACCACATTCAAACTTACGACAATCGGGCTTTTGGATTTTGAATCGCAGTTCGTAGTTCGTTATTCGCTTTTCAAAAGTGAACTGCAATCTAGAACGCAGTTCGCAATTCAAAATTTATTATTTATTTTTGGGGAATGAAATTGTAAGGTTAATTACTTGTTGTAAACCACTACCACATGATGACCATCTCAAGTTTTTGAGATTCGGGCCATACTTATAGTACACAAAAGAGTCATAAGAGGGGGGGGGGAGTGAATATCGGCATCAAGAGCACCTACCTATGGGGCTAAAATTTAAGGGCCATCTTCTAATGGTAAACTTCTACTCCTGTGTTAACATGGTGATGTGTTCATCTCTAGTTTTTAAGGTTCGGGCCCATACTACATAGCACACTTTTCATTATTGGGGGGGGGGGGGGGTTAAACATCGGGCTCGGAAACATCGAGGGGCTGAAATTTTTAGAGTCACCTACTTGTTGCAAATGCATAAATATGACGAATGTTTAATAAATAAACATCAAGTTCAAAAGTTCACCGGGATATGAACTTGGTTGGTCATGTGATCAAATCCTGTGAAGCCCGACGGACTTCTTAGAAAATTTGATCACGTTCTTATATTTACATTTGAAAAAGACACATTGTTTAGAATTGTTCAAATTATCGAGATTTTATGTTTTCGGTAATCCAAGCGACAAGCGATAAGTGCGTGCTATAATCACTGTGACGTCATGAAAAAGTTTATAGAGAACTGGATTCGGTTTTTTTTTCTCAATTAAGAAATAAACAGCAAGTTTAAAAATTCACCGGGATATGAACTTGGTAGGTAACGTGATTTAATCCTGTGAGGCTGGAAGGGCTTTTAAGAAGATTTGATCACGTACCAACCAAGTTCATACCCAGGTGAACTGTTTAACATTGTTGTTTATTACTTATATTAACACTTGAAAAAGGCAAATTGTTAAGTTACCGAGATTTTATGTTTACAATAATCCACGCGACAATTAAGCTATAAGTGCGTGCTATGATCATTGTGACGTCATGAAAAAGTTCATTTAAGAAATAAACAGCAAGTTTAAAAGTTCACCGGGATATGAACTTGGTAGGTAACGTGATTTAATCCTGTGAGGCTCGAAGGGCTTTTAAGAAGATTTGATCACGTACCAACCAAGTTCATACCCAGGTGAACTGTTTAACATTGTTGTTTATTACTTATATTAACACTTGAAAAAGGCAAATTGTTAAGTTACCGAGATTTTATGTTTACAGTAATCCACGCGACAATTAAGCTATAAGTGCGTGCTATGATCATTGTGACGTTATGAAAAAGTTCATTTAAGAAATAAACAGCAATTTAAAAAGTTCACCGGGATATGAATTTGGTTGTTCACGTGATTAAATCCTGTGAAACCCGAAGGGCCTCTCAGAAGATTTTAACATGTAAGAGCCAAGTTCATATTCCCGTGAACTTTTTAACATTGCTGTTTATTACTTAAATGGCAAATCGTTCAGAATCATTAATATAACGATTTACCATTACGATATTGCAACCGTCAAGCAATAAGCGCGTGTAATAATCATTGTGACATCATAAAAAAGTTCACACAGAATTGAACGTTTTTGCTATCCTAAAGGTTCATATAAGAAAGAATATTTGCAAATTTAAATATACAGAATTAAATGTTTTCTCTATTCTATAAGTTCATAAAAGGAAAAAAGGAAACATATTTGCAAATGTAAAAATTGAAAGAACGCACACCTTAACTTAACACACACACACACACACACACACACACACACACACACACACACACACACACATATATATATATATATATATATATATATATATATATATATATATATATATATATATATATATATATATCTTTCCAATTTATAAACTAAATAAATACAAGAAGCTTGTAAAAATGTACGTGAAGAAGTTCATATCTAACTAGAAACGAGCTCGTTGCAAAGCAACGAAGAGGTCTTCCGTTGCAGCTTCCTGTCGGAAAAGGATTGTCAATCAGTCTGATTAAAAGCACCCTCTTTTCCTTACAGGGTCTGACAGGTATTGATAAGGGGGTCATCTTCACCCGACCTAAAATTCTGACCAATCAGGGCTTTAGAAAATGTATTGGAATTTTTAAAATGGAGACAGGCAAATTATTTTAATCCTGCTTTCTATGTAACCCCCAGACTGAGTATTGAAGAGTTGCACCTCTCATTAACAGATAAAGTCATGTATTTGGTAAATGAGATATATATTTAGGTTGTGTGCAAATATAGAGGTTAAGTGAAGATGAATTGTTATCGATACCTATCAGACCCTGATGGGTGTAGGCAGAAGGGTGGTGATTTTAATCAGACAGGATTGTCAATATGATGGAAGTTCAGAAAATCAAAAATAAATGATGACGGCTTCTCCAACCTGAGGGTGCGCTGTACGAGAGGTGCTCAGTGTGAGGGACAACACTCCGTATAACGTTTGGCCGTGCAAACACTCAGCATCGTTTTTGCTTCGGGGAACAAATTTATCCGAAATGTATTAACAAGCCAATAAAAGAAAAAATTAATCTTCAAAATCTAACCCGTGGTAGTGGTAGGGGAGGGGGGGGGGAGATGTGAGGCAGCTATAACTTATTTTGTTTAATATAATTTGTTTTCAATTTGCCATAAAAATTTATATTGCCTTCTACTAAAATGTGGGTTGGGGGAGGGGGAACAATGCCCAAAAATTCAATTTCCTTTAAGTTAAATTAAGGTGAATTTTGGTTGCGAGAAAGGGGGAGAGTGCTCTCAGTGGACTAACTGGCGGTTCTGTGAGCAACCTCACAAATAATTCCCCCCTCCCCACTAAGAAAAAAAAAATCATAACTAAAGTATTTATCTACAGACACAACTTATGAAATTTCCTCCAATGACCTTGAACTTCACAAAATAACCTTGAAACAAAATCATAACACACACTTAGGTCATAGGCAATCTTTGTGTAAATTAAGATCTTTCAATGTTTAGAGGGCGCCTTGTTTAGAACGCTACATTACAGGAATAATTTGTTCACTTAAGGTCTACTCCGCGCCTTGCCGCCGGAAATCGGTGTCACTAGTGCTTAATTTGGCGCCGGAATCCTCAAGGGATTACCCGTCCCCCGAGAAATCCGGGCTCACCTAATGAGCACAAGTCAACACTTAGGTCATAGGCAATCATTGTGTGAAGTAAGAACTTTCAATGTTTGGAGGACGTCTTGTTTAGAACGCTACATTTCAGAAATAATTTGTTCACTTAATGTCTACTCCGCGCCATGGCGCCGGAAATCGGTGTCACTAGTGCCTAATTTGGCGCCGGAATCCTCAAGGGATTACCCGTCCCCCGAGGAATCCGGGTTCATCTAATGAGCACAAGTCCTAGTTTGGGCGCAGGGCGCCATGTTTAGAACGCTAAATTACAGAAATAATTTGTTCACTTAAGGTCTACTCCGCGCCGTGGCGCCGGAAATCGGTGTCACTAGTGCCTAATTTGGCGCCGGTATCCTCAAGGGATTACCCGTCCCCCGAGGAATCCGGGCTCACCTAATGAGCAGAAGTCCTTGTTTGGGGACAGGGCGCCTTGTTTAGAACGCTACATTACAGAAATAATTTGTTTTCTTAAGGTCTACTCCGCGCCCTGGCGCCGGAAATCGTTGTCACTAGTGCCTAATTTGGCGCCGGAATCCTCGAGGGTACACCCGTTCTCGAGGAATCCGGGCTCACCTTATGAGCACAAGTCCTAGTGTGGGTGCAAGGCGGCCTAATAATTTCAGTTGTTTAACATCGGGATCGGAAAACGCTTGAAAAATACATAAGTAGTTCTTATAAAAACTTGAAGTTTGGTTTAGTATTTTTATAACATTTTACTCGGTTTTATTTCAATTCATTTACCTTAAGAGATGCAAACATACATAAAATACAGTTCGACCTGTTAATTCAAGAATGCACATTTTGTCTCACGAGTAAGAATTTCGATCGAAAGATTCATTCAGTAATGCAGTTGACCTCGATGAACTGACCTCAATCATAAGAAGATGCTCCATGAACTGACCTCGATCTATTGATGTTGCATAATGGTAGCTAGGAAGACGGCTTGATTTATAAACAAAGTTTCGTTATAATGCGACCTCAATAGCAAGTTATGATGGCATTCAATGTTTTTCAGTCGCATTGAATTATTTTAATACAACTCTTTCTTTGTATACGTGTTAATGCTCTTTGAAGAGCCCTACTCAGTATTCTGAAGAAGAAGATACATTAACATTTAATAATTACGTTAAAAATATAAAATTAGACAAGGAGTTTACGAACGGCTTTTCCCAAATTTATCTAAAAATTAAATTTGTTGACGGTTTATAATAATGAAATTATGGTGTACAAATTCAAAATATTCTATATTTTGTAAAAATACAGTACTTATTTTATTATTTTACATCAAACTGATCATGTTGATTGCTTCTAGCTATCAATATATCATTATTGCCGATCATTCCTTTAAAAGGAATACTTGTTTTTTGTTAGTGCGTTGCAGTTAGTGCTGGCTAGCTTTACTCTGGTAGTGAGCTATCATGGTACATGTATTTCAAAGAAACAAGAAATCTGTCGACACTTGCAGTACTTTGATGATTTCTATGGCGACCGACTGCGTTGCATAATGTAGTCGTATTTCATAACTTCTTAATCCAAGAACAATTTTCCTTTGACTTAAAACTTTTAAGTATAATATATTATTCCGTTCATATCTGTAGAAGTTTAGCGTGTTCAACAGGTTGATTTATTAGCAACATTATCCGATTACGATTTCGCACCTACATGTATAATGTGAAGATTATTGACTTCGAATAAAAGCCTTATTTTTTAACAATTGACCACTGTAGTGAAAGCACACTTCGATACTCAATAATATTCGATAACCTTCGATACATTGTTACTCAATTACATAACAATTGATGATCTGCAGCCATATAAACATAACACGACTGGGGCTATATAGATGTTCTCAGCTGTGTGCGCTGAAGCGACACAAGATTTTCGGTCGCACGCTGCGATTGAATTAACACAGACTGACCGAATAAACAAACGGGTGGGAAAGTGAAAATGTTACACAAAAGAAGTCGCCAAAAAATGATTTTCGTCAAATCTGATTATCTTTTTGCCAATTAAAAAAAATCCGAATGCCTCAATTCAGGACACCTTTTATCGTGCCAGCACCTACCGCAAACATGAAACATGGAACTTTGATTATAATAAACTACCTTGTGCGCAATCGTATTAATCATTGCTAAATCAACTGTACATGTAAAATAAATTTATCTTTTCATCTTAAACCAATATCATAGTTGAAATCATAATAAAAGAAAATTATAGTTGTGTTCGTACAAAAGTCTGAAGCATGCACTCGCGCGGGATCTCCTCGGCCATGTGCGAGGGATGATCATCATTTAAAAGTATTAATTTTTGTGGGTTGTTTGTTGATTTAAAACAATATTTGTACAGATTTATAAACATTTTAAACCTACAAACCAACCATTAATTTAAGACTGACGAAGTTTCCGATTTGTAGTAATATCGCCTTTATAATTTTTTAGAACGTCTTCTTACACTCTAATGTTTAATTAAATAAAAACAAGATGGACAAACTCTTATAACATGAAGAAATTAAAACAGATCTTGTATTTTATTTACCGGTATATAAACTAAAACAATTCTACAGTGCGCGGCTAAATAAACTCATATATGAGAGACGCAACTCTCGTGTATTAGATAACCGCTGACCGCTAGTTAGCCCCGTCGCGACCATGATGACCGATTTTCTAGGCCGCGGGTGAGGGATAGCTTACGTAACGGTACACACACAGCTCTTATTCAAGGTAGATTTTAAATGCATGCAGTATGAAAACTCAAATGTAATACATAGATTTATTTTAAATCCGTAGTTTGTGTTTTACTACAAAGGAAGAATAATGTTTTGTTTTCCGATTCTCGTTTTAGGGATTGTGCACTATAAGAACTTAACAAAACTGACATAAACTCAAAAAAAAATCTATTCTAAAAAAAAATTTCCTGTATAAACCAGCATACTTTCTGTGGTAACTTTATGCCAGTTGCACGCACATAGACTTTCGTTAACTTGCCAAATTAAACGAGGTACATGTTAACATGTACAGCTTTTTACACTCATACAACACAAATCACCAACAAAATAACATTGTAACGACCTTTATGAGATCCCAACAAACAACTTTTCCAGCGACAGCCATATCGAAATCCTAACCGTTTTTGAGTTATTAAGCAAAAACTTTCAAGCGCTATTGGCCCTTAATTTTAGTCACCAGCCCTTTTGTATTGGTGTCAAATGAAAGCCCTTAACATTCTGCACAACTTTTATTCTACATGTCTTAACAAAATAATTTTCGTTTAAAAGATACAAAGCAAAATATGTCTAAATTTTCGCACTTTTTGGAATCCTATTTTTTGACCCCCTACCTTTTTCTAAATAACAAACGTAATCGAAAAACAAAAAATCGATGTGCACAACTTCAATGTCTCTGTTATTCAAATTCGCTGGATTCCCATTCCCTGCTATCATAGTCTCGGAGCCTTTGTCTGGAAACCAAAGGCCCTAAAAAATTTTAAAAGGGGAATAACTCGTTAACGGAAGAGGAATTTTAAAGTTTATGAAAAGTTTTAGATAGTGTTTTGTAATGTCTATAAGCCCTGAAAATTTGAGCAAAAACCGTTCAGAAATGAGCAAGATATGAAGCCTCAAAGTTCGCGTCTAGGAAGAAAAAAAAAAAAAAAGAAAAATAAGAATAATCTTACAAGCACAATAATAGTAAGGTCTTCCGTTGGAAACGGAAGACCTTAATTAAGGTATATACTGCATAATACATTTTTTTTGTTGCATATATCTGTTATCACAAATCATCTGCTACTGTATATACTTGAATTTAGTATCACGCTAAAAGTGGAACATTTATTTTTGAGTCATATAGTTTGACTTAAAGGTATATGTGGCGTATTTTTAGTGAATAACAATAATAAGATCTGATTATTTGCTTCATTTCTTTACTTAAAGATAGGACTTTCACACAAATTACGCGTTATAAGTCAATCGCATAACAAAGATACAATAAATCAAAAAATTTTTTTTTATTTTTTACCGGTACGGTAAAAAATACAAAGGATTTGAATAACCCCGCCTTAAATGGGTCACGTGACATCCATCTCGGTCTATCAACAACAATGGCGACGACGAGAAAAATAGGTATTACCGTTAAGTTTGATAGATTTTGGCAATGAAAGAAAAAAGAGACAGACTGACAAGGATAGGAACAAAGGGAAGATTGTCATCGGAGACCATGTAGATTGATGGAATAGGAATTAAAGCCGAATTAAACTTAAGTTTCCATCATGAAGTTGTAGGGGTTTTGCTATGGTCAGATTCGTGCTCCATGTGTTCTGCGTCTTTACTTATAAGTTATATACCACAAGTGGATTTTCGTTTAGAGGAACTTTTGAATAAAGAATAAATAAACACTCTCAGTACATGCATCCCTCAGGGAGAGGGGTATTTACTTCGTTTACCGTGTCGATGATATAAGAATTATCTAATTTAAGACATGAAAAACGTGATTCTAATTTGTAAACAAACTGTTCTTCCATCGTGGTTTCAATGCTAGGTTTTCCCGCACTCATGCGCAGTGGCATTATAAATGGCGGATCACATTAATATTCATCAGACGTGAAGCAAAGTTTAGAGACAAATAACTAAAGACAGAACATGTTTTATGGGCCTAGAGTTTGTGAAACGTCTAATTATAAGAAGTATGATCTATATTTTTACTCAAACTCATATCAAAAATTTTACTCCAAATACGCCACATATACCTTTAACTCCTAGATGTAATCATCACCTGCCATCCATTTATGGCATTTTATGCAAAGGTTATAATTATAGAAATGATATTTGAATTACTTTCTTCATAACGACCTATATACAACATTGCACTGATTTCTGTTAAGTGTAAAGTGTTAAAGTGTAAACTTATACAATTTACTTTTAATCAATTGTTATTAATAGGTCTTCTTTACAGAGGTTTCCTGATCTACGCTTCAAAGCGTTGCGAGATCCGCAGAAAAAACGCACTATTTACTTTCCTATCATAAACCCGTCCGCCTTCTGACGGCCGGTGTAACGAAGAATTTTGACCTGGGTTGAAAATTGACCCTGATCCGTTGAAAATCGACCCGCATCGTGGAATTTTGATCATTAAACCGGTTCAAAATTCAACAGCAAATAAGCACAAATTAACGAATCAATATTTATAACTTGGGTTTATTTAATTAAAAATTATCAGGTTTTTTACATATTTTTTCTTTAGATTTACATGTTTACATGTTTCAACAGGGGGACAAAAAATAATACTTTTAAATGATTATTTTTCGAATTTACATATTATCCCTTTAAATAGGAAATAACTATTTTATTCATAAAAAAAACTTTTCGCGTATAATTGCTGTTTTGTGTGATATCTAAATTTGAAAAAAAGAATATTTGTAAAATATTGTTACACGTTAAACTATTTAATTCAGTAAAACTCCTTTTTTAATTCGCTGGATGAGTGTACAGATATAAGTAATAAAAAATATTACAATATGTCGTATTGTTTAATTTTGGTTTTATACATTCACCAAGTAAATTGAAACTTTGATATTGTTCATTGTAAATTTTCTGGGTGGGTGTTTTGGGTTTTTTTTTGTACAGGATGACAATAAAGCAATTTTGCTTTAATAGTTTCTAAATTGCTTTGATTGCAAAAACTTAACATAAATTTACTAACAGTAATTGTTTTCTTTAATAAATTGGTAAAATGCATTTTTGGAATAAAAATATGAAGTAGAAGATCATACAACAGCGTTAGAGTAGATGGTCACAGGCATCTACATTATTAATTTAATTTAAACGTTTTTTATTGAAATTCAAATGGATTGGATAACAGACATACCCTTTCCAACATACAAAGTCAAGAAGTGCTGTTATAAAATGATCTATGGTCATAAGAATTTCGTATTACTAGTTTACAGAATATCATTGATATTATGTGTATATAAGACAAGGGATACTTGAATATTAAATACATTGTAATTATCTGAATCGAACATTTACCATTTATGATTGTAAGACATATTGTTGGTAGACATTTTCATTCACACCTACATTTACAAACCTATCACCTTCATTTATACTTGCAGGGATACAAACATAAGAATGAAATTTTCATAATCCTGACCATTTGAAAAGAACAGTAAATAAAAGGGAACTATATAATAAGTAAATACACATGTATAATACTTAAATATGTTTAAGCAGTGTAACTTAAGAGAATCAAAAACGCTTGGAAGAACTATAAACATAGGAAACAATTTTACAATTTTATTTATATGAAAACTCAGAACAACAATAAAGTATATGGTTAATACAAAAAGGTACACTTATGTCACTAAGTTGTTTAAAAAGTTCGTCTAGATCTCTTTGGTGAGTGTATCTTGGTCATCCAAGAAAAAATGCACATTTCTTTAAGATTCAGACCCACAGCATAAACATCGACTCTCATCAATTAGAAACTAAAACTAAATTGAGCATTTAGATTACTAGCTTTATTTCGTAATTGACATAAAATAATATTTTCTCTCCTATTGCCTAAACTGAAGTGTTTGTGAGCTTTTGGTATATTTTGTTTTTTTAAGTTTTGACTTTAAGATGGATAAAGTTGATGAAATTTTCGTTTCTGCATCTAGATTATTCCATAATTTACAATAATTTACATGTAGACGGAATAAAGCTATTGTAATTAGTAGTCCGATATAGTGGTAGACGGTAAAAAAGGTAATTCGACCTAAGATTATATGCATGTGCAGTTGAAAAATATGATTGAATTGAATCTAACATGTAGTGGTGCTAAACCATTTATTTTCTTGTAGAATAGAATTAGTTTATGTTTATCCCTTTGAGATTGTAGGCTTTCCAAACCAAGTTCACTATATAAAATGATTTTAGAAGGATTAACTCTCATTCCTGTTACTATCCTGGCTGCTTCAATTTGTACATGTTTAAGCAATTCGGAGTTTTCCTTGAAACAGTTGCCCCACGCAACATCACCATATTCCAATATAGGTCTGATAAAAGCCGAATTTTAACAAGTGTTTCTCTATCAATTGTATGCTTGAGTAATCTTAATATATTCAACTTTTTGCATGCCTTTACATATATACCATTAATATGATTGATTAGATCAACCATCCTGCGACTGCAGCTGATGCCTACTTTTTAAAATTGTTTACATTAATAGAGGGTATATGTTTTTAATTATGAGCAAATATATAACGTCAGTTGCCTGTGTTTCTAATTTGCAGGTAAATAATGGAATTAAAAATTCAAAATCATAGAGATGAATTGTATCTTTTAAAAGAACTAATACTATGCATATGCAGAAAGTTGGCTGGTGCTTCAAAAATAGTTTATCTAGCAAGTGAATGAAAAATTATTGTTAAGTCGTATAATATAAATAAAAACTGTTGACGAGTTGTTGGATAAAAATATGACAACTATTTATTTATTGTTTTGTCAGGGAAATATTCTGACTTCTTCAAATTAAGTATTGTAATAAAAAATGGATATCAAATTTTCAGTCTCAAATTAAACTGATTATTCGGATATATCAACCTAAAATAAATCAGCCACGTTCGCATATGTATCGGACAGTATGAAAATTTTAAAACTGAAACTTTCATATATGTACATGAATGTACATTTAAACAGTGTAGAGTAAGTTCTAGTTCAGACCAAGACTCTGAACTTGGGGTCAATTCTCAACAGGATCAATTTTCAACGTGTCGAGGGCATCAGAGTTCAGAAAAAAAAGAATCTTTCTCATACCGTTGAAAAATGACCCTGGGTATAAATTTCACGATTTTGGTCTCAATTTTCAACGTTGAAAAATGACCCCCGGGTCATTTTTCAACCCGGGTCAATATTCTTCGTTACACCGGTAATGAACATCCCCAAAACAAGGTGTATAGCAAATTTATAAATCTTTTAAACCAGTAATTCACAACGGTTAGCACATCAAGTTTCACATACAGTGTATTGCTTAAATAAGAGTGAATTCATTCATTTTTCTTAAAATTAACTAGAACACAGTTCCTTTTTGTCAAACAATATGTACCTGAAAACTGCTCCAACAGTATTGTTAAGCTTCCGTACCGTCTCAAAGTTTATTTTTTTAAGGTATTGAATTTTATTTGTTTTATATATATGCAGTGCATAGCTATGGGACCATTTATAGTTTTGATTGTACAAAACTAATCCATGGGGGTAAAATGCACAGTGATGATCAAACACACGAACCAGATTGGGATACATCCGGGCCAGTTTTGCAGCCATAAGTACAGAGTTATCACCCCATTTGGATGGATAATAGGTTTTATAAGTTTCAATCCACTTTTCGATGAATTGTGAACCTTTCTCTGCATATATCAGCGCGCTTCCTATCGACCGGTCGTGAGCTTTACCCATTGTACATTTCGAATTTCTTAATTCATTCCCTGATCTTAAAAAATACTCGTCCGTATCAACGTAAATGCCCCCGTATTCTGAAATAAAAAAGAAAAATAGACTAGTATGCTTATTAAGAAATCATCTCGAACAAGGGTATGTGTTATCAGATTGTCACGAAATGGAATGCTCATATTTAGTGTACATATATCTTTTTTATGGTTGATTAAAATGTAGCTTCATCAATATTTGATGAGCACCACATGTTGTAAATTGTGTTATTTGGTCTATCCACAAAATCAAATGTTCATCGAAGCGAAGAAGGCTATGAGAGTGTCTTTATTAAAAACAATCCACAAATGTACGAAACATCGATATAATAGAACCATTTTAACAAGACCTTGGACTTTCGATAGGACATAACTATCTATTTCTTGCGTCAAATCAAGTTCAAATGATGCTGATTTCAAGTGAAATATACACAGATTTCGTAGTCTTAGCTCAAAAGCCAGACAAATCTTGTTGATTTCACAGAGCCTTGGCTGAGTGGCCAGCAATGAAATAGACAGGCCTACGTCACATTGCTGTTTGACACAACTACCCAAAGTCCAAGATCTTGTTAAAATGGTTCTAAAAGTAATGAAACAATTATGATCTTAACTTGATCCACAAAAATCAGTAATGGAAAGGAAATACATATTATATACAGTCAAGCAGTGAAATGAAACTCTAAATATTCTTCATTTCCAATTTAATAGAGAATGTTGTTGTTAGTATTGGCGATTTTTTAATTTTCCTAAATGCTAAAAGTGAAGCTTCTTTTTTTTTTCCTTTACAAACTCTTGATGTTTTTCTTTTCCAAAACACTGTGCCGGATAATTATGCCAGTGCCAAGGTGGAATTCTTGTACCCGCCTAAAATGCAGTTTAATTTGTAAAAATCTATACACATAGACCATTGTCTAGAGAGTATATAACCATTTTTGTTTTCAGTCTGTCTAACATGAAAGGTGGGATATTTACTTTTGAAAATTTATATCAAATAGGAATACGATAATTCCCATATGAGAAATAATTTTCCGACAGGAAATATTGAAAATTCTGTAGGATTTGATTTTATTTACTTTAGGAGAAAACTATTTCTTGCAGGAATTTGATTCAAACAGGTAATTTTTTTAATTAGAAATTTAGATATTCCTTTGGATTTAAAAATTATATGGGAGTTTTGTTCAAATCCTATCTGAGTTTTAATTCCAATCGTAAGTTATTATATTTCGGTAGGAAATTCCAAAAATCTTATTGTTATTCCTATAGAAAAAAAACTATTTGCCTGTAGGAATTAAACGTTCAAATGTAAATACATATCACTTGACATGTGATATAAATTAAAAAGAAATGTAGTATTTAAGTATTTTTAAGCAGCAGTCTATCATATGGCATATTTAAATTATTTAATGCATGCAGCTTAGACAGTAGCAAAGATGCTACCTTGGCACTGGCATAATTAACCGGCATGGCGTCATTATGATTTAGATTTGATCTGTAGAATCTATTTCATTTTTGCAGAGTATATTTCTTTGAGTTCATATTTATCTATATTAATTCGACCTCTTTAAAATTGCAACATTTGGCTCTTGAAAGCAAGTTTTCAACTAAATTTAAGAGCGTAACTGCATGTCATTGTATTCATAATTTAATTTGGTTTTTGTGACATAAATTGAATCTATTATTCTGTTTTTACCTTTTAATATTTTAAGTCGTGTGATATCTGCTTTGTGTTGAACAAACTGAATATTTTTGCCAGATATCGTCGATGGAGGTGTCATTTTGACCAATACTATATTATGCACTATTCGACGTAGAAGATCCCACCATTGGCCCGAGGGAAGAAACTCGTAATAAAGGAGTATCAGGCACGGTTTCTGGAATTTATGGACACTGTAGATGCTAACAAAGTAAATAAAATCAAACGTCAAGCTCCCAAACCATATATAGTGAACCACGTTGGGAACAGGATGGTCGTCTACACAAAAGGAAGATATCACTTTACCGAGACAACTGTCTGGAAACTGAAAAATTTGTGCGCTTGAGTTTGCATCCATTTTGATTTTTTTAACGGTCACTCTGTCATCTAAACAAGAAATTATGGTTTGATGTTTTTCCACTTTCGAAGAACTGAAAATGTTTGAATTCAATACACAGGGAACTGTTTTAGTAAAAGTCCAATCCGTTCCTCCGATGGAAGTAATATCTTTAAAAAATAGACGCAGTTAAAAATATATTGCTACAATAAATATAAAACATAAAGATAAATAACATCCAATTTAATCAAATTTCCATACACGACGATTTTGCTATTTCTTTTATCTAACATACTTATGTAAATTAACAAGAATTTAGTTACTTTTGCTTATTTTTTATAATCAATTCATTGATTTGTTAAAAGAATAATGTAAATATAAACAATAATATGCTTTCTTTGATAATTAATGCGAATCATGAAGGAAGCAATAATTGCGGATAAAAAAACCCACATAACCCGTAACCGTATAATAAAGCTAAGAAATTCTTAAAATATCCAAATGTTTACTTAGTGACGAAAATGCTAAAAAATTAAATTGGCAATATGAGCAGCATACAGTAAAAAACTTTTATAACGAAGTGCCGGGGACGGGCGATTTTGCTTCGTTATAAACCCATAAAGAATGTATATCACTTCATTATAAGCGTCAAGTCAATATCAGTATGTTCGCTATAAGCGTGTTTTACTGTATATGCTTTTTATTTATTTGCATGAAAATGCCAAACGTTGCCTTTACTCACCTGCATACTTAAAAAATATTTGATCAACTAAAAGCATGTAATGTATGAATTATATTTACTCATGTATTTTCATAAACAACTATTAACTTCAAAAGAGAATAAAATTTATCGTGAAATAATCCCTCAATATCTCAAACGGTTTACTTACTTGCAAACGGGTCGGTATAATTATCTATCGATATGCTTTTATCTGTTCTTAAGTAAAACAAAGCTGTTTCAATTTCACACGACTCTTCCCTCAATGGCCCAGCTGGTTTTGCCCTTTTTGTAGCAGAAATAACTTTAGTCTTTAAGTCGACAGTATGCCTAATTGTTTGACTTCCAGTTCGTTTTGAATCATTGTGTATCGTTGTAACTTGTTCGTTTATTACTAAAATTGGTGATGTTAATTTCCTAAAAAGTAATTTTTCCTCTGATTGATGTTTTTTAGGCCGAAAATTCCATGACCGGTTGAATAGACACACTGGGATGGCACAGGCTATTACAAGTAGTAGATACACTCTGAAATTGCAAAAAAAAAACAAAACAAAAAAAACAACCCATCAGCAAGAATAAAATCTTCATAAACAAAAACATGTTGAGTATTTATAGTTTAATTCAAAATAAATTCAGCATGGAGTACTTGACCCCCAAAAATTGTAGTTGTAACACGATGATATACCAAAGGATTTTCACCTTTATTTAGTTTGAAGTCATATCGGAACGACAGAAATGATAAGTAATCGAAGCATATTTACCCCATTACGTGCAGATGAATATAATTTTTTTTTCTAAAACAAATGATATGCATTGGTAGTTGAACGTTTCTTTTTAAAGTATACTAGCGGAAAAAAGAAACTGTGCATTATAAAATTTAGTATAATTTTTCTATATCTATTGTTTGTATTTATAAAATTTAAACAATCGATAATTGTATTGTTTTTGACAATATCGGATGGTAACCGTCCGGGTGCACGGACTTTTTCATGGTTAGTGAGCACATGTTGTTTATTGAAGAATTTGTACGCACGAGGTTTATGGGCCAATACTGTTTGGAATAAGAACTGTAAAGGATTTGTTAAGGAAATCACTTTAGTTTCAACAAAATTTACCCCTATGTCATGCCACGACTCCAATGTAATCGTGCTGTTGGGATGCTGCAAGCTGGAATGGCACAAAATACTGTAGCAAGACACTTTGGAGTTCATCGGAACACCATCCAGTCATTATGGAGACGTTTTCAACAATCTGGCAACACCCAGGATCGACCGCGCTCTGGGCGACCTCGTGTGACGTCACGTCAACAGGACAACCACATTAGACTTGTGCATCTGAGAAATCGTTTCGAGACAGCAAGTTTGACTGCCCATAGCATTCCAGGGCTTCGACCAATTAGTCCAAGAACTGTGCGAAATCGTCTGCGCGAGCAAAACATCAGACCAAGACGTCCAGCGGTGCGCCCAGTACTGCTTCAACGTCATCGTATTGCCAGACTAGCGTGGTGCACACGACATCTGCGATTCAGAATACAGGACTGGGCCAATATTCTGTTCACTGATGAATCCAGATTTCATTTGGATAGAAGTGACGGCCGTTGTAGGGTGTATCGTCGCGTTGGGGAGCGTTACCAGGACGCTTGTGTTGTGCAACGTCGACAATTTGGTGGAGGTAGCGTTATGGTGTGGGGTGGAATATCAGCACGTGGAAGGACCCCTCTACAAATTGTCAATGGAAATCTCACCGGCGTACGCTATTGAGATGAAATTATTCAGCGTCATGTGATACCCTTCATACAGAGACATCAAAATCACATCACTCTGCAGCAAGACAACGCAAGGCCACACGTTGCACGTGTAGTCAGGGATTTGTTTGTTCAACAAAATGTCGATGTCTTGCCTTGGCCAGCTGTTTCCCCCGATTTGTCGCCGATCGAGCACGTCTGGGATGAAATGGAAAGACGTTTACGCCGTTTACCAAATCGGCCAGTGACATTGGCTGATTTAGGCCAGGCTTTAAACAACATCTGGAACAACATCCCTCAAGCATTTCTGAACACTTTAGGGGCATCAATGAGGCGTCGCTGTCAAGCATGCGTGAACGCAAATGGTGGTCACACGCGTTATTAATTTTGTTAATTCAATTTCAAATAACAGTGACTTTCGAGTGTGCTGAAATTGACGTTATTGGACGTTGACATTAAAGTGTTATGAGATGTTGTTACGAATACACGTGTTAACAGTATTACAAAAAATAAAATTTGTTCATTGTAATTTTTCAATGTTTTTTCATATATTTAATAATGCACAGTTTCTTTTTTCCGCTAGTATGAAAAAATGACAATAACACACCGTCAACCATCTCAAAAATCCATAAAACGAAATACAAACTCAAAGCAGAGCAACACGGACCTCCAAGATAGAGGTATGATCAGGTGCCATGGAGGAGTGAGCATCCTCTGCTGACCGGTCACACCCGCCGTGTGCTCTTTGTCGTAATCGGGAAAATAAAAACCGCAAAAGTCCGTAGACAATTAGGTAATTAATTATGGTCTAACAATTAGTATGAAAAACGTCAGTCAGCATGCGACTCAGTGGAAGATTGTATTTGCTGACAAGGTCGTTGTATCGACCATAGAATTTACGAAAAGATGACTATTCTAACACTGAAGATGGATTTCAAATGGAACGAAAAATATTTGATTAGTTTGGACGACATGCTTTGCAACGAGTTCGGCTCTAGTAACAATAATGTTGCGTTATATTACCCACAAAGCAATTATTGCACTTACATTAAATATTATATAACATAAATCACAAGATTAGAACTTAATTTTTAGCTTTAAAAAAATTATATTCAATGTATGTATAATGTTTAATCTAACTACAAGCGTCAAAGAAATTCGTAAATTTCTATTTTCAAACCTGCTCCAAAACACAGTCATTTTATTAAATGCCGACTTAATTTTGGTATTCATTATTTTTCCTGTGAAATTTGATACTGAAAATTCAAATATCATTACGCGTGGATTAAAAAAAACCCTCTAAAATTGTAATGATATATTTTGGATAATAATTTGTCAGATGAAGTAACGAACGTTTTTACATCAAAACGCTGTCATCTATTTCAATACGACTAGTCGTGACATAGTTAACTTCTCTTGTTTAGACAATTACTGTAATTTCATATTCGCAATTCTGATGAAGATGAAAACCAATACATCTTTTTTAAAGTGATGTGTGTATATTTAGTACAGGTATATCATTGAAAAATGATAAATTATGAATATGAAATACCTGTATTTTTTTACCAAGCCATTGCTATCCAAAAAAGACTGTGCAAGCTTCATAACCATCTTGACTCCAAACTGTAAACTTCTGGAAAATTAGACAAAATCTGAACATTTTAACAAAGCAAAATGCAGGGAAAGTCATATTACCTACATAAAGGTATAACGTCTGCATGAAATTTGATAACATTTTACAATAAAGATTCATGGACCTAAGATGGTAAATATGTAGTCTTCCCACGAAATAGAAACTGTTGTAATGGTTTGCATTTTTGTAAGAACAAACTGGAGAGTAAATCTTAATCCTCTTCTGACCTTAGTTTTATTCAAGTAAAAAATGAAAATAGATCTTTTTAAATTACATAACTTTATCTCAAAATCTTAACGTTGATGAGAAACAATACAATTGTAAATTATCCTTCCCAATACATTTAAGTAATTTCGATAGATAGATATTTTTATTAACACATTAACTTATAGATAAAACATTGTACAATATCTTAGATTTATGCAAGATTTCCAAAACCTCAAAATTACAGAAAAGATTAAATATTTAGTTTAGATTAGTTTTTTGTTATACGATATATTTTATAATATTCTCAAATTTAAGTTTGTGTTGTTGCATTCATAAAAAGCCCCTTTCACCTCTTTATCATTAGTAAGGACTTAATCAATTATGGTTCATTTAGTACATTGTAATACCGCGAACGGACGTTTTCGATGCATTCCAAATACTGCACAATTTGTTTCTTTAAATGTTTTAAAAAAGATATTTTTTTTAACAACCCATATATTATCAATTAGTTCTCAAATTAAAAAAGATTTATTCCTTTCGTTTTTATTGTAGAGGTATCTGGATTCTCTTTTAGTAATTCAGTGGGTTTTTTTTAATGTGTAACATTTCCTACTTCATACTTAAAAAATGGCATGAATGGGATACTTATTTTGGATTTTTTAATAGATAAATAAATTCAACCTTAATGCAGTTGTTTTAATACAATTGTAAGTTATCATCATGGCATTGATATAGACGTTCTTCTCCCACTGCTCCTTTTGTCATTGTGTAAGTGGCAAAGTAGCAGGTACATGTAACTTATAAATATTCATTATATGCTGTTTACTGTTAATTAGCCATGAGGTACTTGTCGTATCAAAATGATTTTTCACTAAAATATATAGTTTTTTTAATATAATAAATGAATCTAATTTAAATGACGAATTACATTTCATGATCAATTAATACGCGTGGATAAATTTATTATTTGCTAATGTTATGGCAGGCACGTGGCTTTAATATTTCTCTCAAATATCACACCAGAATAGTTTACTTTTTGTCTTTTTTTTATCTAAAGGCGATGTAATAACGCTTTATAGACAGTGCATGTTTTCTGGTTAAGAAGGTCAACCAAATATTCTCTTTAAAAAACACCCGGTGAGCCCCTCATTTTTTTAAACTTCAAAGTGCCAAGAACACAAATCTTATATATATATATATATATATATATATATATATATATATATATATATATATATATATATATATATATATTTAATTGTAGTGCTAGATTTTGTTTTTGTTGTTTTTATCCATATAATTTATTTCTTATGTCCTGAAGAAGGGACTGGTTATCCCGAAAATTTGATAATATCAATTGCTCGTGTCGTTAGCCATTTTTAGTTCTTTATATATATATAATATATTCTCTTTAAAAAACACCCGGTGAGCCCCTCATTTTTTTAAACTTCAAAGTGCCAAGAACACAAATCTTATATATATATATATATATATATATATATATATATATATATATATATATATATATATATATATATATATATTTAATTGTAGTGCTAGATTTTGTTTTTGTTGTTTTTATCCATATAATTTATTTCTTATGTCCTGAAGAAGGGACTGGTTATCCCGAAAATTTGATAATATCAATTGCTCGTGTCGTTAGCCATTTTTAGTTCTTTATATATATATATATATATATATATATATATATATATATATATATATATATATATATATATATATATATCTTGAGTCGATCTATTAAATAAGGAAATTTACAGATTAAGCTGAAGGGACTTCAATATATCCATGGTAATAGAGATATTAATTTTTCGGAATTCCGAATTTGAATGTATCTTCATTTTTATGAACTATAATGTTTGTTTTTACTTCAAACATTTTTAAATATTCTATCTCTTTGTCAACTTTAATTAATATGCTGTCGTCTTTCTAATAATCCATGTGCTTATTATTTACTTTTACTTGGTTTTTTCTCTTGGATCTTATCACAACACAGTCTCGAAAATTCGAAAATTTCCAAGTTCAGTAGAAATTACATTTTTAACTAGATTCTTCTATGGCAATAAAAAGTACTTTCCTTCTTAACACATGTATCAATCTGTAAGTTATTGTTTTTAATGTAGAAAAAAAATCATTGATATAATGTTTACTGTAAAGGAAATTTCTATACATTACTTCCATGTAAAACAACGAAAATGAAAAAAAATATCAATTTTTGAAGACCGGAAGTTACGCCAATTCTAACAAAGCATGTAAACACATCTTTATACATAGGTCTATCTTTCCAAAAGTTTGTTTGCTCAGACTTGGCCGTTTCGGAGATCTCTCTGAAACAAAGTTTTTTGTTTCGGGACCGAAAACGGACAGAGGTGCATAATGGAAATTTTAAAAAATCGTAATTCTTGCATATTTACCTAAGGTACACTATTGTTCACCATGCTAACTAAACAATTAAAGAAAAACAGTTAAAGAACAAAGTACGGTTGTTACCTATATCGGCCTAGTAAATTTGCAAAAAATAAACGCCGACATCATCAGCTCTATAGTGCTCATTTATTTTCTACACCATTGGGTCTATCAAAATACGGTATTAAAATGGCGCCAAAACGTCACACATATACTACGTAGATTCTAAAACCTTACCATGTACCAATATTTTCTCTAAATATCGCCGTTTTTCGGAATTTGTTCACAGTTTTTACTATGGTCGCAACGAACGCGATTCATGAAACTTATAAATGTTTTTCATAAAACTATAATGTTTTGATTTATAACAATCCCGTCAATCGCGTTTGCTGCGGCCATTATTAAAAATCAAGTTTTAATTATTCCGGAATACATCATAACGCGTATGTTGTTCTTATTTTGAGAGCTTTATCGTCCTTATAGTTTTAAAAATTTATAAATATACAAATAATTTGTAAAATTTTAATTTATCAACATACATTCCATTACAACAAGATCCTCGATCGTTGCTCTTGAAAATTTAATTTCTTTTAGGGGTTTTTCAATAACACAATTAAAATTGTCAGAATTTTCTAAAGAATGTTCTGAGCTAAGCAAGATGCTTTGTTTCTGTTTCATAATATTCTAAGCAACATACTTAGTAATACTTAGTAAAGCATACCGTAATCTACTTAAATTGCATACCTTTTTTACTTTGATGTAAACTCAGTAAGAGTTTTATTGGCATAATACTATATAACTGTAATGAAATTGAAAAGTGTTATGAACTTTATAACAGAGGAAAATTGGATTAAATTTTATCATCATAAAACTTTTAAAAGTCCAAAACTAAATTAGTGTCATCAAAGTGCTATCTCACGTTTGATTATCTAATAGAATACAATAAAAAACTTTTAATCATTCATCATTATTACCTGAATCGACCATTAGAAAGAATTCACTTTGCCCAGTAACTCCAGTGATTACAACAGGGATTTGAGTTAGAATTATTTCCCCTTTTGTTTACAAAAAGGACAAGAGAGGTAACTCTAAAATGTACTCTGCAATGCGCATTTTTATTATTTATCTACTTTGATATATATGCATGTATACTTTCTGATGAATAAGCGTAATTGTAATAATGAAGATTTTGACTGATTAAGACACTTAAAAAATTACAAAACAAGTGACCCGATTTTGTAGAACTTACAAACTAAGAGCAAATTTTATAACTTTAGACTGCCTAATTGCAGTCTTAAAAGAGGGCGTTGCAGTTCCTATGCTTATTTTCCATAAAGGAGTTACAGATAAAATTAAAATAACAGAGTTACAGAATTTGATTAAAATCGTTTATTGCACGCAGCGTTGTATAAAAGCAATGTAAAATTTTATCTGTAAAGTTTGTACTAACTTATATAAGACCATGAAATAGATTTGAAAATGGTTACACAGACAAATGTGGCAGATTTCAGGCCTTATAAAATGGGAATCCTCATTGCTGTGAAAACCGCATCGTTGGATTAAAATTAATTTAATCTTAACGTTTAGAGTAAAATGATTTCTTGAAAACTGCCATTTCCGATTTTTGTTGCAAGGCAATCTGATTCAAATAAGATCTCTGATCCGCTCCGACAAATTCTATGCCGCTACACAAAGCGACATCGAATTTGTCGGAGCGGATCAAAGATCTTATTTAATCAGATTGGTTTCAGGGAGGCATATTTCTTAAAAATCTAGTTTTTGAAAAAATCATTCACATCTTTGTAATCTACAGACCTTGAATTACGTACTACTACACCACACGCTCGCTAAACGGTTTACACGAAACGCTGAATGGTTTACACGAAACGCTACACGCTTTTCCTATTCTGCCTGGTGCAGACAGATTGATAACCATGCACAACACGTTTAACAAAAGTCACACGGTTTCATATTTTATTGTGTGGTACACGTTGCCGTCGTGCAAAAGATTGGTAAAAACTACGACAAATAGAAATAACAATTTACAAAATTGGAAAATGTAGAACCATTACTTTATACCATAGAAAAATATGTAAATTATCTTAAAGACCATAATGGCGTGCCATACTTTTAAGAATGTTTTATCTGTATAATAAATTTCCATCTGTAATTATACTTCAAAAATATGATTCAATACTGACAAATTAAAGCAATAACTACTATAAAAAAGACTTACATAGTGGTTTGAGGCACGCATCTAACAGTATGGAAGAAGATTGACAAAGTGTGACCGCACTGGTCATTAAGGCTGACAGGAAGTGAGTGGTTGACCAGAACTAAATAGTTAACTTGTACCAAAGATGTTTATATTAAACTTAGAGTAGTTAGCTTGTACAAAAAATACTTCTCATGAATTTTAGAATTGAACTATAGACAACACATTTCCCTAACGCTTAACGGTTTGCACGATACGATGAACAGTTTACACAAAAAACACACAACTGTAAAGGTTCAACAATCGGGTCCTCTCGGATTTTTTCTCTGATGGTAAGAGTTGTTCTAAAATGGCACGATATAATAGATAAACTGATATTTCACAAATATATCTTGTTTTCAAAATCAACAATATTGACGTTTAATAAAAAATAATTAATTCACAGAATGAAAAAAAAAATTTACAGAACATACACGTACATCTATTCATCGTTCAAAATAAATATTAATCACTCTTTATAATGTCGTAGGAAAAATGAAATTGTTCTATTTAAAAATACAAAAAATGTAAATGGGTTATTAATTTTAAAACATTAAAATTGAAATCCGTATCATTACAAACGTAAATAGATTTTTCTTTATTCGGCGTTTTTATTTTTCAACATTAGGAATGGTTTGGAATGGTTTAAGAGATTAAAAACGTAATATTTAACAAAAAAAAATTATTCAATTACATTGATAATTGACAATTGTTTAGAAGTAAATTAGTCACCGAATTTAAAAGAAGACTATGCAATCAAACAATGAGTTTTTTTCTTGTATCGTATCAACCGCATATTAAAATACATGTACGTTCCACACATAAAACCAGAGAGAAAATAAGACGATTAGCATAAACAAAAATAAAGTTTGTATCCCTATTCAGGATTTCTTTTTTTCTAAAATAAATTCAATAACTATATCGGAAAGAACAAAATCAATGAATTAAATTTCAGACTCAATATACGTATACGCATAACGTCGCTTTTACTACAAACTGTTTAAAATTAGTACCATACATACATATATATATATATATATATATATATATATATATATATATATATATATATATATATATATAATGTGAACATTATATTTCCCCCCTCTATTCTTTAAATTTTTTCATTAAGTTCATGAACGTTATATCATTAAAATGATGTCCTTTATCAAATACTGATTCCGACTGCTTTAAGTCATAAATTTTTTATTGACTGTTGACAAAAAAGAAGAGACGCGTCACCACCCAATGAAAAAAATACACAGAGTTTGATTGACAGGTTTAGTCAGCTGCAGGTACGTGTTACCCGATGTCCCAGTGTTAATTGTACACTGTCGAAAAGTTTCAGTTATCGATGTAAAAAAAAAACCCAAATACTAATTGTACAATACAATTTATCATCGTCATATACAATACCTATATTCATCAATAATCGGTGATGAAGCAAAAGGTTAATGAAAATGCAAAAAAAAGTATGTACGGATTGATTTAATCCACATTTTTATCCAGATTAGGCGTTTATTTAGATACTATAGAAACATGGGATAATCATAATTACAACTCAGACAGTTTTGAAGAGCAAGAGTCAGATTGATTCATGTAGCTCCAAAGAATGATATTTCAAACATGCTGGACAGTAGAAATCATTTTGATATAATTATGTTAACATCAAAATACATAATATATGGTCATCTTCCTAAATGTTTTTGTTGGTTGCCGTGTTTGATAGAAATGCGCGTATTATGTGTGTATTTGCCTACATATGGAACATGCCCACTATGTAAATATAGTCGCCTATATGTAATGTGTCTATATTTAGATATGACACTGTACACGTATGTACATAAACGTATATACCTAATAATTAAATATTATGAAGTAAAAGATAAACAGGTATTGTAATACATAATTAAATTGTCAGAGAAAAGGGAGAAGAACAATGTTTCCTATAATACATGTACCGGTAGATGTTTTCCATCTGCTTTTTTGATCGAACCGGGTTTTTTTGGTCGGAATTTACCATGAAGACCCTATATACATGTAAGGCCATTCCAAGTTTTTTCTATGTTTAGCGTCCGCGGACGGATTGGATTTGAGATGTAAAAAAAAAAACAAAAAAAAACCACACAATCATTTTTCATAAAATTAGATCGCTTTTTAATATGTCGGGCTTTGGATCGTATTTTTAAATTGAATCGAAGATCAAATATTCATGATAACAACATTCAAAATGGAAACCATAGTGGTTATTTGTTATTTTTGTATTTTTGTTACAAAATGAAGAAATGGCTTAAAAATATATTATAAATTTTATTTTGTTGAACCTTTAAAGTTGTGTGTTTTTTCTAATTCAAGGTTTGTGTTTTTTTCCTGATAGAAAGATAGGTTTTTGAGTTTTGGGTGGACGCTAAACAAAGAAAAAACTTGCAATGGCCTAATTCTTATATCAAATCAAAAGATGATTATCAATGTATCAAGTAATTGAAATGTTAAGAATAGAACACATAGAAAAAACACAATAGCGGCGAAAAAAATGATTAATCAATCTACAATTCTTCACGCAGTACAGAAATTATTACATTGAAATCTGATAACGTCAAGTTGACGTCATGACGTCGTGGGCGTTGTTTCCGTCATCAGACTTAGTAATTTTATAGAGTTGTTTAAGGAGAATCGTTTGAGATATTTAAAAAATATAAACTGATTTAAAACAGGGAAATCTTAAATATTATTCACTAATATCTTCATTTGATTTCGGAACTAGGCCGATTTTGGTGCAAAATGTACCTTGTTCTTTATCAAAAACCTGATTTGTTTAAACATTTCTTGTGAGAACCTGAAGTGACGCTTGACAAAATGACACCAGTTAAACACATCTTCATAAGAATGTCCATTGGCAGTTTTGGAGATCTCTTTGAAACAAAGTTTTTTGTTTCGGGACCGAAAACGGACATACAGAGGTGCATAATGGAAATTTTAAAAAATCGTAATTCTTGCATATTTACCTAAGGTACACTATTGTTCACCATGCTAACTAAACAATTAAAGAAAAACAGTTAAATTTATCAAAAACCTGATTTGTTTAAACATTTCTTGTGAGAACCTGAAGTGACGCTTGACAAAATGACACCAGTTAAACACATCTTCATAACAATGTCCATCATCCATTTAAGTTTCATACTTTGATCACCTGCTGTTTCTAAGATGAAAAAAAGACAATAACGAACCGTCAAGATCTAAGATTCTAAGATATCGCGAAGACAAAATTAGAAAAAGAAAACTAATTGTGATATTTGAGATATTTCTCACCAGAAGTAGAATTTATTTGTTTATTTTAAATTGCAAAATTGCATACATTGCATATGTTATCCTTAAGGCTAAAATGAAAAGAAGTCAATTTTGGAGCACTTCATGTGATCGCCGAAGGTTACGCCGAATTAAACAAAACAATTTATTCACATCTACATACATTGGTTTATCATCCCACAAAGTTTAATTGCTCAAGTCTTTACTGTTTTTTAGATCTCTTTAGGGCAAGGAAACGGGACCGGAAAATGACGACCAAGAGAATTTAAAAAAAAAAATGAAAAACAGCAGCACCTCGGTATTTTTATTATCTATCATTTCAGGAAAATCTATCCAGCCATCTCTAGGAAATTCTGCCGACAAAAGGGGAGGGGTGGGAGAAAAAAAAACCCCAGTACAATCACTATATGGCATTCCGTTGTGACGGAAGACCTTTAGTTAATTCAAGTTAAATAAATTGTTAAGCTTTTGTGCTGCATTATTTTGTTTGTCAGAGCTCGCAAGCTTTCCAAGTGTTGATTTTAGTGTTATAGGAGTCCAGTAAAATCTAAAAACACCATATATATTTAAGTTTAAATCTATAAACACTACAGACAAAGTTATCTAAAAATGTAGCTAATCCACCTAAAATTAGAAAATGAGAACTCAGTTTTAAAAATAACACCAATAGGCCTTAACCTTCAAAACATGGCTAAATATAAAACACATTTCATTGGTTCCTTGGTTATGAATATTTAAATTGCTATAATTACTAATAGCAGATGAAAGTCTATTGTACCAAAGGGCAATAACTCTAACTTTCTCCCAACCAAGAAAAGGGAATAAAATGAAAGATAACTCTTACTGTCTGTTCTTATAGTCTTTTTCAAAATGTTGAATAAGAGTGATCCAGTTTGGTTGTATCTGAAATAAAATAAATAAGAGATTTATAAATATATTACCTTTTATATAAAAAAAAGAAAACAAATACTGTAAATAAATTAAGGTAACAAAAGAGCTGTGAATGCAAAAAAAAAATACCTTTTATAAATAGATTTTACTTCGTGTATGTCAACATTGATCTCTCTCTCTGTCAGTTCAAACTCATTGCCTTCCTTCTTCTCTTTATCATCCCAGTACACAACCTGAAATATAATTTATAGAATTATAATCCTGTTCTTATCAGCAACTATTTTTAATAATTCAAGTAAACAGCCTAAAATATCATTTATAGTTCAAAAATTATTCCTATTCTTATTACTTGCATATAATATTTGCAATTAAGGCACATGGCTAATTCATTCATAATTACATATATGAAGTACTGTACATTTATATAAAAATAAATTTAACTGAACATTTAGGCAATACACCTTACACCAAAAACATTTATATGAACAAATAACATTTAAAAACATGCACAACACATAAACATACAACCAATGATGATTAGTAGTGAATGCATTATGATGAAGAATAAAACGTTTACTGATGTCTATTGAAATAGATGTATAAAATGATACATGTGTAATTATATATCAAAATATTAATTATTACAGAGAGTGAGAAGTGATTTTCTATTGTTTTTTGTACACCACCACCCCTCCTTTTGAAAATCATGAACATTTTCATAGAATTTGGAAGATATGATAAAAAATAAGCTAAAAAGTAAAAAATCTAAGTTAGAGTATATAATTGTGGACAAAGTTTAAATAAAATTTGTCAGGAGAAACAGACTGAGAAGAGATTCATTACACATATGGCAAACAATTCACAATATTTGTAAAAAAAAAAAATAATTTTCTTGATGCATTCTTCTAATAGGGAATAACTGATAATTTTTGGAAGGGGATACTGCTTAATACTGATTTTATTTACGCCATGAAAATTACTGTTTTAGCCATACGTAGTAACCATATAGAAATGCATATTATATACAGTATTTTTATAAAAATATTCTCTATTCGAGGGTTTTCTTCTAATTATATACTTCGGTGGACCCTTTAGAGTGTTGTTTTATTATCAAGTTACCATTTAAAAGGCCCTTGGGTCCCTTGTATATTTATTTAAAAGATGTTTTACAAAATTCATAAATTCATGAATTCATTAAGTGCCATGCATAGTTTAATGCATTGATTATGTGAAACAAGTGTAAACTCCTCATTGTTACGATGAAATACTTGACGTATCTGATATTCAATTACTTTGAAGACACCATTTTCGAAGCCTCTTATTTCTCCTTCGTAATCTTTATTTTCCCCATTCTCCATTGTCCATGTATGTATAATGCCCTTCCCAACTAAATCGCTTGGTTGGTATTCTGGTGTATTCTCCGTAATGTTATTAATTTCGTCAGATTTTGTTGTAATTTTGTAATGTCATAAACCTTTCCTTTTGATGAAAACTGTAAGAGTTCTTTATAGTTTTTGTCTATCTTGAACACTTTTTTATAGATGTTGATTTGTTTTTTTATGCTTTCCATTTTCTCTTTTTTGGTTTTCAATTTATCCAGCTCCTCCTTTATCTTTTCCTCACTCTCCCATATCCCTACTTTTCTCATGTCCTCTATCGCTTTGTCAATTTCATTCACTTTTCTTTCCTTCTTTCTCCTTGCTTCTTTTTCTTTTTCTTCTAAAATCTTTGTTTGTTTTATAAAAAGTTCTTCTTGTTTTTCTCTGACATTTTTCATAAAAACCCTATTTTGTGATCTGGCACTGTTGATAATATCTTCCTGTTCTTTAGGATATTTATCCCTAAGCCAATTTTCCGTTTTGTTGTTTTAGTATAAAATACAACTTTCTATGTTGTTTACAGATGATGTAAAAGCTGATTTAAATTTAAAATCCAATTGACCCATAAGTCTTTCTAAACAAATGTTGTTTGTTGAACACGATTCACATTCAGGTAACTCACCTTGATTAACATTAAGATATTTCCCTCCTTTTAAAAATTCATGAAACAGTTTAGCAGCTTTGCTTTTTAAAACAGAACATAAACGCTTTATAAAAACACAAGTCAGATCGTTGTTAAGCGAAATTTTAAGTAAAAAATCAAAGACATCGTCATAAAAATAAGGACCATAAAAAAGTGAAACTTCATTATTCAACGCTAAAATAGGGTTTTCTACAAATAAATCTAAAACATACAAAAGTCTCTGGAATACACTTCCCATATGTAAAATGTTGCCAACTTTGGTAGCTTTTACAAAATATGGTTCAGTAATAATTTTACAAATTACACCCAGAGCTCTCAACAGAGTTAAAAATGTTTTGTTTTGCAAGCATAAAACAATAAAATTCTGAATAAAAGAGTAAGAACTTTTCAAAGAATAAAAATACTGCAATATATGTTTGTGCATAAAAAAGTACCAGCAGCATTATAAAATAAAACATAAAAACGGTTCCCTCTAATATTAACAATGGGAATATTTTCCACACCATGGTTTTTCATATAAACCTGTAAAATATTTGGAGAACCTGTCCCATCTTTGTAAAATAATTTTGACACAGATTTTAAAAGAAACAAAATAAAAGTCTATCTTAAAGAGTGGGTATAACCAGGTAATTTAAAACACAACTCTTGCTCAATATTAAAAATCTCTGCAATGCATACATCAGAAAACTGTAAAAGGGGGTGAACAAAACATTTAAAAGAATGTACAGAATGATCAATATCTCTAGCTAAAATATCATTCACTTTCTGCTCAGTCGCACTCCTGTCAGTCATAAAACATGAAACATTATTTAAAATATTCTCACTCTCACCCTCTTTCTGCGATATATCCGATATAATTTCTCTCGTTATATCAACATAAGTCTCACCCTTTCCATCACACACCTCTCTCACACCTGCAGTCAAAACTTTCTCACCAGTATTGAATTGAATACCATAATAATGTTTCCCCTTTTTTGTCGTAGCATCTCTATGCATTGTTATATTACAATTGTTTTTCATTTCTTCATTAATATGATTTCTTGAAACAACACCCATTTCACTTGTTAAAATTGCTGCGGTACTTTTGGAGGGAAGATTTTCAACATTGATATCGAACAAATCTAAAACACATTGAATTATTGGTCCAATATGAACTAAACCTATGTTTCGGCTTCTAAAATTGTAATATAAGTTTCTTAATTTAAAATTGTATGGCTTCCCTTTGCCACTCTCCCTAAAATCAACATTTTTTTTATATGTACAAAATCATCATCAAAATTATCATTTTCTTTCTGTGACAATAAAAAATCAATTTCATTTTTCAACTCAGCAATTACATTTTTTATACTGTTGCACTGTACACTTCTGTCATTTTTTTGAACATTTTCTTTTTTCTTCATTTTTTTATGACATTTTCTATTTTTTTTTATTTTTTCTGTTTGTTTTTTTTTTTTCTGTTTGTATTTTTTTACATTAAAATACCTTATTCTGTCTTTCAGACCTGCATTTTCCCTCCTTAAATGAGTAATCACAATGCTCTGCTCAGATATTATCTCCTGCAGCCTTGTATTATCTTCTTTCTCTCCTCTCTCCTTGGATGAATGCGATTTTTTTTCTTCACATCCACTTCCATCACTTGGGGTTTTTTTTTAATTGGGTAATTCAAATATGTTGTTCAGATAAGTGGTGTAGACATTTCATAAAGTTAGCACGGTCTTTGTGCTTTGAATAGATTTCACTAACACCCAAGTACGTAAGTACCATGATTATGTATGTGCAAAAACGTGAGTGTTATATGAATTTTTACCATAAATGCTGTGCAAAATGAAATACCAAAAAAAAAATGAAGAGAGACACACAGACACACACAAACTAAACAAAATGTACAAGACAAAGAAAATATACTAAAATTATAAGATAATAACAATGAACCAAATAAAATCATATGAAAATGAAGAAAAGAATGAAATGAAAATATCAGACAGAAATTGTTTACATGTATATGTATAATATATATATATATATATATATATATATATATATATATATATATATATATATATATATATATATATATATATATATATATTTACCTTCTATGGAAAAATTCAATCACTGTGTCACTCTTTAATTTCTGAAGTCCTAAAAGGAGACAAATAAATTCATAATGTAATAGGATGAGATTTATTAATTATTATATTATTAAATCTTATTACAGTATTGATAATGATTAGTTAAGATATAATATATTTTGGCAATACATGTAGTTCTATATTAAACAACCCAGGTAGAACACCTATGTTTACCTGGCTTAATTAATGCCCTTAGGATATATGGTCCTTATATGGCAGGTTTAAAGGTGTGTTTTTATGAAGGAAATCTATTGGTTTTTAAGTTTGCATAGTGTGGTTTTATTGGTTGGTAGTTTTCCCTCCAAGAGTTCTTTGTACTGTTTTAAGCATTCTTCACATTGAAGCCTAAGAGACAAGACTCATATAGACATTTTGTAGTTGACATTATTTCATCTCATATACATGTAGGTAAGCTAACATTATTAATTTCTAACGATAACAGAAGTGCTTATATTTTATTAATAGTACATTTAATATTTAATTTAATATATCCTTTTGCACTTTATTAGTATGAGCGATTGTTGAGTGAAAGAATATTTATTAAAGTATATTGAGCTTTGAGAATTAGAAGTAATACTAGTGAAAACTTTATTTTAAAGCAATTTGTATTTTTAATTAGTATTACTTATGGAAATATATATAATTTGTAGTCTGTCTCTGCTGTGTATAAAAGCGCACACTCATAGGGCGTGGGATTGCCCATTCCCATATGAATGGTATGGATTACGTTTTTATCATTAATGTATGTCAAAAATAAAGACGTTTCATAAAAAACGCAAATATATCTGTACTGTAAAGCATTTTATAATCTCTATGGATAAAATGTGTAATTATATGTATAATTACATATAAACATATAAGAGTTATTGCCCTTTAATAAGACTAAAATATTACCGTGTCTATAGTGTATTTTATACCTTAGCCTATTACTTACTATTGTTATTATTTCATTTCAGGGCATTTATTTATTTATTCATTCGTTATCATATCTGTAATCACAATATCAAATAAAAGGGATGTCTTGAACCTTATACAGTGTTTCGTATATATGAAGAACCAGCACTGTTTCAATAATATATTTCTTATGAGAATATCATTGTCAATCTGCCTTCTTAATGACAATATGTATGAAATAATATATTTAGTATAAAAAGAAATGGATTATATCAAGGGCAGGTAATTGGATTGAAACCAAATTACTGTGTTGACCAATGTACTTACTTTCAAAAAAATCGTGCAAAAATGTGCAACGTTACAGAAAACAAATTCGATTTCAATAACCATCAATAGCATTTGAAAAATCATTTAGCATGTCTAAATGGATGCTACTTCCTATATAAGTCAAGGAATCACATAAAGTACAAATGTACCGACCGTTGCTGTGGATATACTTTTGTTGTTTTTATTTAATTTCAAGAAAATTGACAGGTTTTAAAAGGTTCTTGGCAAAGCACAGAGTAAACCCAAACACACACACAGCTTACGCACCACTGTCATCAACATAAGAGTCCATCAAGTGATACTTACGTCGATCTATCTCTATGATCCAATACTCCGTCCACTATAACATGCAGATATGGCTACCAGGTGCCTTCCTGTTGTTACTATTTGAAGATTAAAATGGCGTTAACTGGAATAGCTAAAAAATGCTAATTCATTTCTCTAAAGTAGTCTGTATATTAAACAATTTTATTATTCTCACATAAAGAATATTTGTATTACTATGTATTGAATAAAATACAAATGAATAGTTATTCCAGAACATGAAAATAACTTTCTTACCGTAAATAATGCAAGGTATCACTCACACATGTTTTACACCTGAACACTCTCAAGGGCGTCAGCGAAGTGAGACTCCGTATAAACTGGTTAAACTAGTTTAAAGGTTTAAAGGTCACGATTTTGGTCAAATTCTATTTTTCTGTTTTTATTATTGACAATGCTTTAGGAATGCATTTCCAATGACCAAATGAAATTTGAGAGTCAGTAGTGAAGTTATAAGCAAGATACAGGGCTCACAATTCTTTGTCATGTAAACAAGGCTCGTGCCATGTTTTTGTTTACATTAGTTCAATATACCGGTAAAAGATCTTTTTCAAGCTGAATTTCCATCTTCTTATTCATTTTAAGCATAAATAAACAGATCTTAACGTTTACTACATTCATTTTTGGTCTAAATCTGGAGTTTTCACTTCAACGTTCAAAATGTAAACAAAAGCTTTGTTTACATAGCAAAGAATTGTAAGCCCCGTAACTCGCTTATAACTCAAGGAATGACACTTAAATTTTGGTTGCCTATTAAAAATGCCTTACTAAAGCATGGTTAACATTAAAATCGGGAAAATAATTTTTGACCCAAATCGTGACCATGCCCCTTTAAATCTCAAACATTATAATAAGTAAATAAATAATTTCTCAAATTAGTCTCACTTTGCTGATTATCATAATAAAATAGAAAACAACTAGATAAATTTTCAGAAGATATTTTTTAATAAGTTTTAAGAAACATAATCTCTAAAAAAAGAAATTTGCGCTGAACAGAAACTGTATAAATAGAATAAACACAGGTAAAATATACGGTACCCGATTCGCGCAAATAACACGTATAATTTTAACCATTACATATCTACCCCGCGCAATTATGTTGATGCCCTCATCAACAAACATATGAAGCTGGATACTCATTCAAAAAATAATCTATGTACAATCATCTGTGTTCGACTTGTTTTTCATATGCAAGTATTCTGAAAACGTTTGACTTAAGCTTGCGCTTAGACTTGCACCTAATGCTGCAACAGCATTTCCGAAATCCTGAAACTCAGAATCAGAAGAATCTGCATTTACTAACATGTTTCTGGATAACACTGTTCTAGACAAATTGAAAGGGTTGGAATGCTTACCCGCCGTTGACCTATTAGAGCGTCTTAGAGGTATTTCTTGCTCATGTTCAACAGAAACGTTAATGTCAGTGGGACTCTGACCCGGAGTTAATTGCGATGGAGAATTCAAAATATCAGACTGCTTGTTCTCTACAATATTATCTTCCGGAGGCATCGACTCTTTCTTATTATCGTTTTCATCTGAACTTACCTGAGATTCTTGATCAGGATTATCTCTTTCATTCTCAATTTCTGTAACTTCGAATGTCTTTATCTCCTCGTCTGAGTCAGGCTCTTCACAAAGGTCAATATCATTTTGGACTTTTTCTTTAGTATCTAAAATATCGTTCCTGTGTAAAACTTTACATCATCACAACCATCCGCTGACTTTACCTTGTAAACATTTTCTTGCAATTTCTCAGTTATGATATAAGGATCTGGTTTCCACACATCTTGTATTTTGTTTCTACCTTGTACATGATTTCTCAACAGAACTTTTGTTCCGACAACAATAGAACAAGGAGTAGATTTCCTCTCATGAAACTCGCGTCGTTTTTCTGCACTTCTGTGTTTTTCTCAGCAACAGCCCATGCGTATCGAAGGCGTTCTCTGTGTTTATCCAACCATTCATGTACTTGGTAAGACTCGTTGTCATCGTTGACCCCTAGTAAGAAATCTACGGGTAATTTCGGTTCTCTACAATAAAGGAGATAATAAGGGGAAAAACCTGTAGAAGAATGAGGTGTAACATTATAAACATAAACAAGTTCTGGCAAATACGTCGTCCACTTTCTCTTTTGATCTGCGTCGAGCGTTTGCAACCTGTCATGCAATGTCCTGTTAAATCTTTCGGACTGCGAATTTCCCTCAGGATGATATGGCGTGCTACGTGACTTCTTAATACCATATAATTTACATAGCTCTTTCACGACCTCACCTTCAAAATTTCTACCTTGATCACTGTGCAATCGACTAGGGATACCAATCTTATGAAACCATTCATTGACCAAGTGTTTAGCAACCGTTGAAGCCTTCTGATGTTTTGTAGGGATAGCCATTGTGTATTTTGTAAACACGTCTGTAAGAACCAAAACGTTTTCAAAACCATCTGAAATTTTCTCTAACAGAGTAAAATCCATTGCCAAAATCTCTAAAGGTCTTTTTGCTAATAAATTACCTTGTGATGGTCTGATGGTAGGGATCGGTGTCTTAGCGATCATGCATATTTCACACCTTTCAATCCATCTTATAACATCCGCTATCATTCCTGGTCAGTAGCATCTTTTCTTTATAAGTGCCATTGTTCTCTCTCGACCTTGGTGTCCAGAACAATCAAGCAAAGATTCCATATGTGGTCTAAGACATTCTGGTATAGCTAATTGCAAATACTCACCGTCCAAGCCTTTACTGGTCATGTACAACACATCATTTTTCAGTTGTAACAAATGAAATTTTCAAAGAAATTTCCTCACCTGTTTCCTTTCTCTTGAAATTTGTCTGGAACTTGGTTTATGACATGTTTCTAACCACTGAAAAACTCTATTAATGTCTGGATCCTCCGTTCGAAGTTTTCTGAGATCCTCATTTGTATATCCTGGTAAAATGAGGGTTAGTTCCTTTCTTTCCATTCTTTCAAGATCTTTGTCCGTTTCAAGTCTCTGATAGTCTGTAATAATCTCTCTCAAAGAAGTAGATTGTGTGAAATCTGCCAAAATCTCTTCTGAATTACTCTCGCGGTACATTCTGCTAAGACTATCTGCATTTTGTTTGCTTTTCCCGATCTATATCTGATATCAAAATTAAACTGTGCCAGCTCAGATGCCCATCTTAATTCATTGGCAGCTAATTTTGATGTCTTAAAGTAACTAAGAGGGTTGTTGTCGGTGTAAACAATAAAATTGCTACCCAGTAAATAGTCTCGAAACTTTTCGGTTATCGCTCATTTGAGTGCAAGTAACTCTAATTTCATTGAGCTATAATTCAACATGTTTCTCTCACCTGGTCTGAGACTTCTAGATGCATAAGAGATGACTACTTTTCCGGACTCCTGTTGCTGACTCAGAACTGCACCCAATCCATCATAACTCGCATCAGTTTCAACAATAAATGGAGAGCTGAAGTTGTGAAAACCTAAAACTGGAGTGCTCGTTAAACATGATTTAAGCTTTTCAAAAGCGTTGTCACAATCTGCATTCCATTTTTGTTTGAACGGAATTTCTTTTGTTACCATTTTCTTACCTTTGACCTTCTTCTCTTGTTTAGATAGAATAGAATGAAGCGGAGCAGCAATCTGACTAAACCCCTTAATAAATTTCCGATAGTACCCGGCTAATCCTAAAAATGAACGAAGATCTTTTTCTGTCTGAGGTGTTTTCCAGTCTTTAATAACAGCAATTTTATCAGGGTTAACTTTGACACCTTCTTCACTGACAACATGACCTAAATAATTCACCTCTTTGTGAAAAAATTGACATTTTGACGGTTTGATTTTTAGATTGTGAGCTCTTAACCTGTTAAACACAAATTCAAGCCGTTCTAAATGTTCGTCGAAAGACTGAGAAAAAATGAGAATATCATCGAGATACAAAAGAAAAATTTCAAAATTCTTGTCACCCAAACAAGCTTCCATTAATCGTTGAAAAGTACTAGGACTATTGCAAAGACCAAAGGGCATGCGAACAAACTCATACAAACCCAAAGGACCAACTCTAAAGGCTGTTTTGTGACAGTCATGCTCATCCATCTGTACCTGATAGAACCCTTGTGCCAGATCTAAAGTAGAAAAGAACTTTGCTCCATGAAGTGCATCCAATGCCTCTTCAATCCTTGGGATAGGAAACGCATCTTTTATCGTCTTAAGATTGAGTCGTCGATAGTCAACGCAAAGTCGTAAACTGCCGTCTTTCTTGCGCACCAGGACAACAGCAGCACCATAGGGACTTGTGCTTGGTCGGATTATGCCTTGCTTCAGAAGAGTCTTGATGTGCGACTTCACTTCCTCGATCTGATTAGGAGGAATGCGTCTATGTGGTAATTTGATAGGAACTTCATCTGATGTAAGAATCTTATGTGTAACAGTATCAGTAAACCCTAAATCATCACTGTTCTTAGAAAAAACATCTTGGTGAGTATTTAGAATTGAAACTAATCTTTTTTTCTCCTCAATCGATAAATTTTCTCCAACATCTACTTCTACACCATGAATCTTAATCGCTTTCTTTGTACTAACAACTGCTTTTACAGCATGATCTTTTCCCTTTTGAATACTTTCTATAGACACATTAATCTCTTGATTCCTTACCTCTATCTCTGCTTGACAGTTCGGCTGGCTAGCAAATTCAACCTCTGCATCATGAAGTATACCAATCTTGGATTTCGGATTCAACTAAACATCCTCGTCTTCTATGTTTACGACTCTCACTGGGATCTTGCCGTTCTCTATATCTGCATAGGTATCAATCACTATCTTGTTTTTAGGAAGAATACCATAATTACCATGTACTGCTTGTACAAAACCACTAACGGTTCTAGAAGTCTGACGTGTAGTACGCATAACAACTTTCATTGAATTGGCTGGTATTTTTATAGGATCTTGACCTGCAACTTTGACAAAACTCAACTTTTTGGAACCTGAAATTGACGTACTCATTTCAAATATCGACAACGTATTCAACAACTGATCGTTATTGTCAGTGACTGAATATAATTTTTGCTCAACTTGTTCCTTTAAAATACGGAAGAAATTACTTCCGAGTACTCCGGGAACTTGCAACTTTTTCTGCTTACCAAATTGGTCTGTGGTATCCTTGACAACCAGTACACCAACATTTGGAACAGAACCATGCGCAGTGTCTATCACTACCTCAATATAACCAATGTATAGTATAGGCTAGTGATTGGCGCCAGACACTTTCACCCATTTTGTTACGTCAATTAATTTGGGTTCAGATTTTAACAGATCTCGAATGTAAGTTTCAGTTATTGTAGATACTTGTGAACCAGTGTCAATAAGACACGAAATTGGCTTACCTTCAATCCGTACTGTTACGACCGGACATTGTCCTATAGCTCTATCTATGATTCTCTGATCAAATGAGTCTTTCGCCTCCTCTCTCTCGTCCGCTGGGCGACTCTCTACAACAGACGCTTCTCGTTTAAAGGAAGATTAGAGAACAATGCCCCTTGGGACTTACCTTTGCGCGAAAGACTACTGGTGTCTAACTGAGTACTACATTCTTGCTCTTTATGCCCCTTCTCACCACAACGAAAACATGTTAAATGGGACTGTCTAACCTCTGGGTATTGTCTACCTTGCAAATTTTTATTTTCATACTGTGGTTTACTTGTTTTCATGGCTTCGGACAATTTTTTCAACTCTTTTTGATTTTCATCAATTTGCTTTTGCTGAAGTTTCAATATTTTCAAAATTTCTGACAATTGGTCTTCATCCTGATCTTTAACAACCTTTGATTTAACACTTTCTTGTGAAGTGATTTCATGTGCAGAATATGATTTGCTTAGTGGTTCACTTTTATAATCTTTAGACCATTGCAACACCTTTTGTCGAAACTCACCAAATGACATAGACTTCTTTTCAAATGAGAACCGTCGTACCTCTCTTCGGAGAGATGAATCTCTAATGCCTTCAACAAACCGTTCTTTTAACATTTCATCAAAATCGGTAACAGCGTTTTCATCTTTCGCCACGATCTTATCAAGTAATTTCATTAAGGCTAACGAGTAATTTTGCAGCGACTCGCCGTGTTTTTGATCTCTTTGATAGAACTGTTGTTGCAGCGCACCGAGAGTTTCTGTACTCGCAAAAACATCTTTAATGATTTTTAAGATATTTTCTGCGGTATCTCTTTCTAGTCTTGGTCTTAATCTTATTTCGTCTTTAGCTTGACCACCTAAGTTATCCATCAAAAAATCTATCCTAGCATCATTGTCATTGATAACTTTCAAATGTTGCCTAGCATCATCTAACCATTCTGCTACATCAGGGTCACTCTCTTTCACAGGTCTCCCACACAACCTTGCAATTTTTTTCTCTCTCGCAACATAAACAGTTTTATTTGGATTTGAGTCACTTTTCTGTTTCATTTCTTATCTTTCAAACTTAAATCATGCTCGGCTTTCTTTAACTTTCGATGGAGTGATAATACCTCACTTTCTAACTGATCAGACTTTTCTTTTTCAAGGTCAAGTAGTTCTTTGATTTCGTTTTTAGTAGGCATTTTTAAATACGGATCAACACAGCAATAAGCAATGTAAAAAGTGAGTTTACAGTTAATAATAGGTGCAATTGGTTTTTTTTATCACCTCAGTGGGCGTTGGTTGTTGATTGGAATACGCGCACTCTGCAATGAGGATGAAATGTCCAAGGTCCTTGTATCGTTGCGTTGAGAACGGTGTTTGTAGATCTTGATATCAGTTGATCTTAAGTCTATGATGATCAAACCTGCAGTGACGCTTGACAAAATGACACCAGTTAAACACATCTTCATAACAATTTCCATCATCCATTTAAGTTTCATACTTTGAACACTTGCTGTTTCTAAGATCTCGCGAAGACAAAATTAGAAAAAGAAAACTAATTGTGATATTTGAGATATTTCTCACCAGAAGTAGAATTTTTTTGTTTATTTTAAATTGCATACATGGCATATGTTATCCTTAAGGCTGAAATGACAATTCCTTGTTAAACAACTAAAATGAAAAGAAGTCAATTTTGGAGTACTTCATGTGATCGCCGAAGGTTACGCCGAATTATTCACATCTACACACATTGGTTAATCATCCCACAAAGTTTAATTGCTCAAGTCTTTACTGTTTTAAAGATCTCTTTAGGGCAAGGAAACGGGACCGGAAAATGACGACCAAGAGAATTTCGAAAAAAATGAAAAACAGCAGCACCTCGAGGTATTTTTATTATCTATCATTTCAGGAAAATCTATCCAGCCATCTCTAGGAAATTCTGCCGACAAAAGGGGAGGGGTGGGAGAAGAAAAAACCCAGTACAATCACTATATGGCATTCCGTTGTGACGGAAGACCTTAAGTTAATTCAAGTTAAATAAATTGTTAAGCTTTTGTGCTGCATTATTTTGTTTGTCAGAGCTCGCAAGCTTTCCAAGTGTTGATTTTAGTGTTATTGGAGTCCAGTAAAATCTTTTTGAAGATATTTTTCAATTGCATACTTGTACATTTATGTACATTTATGAATATGTAACTTAATCAATTTATAAAATAATTCAATTAATAATTCATTAATAACTAAATCTTTTGATCCAGCACTGATAGTCTCAGTACACCTGTAAGAGGGTACCTGAGTAGTATTTAAGCTTTATTAAATTCCTTAAATTTCATTGGTTAAAACTTTTACCACCAAAACTTTGACTTAAGACAAAGACAATTATTCAGCTTACTGCCATTCTAAGCTGACATGGATTTTTTTTTTATCTAGCTTGCTACATGTAAATATTGCTGTTAGACTGAATAGAAAGCATATTTAAGTACGAACTTTTCTCTTCTAATTAACTAGCTGTAAATTAATAATTATATTATTTATTCTGAGTTAACAAACTAAAATCAATGTATAGAGTGTGAAAGATATTAGAGTGAATGTATTTTTTAGTCATAGACTCGGTTATTCAAGACTAAAGGCTCTGTTCCACAGGTACTAATTATTTGTCCTGAATATATGCTTAATCATTTTTATTCTTTTTATAAGAATATATAATTGAGTATTTAGATTTTCAATAATGATCATGATGGTAAATCCAAATATGTATAGATTGATGTCTATCGTGTAAAGATTAAATGTTTAATGTATAAATTGTAAAATGTTGTGACAAGAGAAATAAGTCGTCCATATTTATAGAATTTATGGCAAATGCCTGTGCAAATAATGATAAATATTATGTGAATTGATCTTACGTAACTGAATTATATTTATGTATATTTACAGGGTGATCTATTTTTAAATTATAAATAAATTGTACCACAACAAACCCGCAGGTGTTTGTTATTTATATACTAGCGGAAAAAAGAAACTGTGCATAATTTAATGTATGAAAAAACATTGAAAAATTACAATGAACAAATTTTATTTTTTGTAATACTGTTAACACATGTATTCGTAACAACATCTCATAACACATTAATGTCAACGTCGAATAACGTCAATTTCAGCACACTCGAAAGTCACTGTTATTTGAAATTGAATTAACAAAATTAATAACGCGTGTGACCACCATTTGCGTTCACGCATGCTTGACAGCGACGCCTCATTGATACCACTAAAGTGTTCAGGAATGCTTGAGGGATGTTGTTCCAGATGTTGGTTAAAGCCTTGCCTAAATCAGCCAATGTTACTGGCTGATTTGGTAAACGGCGTAAAAGTCTTTCCATTTCATCCCAGACGTGCTCGATCGGCGACAAATCGGGGGAAACAGCTGGCCAAGGCAAGACATCGACATTCTGTTGAACAAACAAGTCCCTAAATTCACGTGCAACGTGTGGCCTTGCGTTGTCTTGCTGCAGAGTGATGTGATTTTGATGTCTCTGTATGAGGGGTATCACATGACGCTGAATAATTTCATCTCGATAGCGTACGCCGGTGAGATTTCCATTGACAATTTGTAGAGGGGTCCTTCCACGTGCTGATATTCCACCCCACACCATAACGCTACCTCCACCAAATTGTCGACGTTGCACAACACAAGCGTCCTGGTAACGCCCCCCAACGCGACGATACACCCTACAACGGCCGTCACTGCTATCCAAATGAAATCTGGATTCATCGGTGAACAGAATATTGGCCCAGTCCTGTATTCTGAATCGCAGATGTCGTGTGCACCACGCTAGTCTGGCAATACGATGACGTTGAAGCAGTACTGGACGCATCGCTGGATGTTTTGCTAGCGCAGACGATTACGCACAGTTCTTGGACTAATTGGTCGAAGCCCTGGAATGCTATGGGCAGTCAAACTTGCTGTCTGGAAACAATTTCTCAGATGCACAAGTCTAATGTGGTTGTCCTGTTGACGTGACGTCACACGAGGTCGCCCAGAGCGCGGTCGATCCTGGGTGTTGCCAGATTGTTGAAAACGTCTCCATAATGACTGGATGGTGTTCCGATGAACTCCAAAGTGTCTTGCTACAGTATTTTGTGCTATTCCAGCTTACAGCATCCCAACGGCACGATTACGTTGGTTTTCGTTGAGTCGTGGCATGACATAGTGATAAATTTTGTTGAAACTAAAGTGATTTCCTTAACAAAGTAAGTTTAAACAAATCCTTTACAGTTCTTATTCCAAACAGTATTGCCCCATAAAACTCGTGCGTACAAATTCTTCAATAAACAACAGGTGCTCACTAACCATGAAAAAGTCCATGCACCCGGACGGTTACCATCCGATATTGTCAAAAACAATACCATTATCGATTGTTTAAATTTTATAAATACAAACAATAGATATAGAAAAATTATACTAATTTTATAATGCACAGTTTCTTTTTTCTGCTAGTATACTTCAACCAAAGTACCCCTGTTACACGTCGTCAGAAAGTAATGAACTACGAGTGTCTGATTTTGTAGAACACAAACAAAGAAAATATAATACTTATCATTTAAATCCTTATCTGTTGATAAGCTGTCCCGAGAAAAAAATGAAGAAAAAATATTAATAACTAGTAGACTAATTGTTCTCGAACAATTAGAGGTCTTTCCACCTTAATATTTTATAATAAATTACTAGATTCCTCAATTAGGTATACAAAAAATTATTATACCTGTGATATATGTACTAGAAAATGGGAAAACCACAAAGCCATAAATGATTTTTAAAGAAATGCTTTTTTGTATTTCAAGCCAATGCTTTAAGAATTCCCTGTTGTTTATCATAAATATCTTTTGAATTACTTTTTTGAATTTTTTTCTCCACTTACTCTGAACAAAAGTGAGCCAAGTGAGTATTCTTTACACAATCATATAAACAGAAAACCTAAAAATAGAAGAGCGTGTTCTAGAGGCTCGCTGTCTTTGTACAATATGAATGGGTTGACTTTAAAAACAATTTCCACTTGACCACATGACTTGATGTGATACCTGGCTGACCAAATTGAATACCTTATTGCGCAATCCAGCAAGCTATTGAAACCCTTACTATAATTCTGTATTTCAAAAGTTTTAAAAATTCATTAATTAACAGATTTCCAAATGACCTTGACCTTTGATCTTTATGTCATTTTGTTCGGCCAAGGTAGACGCTCCCATCCCAAGTAGTCCGAAGTCTCTATGATAGATAGTAAAAAAGTTCGAAGTGACTTTATGGAAATTTAAATACTTTCAGGGGCAATAACTGCTAGAAGGGGGCCTCAGATCCTTTCGGTATGAATAGATTGAACACCCCCCTAAGTGTACTGAAGACATTGGTAAAAGTTCCAAGTCTCTTTCTCTTATGGTTTCAGAGTAGTAGCGATAACAAGCATTTCTTTTTCAAAGGGCAATAACTCTGTAAGTTCTGGGAGGTTTTTTTTACACAGGGTCAATTGGTACCATAACTTTTAATGACCAATTACATAAAGTTTAAATTGTTTGGATAACCCTAATAACAAAAAAGTCACCCCGAGCTAAATAGAAAAGAAGAAGAAGAAGAAGAAGAAGAAGAAGAAGAAGAAGAAGAAGAAATATAAGGAAACAAGAGGTCTTTCACCTGAAAGGTGGAAAGACCTAATAATATAAAAAAGAAAAAGAATACAAAAGGTCTTTCACCTGAGAGGTGGAAGACCTAATACTAGGGAAGAATAAACCTATGAAAACCTCAGAAAAAACCATAAGGTCTTCCCTTGGAAACGTAATGCCTTAATGATATGGAAAGAAGCATTCAGGTCTTTTGTTGGAAACGGAAGAATAGGAAGAAAAAGAAACCGAACAAAAACGAAAGACGTTAATAATAAACCAGACTGAAGCTAGCAGCCACTAACAGCAGCCACTAAGCCCATAGAAGCTAGCAGCCAATAAGGAAAATCATCAAAGTATGAGAGTACTCGAATCGAAAATTATAATTTACTTTATTATCGGCATTCTTTAATTAATAACAATGCATTTATGCATGACTAATTTGTATGAGCATTGACAACTTCGGAGTCAGTAAAGCTCGCCTGAATAAGAATTATAAATCCGCTTGTGTTTAACGAAATTAATGAATATTGGTATTTGTCTATACGTGTGCTTAAAAATTGATCCCCGGGTCTGTTTACTTCTTTCCGGAAATAACATGCATCAAAAATTCAGAAAAGTAGTCTTATTATTAGAAAAATAGAACTTTTAGACATATTGTATTGTGATTTTATTCTCATAAAAAAATTAGCCTCTGTCAAAACGAAAACCAAACAACAGAAATCCAGAGATTAATTTGGGATTATTTTGTGTCAGCCATATTTTGACGTGAACCTTCGAGAAAAAAAATGCAGAGATATAAACAAGAAATTATTTAGCTCACCCGAATTTTGGCATTTTTTAGCATTCACAATGATATAGGGGTGAAAAGTGGACCAACATCTCAGTTATCTTTGAAGTGTGCATCAAACGGATAACAGGGCAGTGTAGGGGACTAATAGGGCTGTTATTTTCCGGTGTCAAATATGAGCTGTAGTGGTACCACCAAGTGGCTCCCAGGGGTTCGGGCTCATTTCAGGGGTTTATATCTTACTTGAGTTTGATAACAAGAACCTGGAAACATTGGGCTTAAGTAGAGGACCTCAAGAGCTTTCCATAACAAGCATTAGAGGGCGCATATGACCCCTATAACGGTCCAGTTAGCTCACCCGAACTTTGGCATTTTTTATCATTTCACAATTATATAGGGGTGAAAAGTGGACCAACATCTCCCTTATCTTTGAAGTGTGCATCAAACGGATAACAGGGCAGTGTAGGGGACCTACTTTTATTTCCATGTCTACAATTTGGGCTGCAGGGGTACCACAAAGTGGCTCCCAGAGGTTCTGGCTCATTTCAAGGATTTATATCTCAGTTCAGTTTGATCACAAAAACTTGGAAATACTGGGGTTAAGTAGAGGACCTTAATATATATTTATTTTCTGGAGTTAATGACGTTTATTTTGTTTTTAAATCAAGCATTGTATTTGTTTAATATATTCTTCTTAAACCTGTTTTAACAAAAAAATAATTGTTGTTAGAAATATCCAATGGGATGTTGCATGCAAGCGCGGATTTAAGGAGTGGGGGAATTCCAACTCTTTAAATTCACTTTATATCAAATTCACCGATAATAGGCCTAGACTCTCTCCCCTCTTTGGCAAACATACTTATACCTCGGATCCCCCTCCCCCATTCCCGGATAAAATTTTCTGGACTTACGCATATGATAAGATGTGCCTATTTGAGACCCATGGTAAATAATTCTCTCATGGCGATATAGAGAATAATTTTCTCTTCCCCTGTACTAACTGGTATCAATTTCTGCATACAATAAGTGCGAGTTTTATTTTCAGTCAGATTGATATAATTCCTATTCAGTCATGGTTTGACAATTAATGTTAACATACGTTATATAATATATCATTACTCCCTCCCGCCAAGTCCCCCAACCTTTTAATTTTGTTCTAGATTCGCGCCTACTTTAACTATCTATTTAAAATATTCAGTTGTTATCTAAGATACGTCTTTTTTTTCTTCTGTTGCACAAATTGTAAGGAAGGGAAACATTTTATATTCAGTGTAATGAAACATTACTATATCTTTTAATTTTTAATTTAGAAAATTAATAGACAGACTAAGATAATGAATTGATGATAAGCAATAACAGGTGATCAGAAAAGTGTACTCAAACTGGTTTTTAGCTCACCTGAGCTGAAAGTTCAAGTGAGCTTTTCTGATCACATTTTGTCTGTCGTCCGTCTGTCCATCTGTCTGTCCGTCTGTCCGTAAACTTTTTACATTTTCAACATCTTCTCCAGAACCACTGGGCCAATTTCAACCAAACTTGGTACAAAGCATCCTTAGACAAAGGGAATTCAAAGTTGTGAAAATTAAGGGCCACGCCCTTTTTCAAGGGGAGATAATTAGAAATTATTGAAAAATTTTGAGAAATGTTAAAAAATCTTCTTCTCAAGAACCATTAGGCCAGGAAAGCTGAAACTTGTGTGGAAGCATCCTAAGGTAGAGTAGATTTAAAGTTGTGAAAATCATGACCCCGGGTGTAGGTTGGGGCCACAATGGGGGGGGGGGCGAAATTTTACATAGGAATATATAGAGTAAATCTTAAAAAATCTTCTTCTCATTCACTAATCAGCCATGACAGCTGAAACTTGTGTGGAAGCATCCTCAGGTAGTGTAGATTTAAAGAAAAAAAATCATGATACCGGGGGGTAAGGTGGGGCCATAATGGGGAGATCAGAGTTATACATAGGAATATATAGAGTAAATATTTAAAAATGTTCTTCTCATTCACTAATGAGCCAGAAAAGCTGAAACTTGTATGGAAGTTTCCTCATGTAGTGTAGATTCAAAGTTGTGAAAATCATGATCCCCGGGGGTAGGGTGGGCCCATAATCGGGGGGTGGGGGTGGGTTCGAAGTTTTACATAGGAATATATAGAGTAAATCTTTAAAAATCTTCTTTTCATACACTAATCAGCCAGGAAAGCTGAAACTTGTGTGGAAGCATTCTCAAATAGTGTAGATTCAAAGTTGTGAAAATCATGACCCCGGGGGTAGTGTGGGCCCACAATCGGGCGGGGGGGGTGAAGTTTTACATAGGAATATATAAAGTAAATCTTTAAAAATCTTCTTCTCATAAACTAATCAGCCATGAAAGCTAAAACTTGTATGGAAGCATCCTCATGTAGTGTAGATTCAAAGTTGTGAAAATCATGATCCCGGGAGGTAAGGTGGGGCCATAATGGGGAGATCAGAGTTATACATAGGAATATATAGAGTAAATCTTTATAAACCTTCTCATACACTAATCAGCCAGGAAAGCTGAAACTTGTGTGGAAGTATCCTCATGTAGTGTAGATTCAAAGTTGTGAAAGTATGATCCCCAGTGGTAGGGTGGGGCCACAAAGGGGGGGGGGGGGGTCGAAGTTTTACATAGGAATGTATAGAGTAAATTTTAAAAAATCTTCTTCTCATACATTTATCAGCCGGGAAAGCTGAAACTTGTGTGTAAGCATCCTCAGGTAGTGTAGATACAAAGTTGTGGTAATAATGACCCCCGGTGGTAAGGTTGGGCAACAATAGGGGGGGTCAAAGTTTTACATAGGAATATGTAGAGCAAATCTTTTAAAATCTTCTTCCCATTAACTAATCAGCCATGAAAGTTAAAACTTGTATGGAAGCATCCTCATGTAGTGTAGATTCATAGTTGTGAAAATCATGATCCCGGGAGGTAAGGTGGGGCCATAATGGGGAGATCAGAGTTATACATAGGAATATATAGAGTAAATCTTTATATCTTTCTCAAACACTATTCAGCCAGGAAAGCTGAAACTTATGTGGAAGTATCCTCATGTAGTGTAGATTCAAAGTTGTGAAAGTATGATCCCCAGTGGTAGGGTGGGGCCATAATCGGGGGGGGGGGGGGGTTCGAAGTTTTACATAGGAATATATAGAGTAAATCTTTAAAAATCTTCTTTTCATACACTAATCAGCCAGGAAAGCTGAAACTTGTGTGGAAGCATTCTCAAATAGTGTAGATTCAAAGTTGTGAAAATCATGACCCCCGGGGGTAGTGAGGGCCCACAATCGGGAGGGGGGAGGGGTGAAGTTTTACATAGGAATATACAAAGTAAATCTTTAAAAATCTTCTTCTCATAAACTAATCAGCCATGAAAGTTAAAACTTGTATGGAAGCATCCTCATGTAGTGTAGATTCAAAGTTGTGAAAATCATGATCCCGGGACGTAAGGTGGGGCCATAATGGGGAGATCAGAGTTATACATAGGAATATATAGAGTAAATCTTTATAAACCTTCTCATACACTAATCAGCCAGGAAAGCTGAAACTTGTGTGGAAGTATCCTCATGTAGTGTAGATTCAAAGTTGTGAAAGTATGATCCCCAGTGGTAGGGTGGGGCCATAATCGGGGGGGGGGGGGTTCGAAGTTTTACATAGGAATATATAGAGTAAATCTTTAAAAATCTTCTTCTCATACATTTATCAGCCGGGAAAGCTGAAACTTGTGTGGAAGCATCCTCAGGTAGTAAAGATACAAAGTTGTGGTAATAATGACTCCCGGTGGTAAGGTTGGGCCACAATAGGGGGTCAAAGTTTTACATAGGAATATGTAGAGCAAATCTTTTAAAATCTTCTTCTCAGAAACTAATCAGGCAGATAATCCTACCTCTATCTTGGAGGTCCGTGTTGCTCTGCTTTGAATTTATAATTCGTTTTATGGATTTTTGAGATGGTTGACGGTTTGTTATTGTCATTTTTTCATAATTCTTTATAATTGTTAAGACTTTGGCCCCAGGTCAATTATTTGGCTTTACAAGAGGTTCAGAGTTTGATGTAGGTTTATATCCCATATATAAAAAATTGTTAAGGATCTTTTTGAGAACTGCAATACTCAACATGTGACATGACTATAAATTCATCCTGTTAGAAAAGGGACTAATGATTATAAACATAAGAATATCCAGGGAGAAGATGGATTTTATTTGTACAGGATCTTCATGTATTATTGAACATTGTCCAGATAGTTTGTAAAATGACTCCATTAAGCTGATTGTATCATACCTATTGTTCCTCAGGTGAGCGATGTCGCCCATGGGCCTCTTGTTAGAACAATCTAGGTATCAAGCAGGCAATGCCCCCCCTTCCAGCACCACCCCGGTATCCACGTTAAAGAAAATAATAATATATAGTCGATATTCTACAGGGTCATTTTTCTACAACCGACACGGAGAAAAATGACCCCTATACCACAATTTCTACGATGTAATCCAAGTATTCTACAACCGAGTTAGTCATTTTTCTACGTAGAAAAATGACCCCCGGTCAATATTCTACGGGGGTCACTTTTCGTCGTTACACCGGACGGTAAAATTTAATGGTACTCCGATTAGTACGATAGAAAGATTAGGCCTTTCAAGGCCTGTCAATTGAGTTTCACACCTTTTCACCTGCTATCCCCCATGAGTAGCTGGTATAAACACTCTTCCCAAATCACTTTCAAATATTACCGACATTGCTGGTTAGACAGGATTAGTCACGCATCATTGCACGTGGCTTGGGTATCTTTACACTGTGCACCTGTCAAGTGACACCACTTTTTAAAACACTCCTCTTTTTTAAAGAAAGAATGTGCTTAATGAAAAAATGACAATAACAAACCGTCAACCATCTCAAAAATCCATAAAACGAAAAATAAATTCAAATCAGAGCAACACGGACCTCCAAAAAGATAGAGGTAGGATCAGGTGCCTAGGAAGAACAATTAGTATGAAAAACGTCAGTCAGCATGCGACCCAGTGGAAGATTGTACTTGTATCGACCATAGAACTTACAAAAAGATGACTTCAAACGAAACTGTTGATAGTCCTGTTTTATCAACTTGTTTGTCAGTAGCTTGCCACGCCTTAGAAACTGTTCATACGAAGAGCATGCACTTGCATATCGAATTTATTGAGAGACAAAAACACCACATGCAGGTGATGAAGGTATATTGCTACACAAGTAAGGAAAGTTGACTATAGAAAAATTGAAGTCATCGCGTTTATCATAAAATTTTGTTGTTAGGTTACCATCAATGTCCATTTCCAGTAAAATATCCAAATATGAAACAGATGACGCAGACTCTGTGGTATTTTTTATTTCAAGTTCACTGGGATATATCGAGTCGACGTAAGTATGGAAATAACAATTGTTAATTGATAATACGTCGTCAATATACATGAATGTTGAGTTGAAGGCCACAGCGAGTATTTTATTTTTTTCACGTACAAGTTTTTGAATAAATTCTGCTTCATAAGAATACAAAAATACTATCAGGTCTGTTAAAGGTATATGTGGCGTATTTGGAGTAAAATTTTTCATATGAGTTTGAGTAAAAATATACATCATGCTTCTTATAATTAGACGTTTCTCAAACTCTAGGCCCATAAAAAATGTTCTGTCTTTAGTTATATTTGTCTCTAAACTTTGCTACACGTCTGATGAATATTAATGTGATCCGCCATTTATAACGCCACTGCGCATGAGTTCGGGAAAACCTAGCATTGAAAACACGATGGAAGAACAGTTTGTTTACAAATTAGAATCACGTTTTTCATGTCTTAAATTAAATGATTCTTATATCAGATGATACTCGAAGCAGTTTTATTCCGATATCCATTAATGTAAAACGATATAAATTGTTAATTATGTGTAATAAAGATGCAACACGATTTTAGCATCATCGACACGGTAAACGGAGTAAATACCCCTCTTCCTGAGGGATGCATGTACTGAGAGTGTTTATTCTTTATTTAAAAAAATCCTCTAAACGAAAATCCACTTGTGGTTTAAAACTTATAAAGTAAACACACGGAACACATGGAGCACGAGTCTTTTTAAAAAAAACCATAATACTAGTCATAATATTGCTCATGCCATTTTTGCATGTAGGTACATTTTCTTCTTCAACTTCTTTCTAGTTATTGTATTATATTTTTTAAAAATCTTATAAGTGAAAGAAGAAAATTGTAACTCAATGCGCTTTCAACATTCAAAAATTTAATTATTCTTCCGCATTATAAACGAGTGTTTACCTCGCGTGAACTCGTGCAATGTTTTATAACCTTACTCACTTGATCGATGAATACACTCGAATGAAAAATGGTGTCATGTGATATGTTAAAGAGCTATTATAATAAATTATAATCAATGCATAGGCGTCGGAACGGGGTGGGTGGGGGCTAAGCCCTTCACTTTTTTGCAAAGTTAGACATACTCAAAATCCTTTTTTTTTTCTATTTTTTTTTTTTGCTTGTCAAGATTTCTAATAAGGTCTAGCCTCTCCCCACCCATTTTCAATTTGCTTCAGACACCACTGCAATGTATTGACAGGCATATCACTCTATTTTATTAAGGCCCGCCCATTATTTTCATCTTTATTCAAAAACAACAAATGGCTACAAACCAATATGATTTTCCGCTGTAATATTTTCTTAAAAGCGATAATACATTTATCCCCGTAACAGTAAATGTGTCATAACTATGGAAACTGTTTTAAAGCGAGCATTTATATTTGTGTCTGAAAACCATCAAAGCTGGTGTAGATTTCAGTATTTAACGTTTAGCGAGAAATTTCTAGCGATCAATCAAAATTTCAACGTCAATCGTAAAATTATAAGCAAGATATAGAGCTCGCAATTCTGCTAGGTTTGAGTCAATTTTTTTTCACAAGAGTTTATTACATTCAACTTAAGGTTTCTAAACTTAGTATTTTCTATTCTGAGCATTTAAAATGTAAAAAGAACAGAAGCATGGCCTCTGCTCTGTGTGCAAACAGAAAATTGTGAGCAAAGCTCTGTATCTTGCTTAATATAATTCGAAGCTTGACACTCAAATATGGTAAGTAAATAGAAAATTGTAAACAATTAAAACAGAAGAAACGTGCACAAAAATAAAGAAAGATCACAATTTATTTTTCATCATATATATTATGGAAGGGAATTACCGCCAAAATTCTATGTATCCTGCTTTTATTCTTATTATGCTTACTTCTTTATTCTTCATTACACTTGCATGTCACTTTATTGTTTTCATATTCATGCTTATTCAATTTCACTTTGATTCTTTTTGATCCTTCATTGTTTGCTTAATTCTATGTTGCAACATTCTCTTCTTATTCGTGTAAATTCTTTCTTCTATCTCTGTTACAAACGTGAATTCAAACACGCAAACCATAAAGTACTTTCAATAAAGACGAATACAAGTTGCATGAATTTAATGCTGCATTATAACGCCAGGCGGCAGTGCGCGCGCTACAATTGCTGCTCCCCGAAAAAAAAAAACAACGTAGCTAGCTAAATGTGGGATGTTTCGCACCATGACATTTCGCTCCAATGTTTATATGTTCAGATCAAGAAATGGAGGGGAGGTTCTATTTTCAGTAGGTTTACTATGTGGATTTAAAAAAGTTTGAATTTTCAAGGGTGGTGGGGTGACTGGACCCCCCTCCTAAAATAAAATTTTAAGTCTGCGCATCAGTTATTTATATGAGACGATATAATCTTACAGTTCTCATAATTAGCACCCTATCATAATTATCATCATCGCAAGCTTGATATGGAAGTCGGTCAATTCAACTCTTCATTTAATCAAGACCAGTTGACAGGTTGACATGTATGAGGTTCATGTCTCTAAGTTACATGTATCATAGCTTAAACACTTTCAAATCTAAACATGGACATTCAGTTACATGTACATGATTTATATTAAAATAAACAAACCTACAATAAGCATGGCTGTGAATGATACATACACATTTTTATCACTTCGAAAATTTGTGTAAATAAGAAGCATACATTATGTATGTTTTGTATTTTGGAAGAAAAAAATATTTTATTTAGAACTTTATCATGTTTATATAAGAATTGTTATTTATTAAGATTTTGATTTAAATTTTAAACCAAAACGTATAAACAGTCATATCACATACCGTATTTTAATCTCTTTGCCTGTTTTGTTTTCGTTTACTCATTGTGTAATTAAGTCACTGATACTTTAAATTCGTTAATTTTTACTGCGTATACGTATATTTACTTCTGCGACTCCACCGTTCTGTGCGAATCGCAAGAATATAAAATCGCGTGCACCAAACTTTGTTTTCATATCACAAGTTCAAAACGTTTAGAAAAATAAATGAGATTTTAAAACCTGCAGTTTTAAGTTTTTTAACCCGGAATTTCACGCGGATATTAATTCATCGCATTTAATCAGGGATACACAGTACTGTAGCCTAACGAGAGGTACATAGTGATTCATGCAAGTGATAATTTTCACACGTACTAGAGTACAGGAAAAGCTACTTCTAAGCATTTCGTACCCCAGTCATTTAATTGTTTTTCAAAAACATCTTTAAATTTGGTTTAAATTTATTTCTATTTCATCTACATGTTCCACGGGTACCTCTGGACAGAACCGTGCATCACCCCACCTCTTTTCTCCTCAAATGTCGACAAGTACTTATGACATGTTCCTCTTCTAAAAACCGTTCCTGCAAATAATTTGTTACTGCATATATATATATATATATATATATATATATATATATATATATATATATATATATATATATATATATATATATATATATATATATATATATACGGTACATTGCATTGGGGATCTAGAATGAGATCAGATCCACTCCCCAATGGGAAATTCACACTTATTTAATCAACCAATAAAAAAATTAATACAAAATTATCTCTCAGACCCCCCCCCCCCTATGATTTTTTTAGAACCACGCGGAGGCATTTTACATGTATAAAAAAAAACCGTATCTGTTTGAGTCTACGTATACCGTGGCTTGTTAAAAGTTGACTATATTAACATGTATTTCATATTCCTATACTAAGCCCTTAATTTGAGATGTTTTCACTAATTTATTATTATTTATGCCATTTGTTAGTTTCGTTTTAATAAATCTTCGGGAGCAGCAATTGTAGCGCACACACTGCCGCCTTGCGTCATAATGCAGCATTAAATTCATGCAACTTGTATTATTCTTTATTGAAATAGCCTTATTGTTTGCGTGTTTGAATTCACGTTTGTAACAGAGATAGAAGAAAGAATTTACACGAATAAGAAGAAAATATTGCAACATAGAAATAAGCAAACAATAAAGAATTAAAGAGAATAAAAGTGATAGATAAGCATAAATAGCATAAATATGAAAACAATAAAGTGACATGCAAGTGTAAATGTAATGAAGAATAAAGAAGTAAGCATTATTAGAACTAGAGCAAAGCTCGTTGCAAAGCAACGAGTGGGTCTTCCGTTAATGTCGAGAGTAAAGCTAGATATTCCTGTGAGGAGCAACGTTCTTAAACCAATAACAAGAGTAACTAAAAGAAAAAGATAAAAAATCGAATAATTCTTGGTATGACTTAACAAAATCCGAATGATTTTAAGTACGAATTAACAAAAATCTTTACGATTTTAAGAACGACTTAACAAAAAAAATCCGAATGTGTCAAAGTACGACTTAACAAAAATTGAATTATTTTTGGTACGAGTTAATTTAACTTTGAACATCACACTATTTTCTTAACCAAGAATGCGGAACCAAAATTTCCGGAAAAATCAATTTTTAAACCCCTATATCTCTGTAATGCGTCGTCCGATTTTAAAACGGATTTCAGTTTTGAATTAGGCTTAATAAAATATCTTTTTTTGTACTTCTATAATTAATAACAAATTATCGCTATAAAAAGTTATTATAAAAAGACTTTGTAGTCCTCCTGGCCCCTAATTTTAGGGGTCAGCCCCTTTTTTTTAATATCAAATGAAAGCTCTTGTGAATATAAACATATCTTGTTCAACAAGTGTTCAAGAATTGTTGACCGTTCTAGAGATATCTGAACAACTGTGTTTATGGGGCCGACCCTTCAACTCCTTACCCGGGCCACCAACAAAAATTTTTAAGGTTGCATATTATTTAAAACATTATTCTGAGCAACTTTTCTTCTACAATGCTTATTAAAATATTTCGCCTTTTCTAGGTATTTATGATCATAGTTTTTTACTTCTTTCCCCTTGAAACCCCTAATTACGTAGCATATGACTTAGATATGGTACTGTATAGATAAACAGTTGTACAATGAACATTTTTGCTTCTATGATTAATAACAAATTATTTTCAGTAAAGAGTTATTATAAAAAAACTTAAGAGCCCTCTTGGCCCCTTTTTCTTGGTATCAAATAAAAGGTCTCATTAATATAAACACATTTTGTTTAATAAATGTTCAAGAATTGTTGATCGTTCTAGGAATATTTGAACAAATGTGTTTTAGGGGCCGACCCTTAAACTCCTTAATGGGGCCAAAGACCAAAAATTTAAAGGCAGCATAAGGTTGACAACATTATTTTGAGCAACTTTTTTTCTACAATGCTTCACAAAATATTTCTCCTTTTTCAGATATAAATGATCAAAGTTTTGGACTTCTGGCCCCTTAAAACCCTTAATTACGTAACATATGATTCCAGTATGGTACTATGTAGATAAACAGCTGCACAATAAACATTTTTGCTTCTATACTTAATAACAAATTATTTTTCAGTAAAGAGTTAAAAATAAAATTCTTAAGAACCCTCTTGGCCCCTTATGTGAGGGGCCAGCCCCTTTTTATGATATCAAATGAAAGAGCGTTTAAATCTGAACAACTTTTGCATTACATGTCTTAACAAAATATTTACACATTCAGAAATAATTTAGAAAATGTGCAAAAATTTCGTGAAAAAATTTGCTGCCAATTTTCGAGCTCGGCCGAGCTTCGGTGCCTTACGCATTTTCCACAATATCAAACCCAGAGAATCATCTACAGACATTCATCTTCTATCCCTGAAAGTTTCATGATTTTATCTTTATTAGTTTTGGAGGAGTTAGGTGGACAAAATGGTCCTGAAAAATTCACTAAATCCTCAAAATCTCAAACCGGAAGTGACGTCATCCGCCCAAAATTTAATAACTTCAAGTACTTTTGATGTTCTATCAGTCCTGCAAATTTTATGCAAATCGGTCCAGTAGTTCACGAGTAATAGCGTCCGAAAAAAGTCAGAAAAAAAAATAATAATAAAAACTAGAGCAAAGCTCGTTGCAAAGCAACGAGTGGGTCTTCCGTTAATGTCGAGAGTAAAGCTAGATAGTCCTGTACAGAGCAACGTTCTAAATCCAATAACAACTGTAACTAAAACAAAAAGATAAAAAATCGAATAATTCTTGGTACGACTTAACAAAATCCGAATGATTTTTAATACGAATTAACAAAAACCTTTACAATTTCAAAAACGACGTAACAAAAAAAATCCGAATTGTCAAAGTACGACTTAACAAAAATCGAATTTTTTTTAGTACGAGTTAATTTCACTTTGAAATTTACCCTATTTTTTAAACCAAGAACGCGAAATCAAAATTTCCGGAAAAATCAAGTTTTGAACACTTGTATCTCTGTAATGCATCGTCCGATTTTAAAACGGCTTTCAGCGTTAGATTCAGCTTGAAAAGCTTTACAAAACACGTATACGTTTTTGATTTGATAAAAAAATTTAATTTTTCGAAAAATTTGATTCACTTCCGGTTTCGACGGGAAGTGACGGATTTACATTTCCAGCCTTATTACAGAGGTAAATTTACAAAATCATAACCATTGAAAATTTTAAGCCTCTATCTTAAAGCATTTTTGACAAGGTAAAATAACCCTACATAAATAGTAACAGCTCTTTTTAAGAAATGTGTGTTTTTAATTACGGGTAATACTTACGAATAAAATGGCTTGACAAATGACTAACTATATATTAATGATTATATCTAACGTGTACGGTATTGGGCAGAAAATAATTTTTCAACAAATAAGTTTACGTCTACTATTGGGTTGACGTAAGTCTATGATTGCTATGGTTACTATTCTATCATGGCTGCTGCTTTCTTCTTTTTGACGGAGAGAACCGAAAATCCGAGAAAACTACCGAGACCACGTGTCTTTAGGGACAGGACAAACCCTCTCGATAATTTGTCTGATTTTGACGCGATAGCTCGATATCGTTTACCTAGAAATGACATCGTAGAGCTGCTGGAATTGGTAAAAAATTACTTACGAAGACCAACATCGAGAAGTTATGTCATTCCCGAAATCACACAGGAAAAAGACATTTAATCTGGAGAGGGGGGGGGATTATATGTATATACGCAACACGATTTAGTTCTTATTTGATAAGCTTATTTATTACCATATTCAGTTGTTTCATCTATAAATATTAAGTCTGGTTTAATACTGGATTTTCTCTATACTCCACAATGATCAAGAAAATGTATAATCTTTTGTTTGATCCGCCCATTGATTTGTTTTGACAGCGCGGACGCTAATGAAAGCACCTAGTGATGGCGTCTCATAAAGAAGCCTAAACACAATCACCACAGCTTTCAATACGAATCATCATATTTAAAATTCTTTAAAAAATGTGATGTTGTATAGTATTTGTGCCATAGATTAAAATTTGATACACCCTGTTGCAGATGTAGGGGTACACCATGTTTTGGGTTTTTTTTTTGTGTTGTGAATATCGAGACCGGCTAAGCAAACTTGATCAATAGTGTTAGCGGGAGAAATATTGAAATAAATGATCACTTCATAGATCATATTTTCTATTTGTTATAACAAAGTGACAACACTATACATAAACAAACGTTCTCGAACAGAAAATAATTTTTCTTTTCACTAGCATCCTTTTGTTTTCCTCAGGTTATATTTTTATATTATACGGTACCTGTCTGTGATATAAGACCAAGCTTCGGTCTTATCTGTTGCCGAAAGGGAAGGCGAAAATTTCCCCTTCAGCACATCCTACTTCTGCTCCACTTGCTCCACAAGCAGTGAGATTTCTACCTCAGACCAATTCGGTTTTCTGGATCCGCCATCCATGTTTACGTCTGCTACTTTCGTTTCTTCCCGCAATGCGTAGTGCGCATGTGCAGTTTCGGTAACTAAGGACTCATATGCACTTACGATTTTATTAGACGTACGACAACGTTTCGATCTTACGATAGCTTTTGTGAATAGCCCCCTAAACGTAAACGTACGCTTGTCGTAAGTTAAAGGCGTAATCGTAGACGTACGATTTGTTGTGTACGGAAGCCCATTTAGGACCTATCAAAAAATATTTTTGAATTTGATATAACGAATTCTTGAATTTGTTAAAACGAATTTAAATCGTTTTAACAAATTGTGGAATCCGTAATAACGAATTAAATTTGTTATAACAAATTTTAGGAATTCGTTATAACGAATTTAATCTGTTATAACAAATTTTATGAATTCGTTTTTACAAATTTTGAAATCTGTTTTAACAAATTAAATTTGAAAAAACGAATTCTTAAATTCGTTATTTCAAAGTTATGATTCGTATTTTCGGTTTTTAAAATCTGTTAAAACGTATTTTCATCCAATTTGTGATATTGCGGGAACAAATTAAACGGGGCGGACTTCATTTGTCCCATATAGGCGTACGCCGAAATGCGCTGATCAATTGACCAACGTTAAAGTATACAGAGGCCTGTTCTTGGTAATTTTATTATTTAAATTTAAGAAATTGGAAATTTTCAGAGGGAGGGGTCTAGACCCCGTCCCCGATACATCTGCGTGTGATAAAAACCTGTAACACCATCCTAGGTTTTAAGTACATGTATCTGATGATGTGGATTATTATGCTTGGTGTCAGTTTTTCAATAAATATCAAATACGCATCTACTTTTGCATACTGGTAGTATTCAAAGTGTTTATGTAGCGTATGTATACTATACCAAAACATAGCACGGCGAATGCTTAGTAGAAAAATTTTATAACATCGTCATGATTATTTCGTGCAGTCCGTGATTTTTCTTTAGTCGCTGTAGGTTTCGACCAATCGATAAACGGGGCGTGTAGATTTCAGTCTGGCTGTTTCTATAGAACTATAAGTTTCCGTAAGAAATGAAAAGAATTATACAAAGAGAAATCAGACAAAAGCAGGATTCCACTTGTCACTACCTACCATCCCGCCCTTAAGAACCTTAACAGCATCCTTAGAAATAATCTGCCCATTCTTTACACTAACGAAAGAATGGCTGATCTTTTCAAGGATCCACCAATGGCTGCATTTAAACGCCCAAGGAACTTAAGGTATCCCACTCCTCAATATTCTTGTATCAAGATATTCTTGAGAAGTATATCATTGAAATCTGTAGACAAAACATACTTAAAAAATACAAAGATAACGGGGGGTCAGTGTTCATTCCTCTGAGTTATGACCAATTTAATTTGACCTTTTTGCACCTAAAATGAAATTTCAGCCTGAATTAGGATTTGTTGTCATTATTTTTGATTAAGCAAACTTATTTCTTTGAATATTGTTTTCAATTATGTACAACGGTCACATTGATTAGAGGGATTACGAAACATATTTGTACGCAGCTGCATTAATTTTTTGTGTGACCTTTTTGCACTTAAATAGACAATTTCTATAATAGTTACAATTTCATTTGAAATGAACACTTTTTGAATATCAAGAATTTTATAAGAATAATACAGTTTGCCTAGATATGCATTCAGTATCATTTTGACATAATAAAACATGGGGGTCAGTGATGTCAAATTTTAGATATATGGCTTCAAAGGTAAAATTCTTGCAAAATTTCGTTTAAACAAATTCAGACATTTTCTATATATCTTCATGATTTCATGCTAAACGTCTATCACTCTCTCAAGATTTAATTTTGTACTTGTCACACAGAACCAATAGAATATGTTTCAAACCTATCAAATGTTAAAAATGTGAATAATGAATAAAAAAATAATTAACAGAAAAGTATATTGAAAATTCATAAAATTGCTTGTTTCTGTCACTTTCGTCTAAAAAACCTTCCGCACAAAAAAATAGTTTTCCCGAAAACTTGTTTGTTTCTTGATTTCCGATGAATTTTCTTTATGAATGTTGTGTAATTATGATTATAATAATCTTTCTGTTATGATTAAATAAATAAAACCATATTCATTCAAAATATAATGATCATCTGCGCAATGAAATCAAAACATGAGGAGTGAGATACATTAAAGGACATGTTAGTGAGAGCAAGATTAGACAACCCGTTGCCCAATGGCGGCTTTAAAACGTGTTCAGACGCCAGATGCCTGTTGTGCAAGCACAGCATCAACACGGACAATTTCAAAAGCCCCATTACGGGTCGTACCTACAAAAAATTGGGCAACACATCTTGCCGAACAGACAACTGCATCTATCTCATCAGTTGCAAGGTTTGCTCTAAGCAATACATTGGGGAAACAGGTGACCTCCGCAGAAGAATCAACAACCACCGCTCGACCATAAAGACCAAGAAAATCAAGGAGCCCGTCAGGGAACATTTTAATATAAGTGGTCACAAATGGGAAGACATGACAGTAGTGGTAATTAATTGACCATGATCCTCAGTGGACAGATGCGGAGAGGAAAAGTAAAGAAAAATTCTGGATGCACAGACTTAAATCATTCAGACCTGATGGCATGAACAAGCAAATTGAAATGAAAAATTAAAATGAACGTGTCATATCCCAACATCACCTGATACCTATATAGTAATCTTACCAAATCTGTCAACTGCGACCTATCAGTTATTACTTATTATACCATTTTTCATTTATTAATAATTATTAGTAATATTTCTTTATTTTTAATTTAATTATTTTTCTCCTTTACACCAAAGTCCGATTCTTTGCATAATTTATAAATACTTCGGATCTAAACCAAAGCGCGCCGTACGACTTAACATCGGGTGTTTGAATTTTCCATTATTAACTCGGACATCAATTTTAATTAGCCTAATTAACTCGATCAGGCGTGAAGTTGACAGTCGATTGATTACTCCAGAGCGATCGGCCGCTTTGGCAAAACCTTACCAACATTGATTATCAAAAATGTATAAAATGTAGCTATTATTTTTTATAGTTTCTTTAGTAGTGTTTAGAAGTTAAGGAGAAGCTTCATGAGTACTGTACAACAATCTACTCCAGAAGTGGTGTGAATCAGATGTGGATACTAAAAAACTCTAAAGAATTATTAGAAACTTTGAGGTCACAAAATCTTACCAAAATCAATAGCATCAAAACGTACGATTTTTCAACGCTTTATACAACCATTCCCCACGACAAATTAAAATCCAGACTTTTTGATATCATCGACAGTTGTTTCTTCAATAAAAATGGAAGTCCTAAAAATGCTAACCTTGTCATTGGAAATCTAAAAAACTATTTTGTTAAAAACCATTCTGATTGCACACACAAGTACTCTGAAGTTGACATTAAAAAGATGCTTGAATTTCTGATAGACAACATCTATGTAGTTTTTGGAAATAAAGTCTTCCAACAATCTGTTGGAATTCCCATGGGTACCAATTGTGCCCCATTATTAGCAGACCTATTTTTGTATTCTTATGATGCAGAATTTATTAAAAAACTTGTACGTGAAAAAATAAATCACTCGCTGTGGCCTTCAACTCAACATTTAGGTATATCGACGACGTATTATCAATTAACAATTGTTATTTCCATACTTACGTCGACTCGATATATCCCAGTGAAGTTGAAATAAAACATACCACAGAGTCAGCGTCATCTGTTTCATATTTGGATATTTTACTGGAAATGGACATTGATGGTAACCTAACAACAAAACTTTATGATAAACGCGATGACTTCAATTTTTCTATAGTCAACTTTCCCTACTTATGTAGCAATATAGCTTCATCACCTGCATATGGTGTTTTTGTCTCTCGTTAATTCGATACGCAAGGGCATGCTCTTCGTATGAACAGTTTCTAAGACGAGGCAAGCTACTGACAAACAAGTTGATAAAACAGGACTATCAACAGTCTCGTTTAAAGTCATCTTTTCGTAAGTTCTATGGTCGATACAACGACCTTGTCAGCAAATACAATCTTCCACTGAGTCGCATGCTGATTGACGTTTTTCATACTAATTGTTAGACCATAATTAATTACCTAATTGTCTACGGACTTTTGCGGTTTTTATTTTCCCGATTACGACAAAGAGCACACGGCGGGTGTAACCGGTCAGCAGAGGATGCTCACTCCTCCTAGGCACCTGATCCTACTTCCAGTGTAATGGAGGTCCGTGTTTGCTCAAGGTTTGTATTTTGACTATCACAAACAAACCAAATCATCAACGTTTCATTTTTCCCTATTATGACATTTTCCCGACTTTGACATTTACCTCGCTTATGACACGCCCAATTGTGACAAGGAGCGCACGGCGGGTGCGACCGGTCAGCAGAGGATGCTCACTCCTCCTAGGCACCTGATCCTACCTCTATCTTGGAGGTCCGTGTTGCTCTGCTTTGAATTTGTATTTCGTTTTATGGATTTTTGAGATGGTTGACGGTTTGTTATTGTCATTTTTTCATTGAAGTGCTAGATTTTGTTTTCTTTGTTTTTACCTATGTATTTTTTTTCTTACGTCCTGACTGGTTGTCCCGAAAATTTGACAATTTCAATTGTTCGTGTCGTTAGCTATTTTCAGTGCTTTATATATTCATTTTTCTGGCTTAGTATATATACATTAGATCCGACACTTTAAAGATGCCTAGCGTTGTTGATTTTATTTAGTGCTTTATATATTATCCACAATCAACTGTATCTTCAGATCCACTAACATCTTTTATCGGTGAAAGTCTCGTCCTATCCTGAGAGGATGTGACTTTGTTTCGTCAGAGACATAAATAACATTTATGTCTCTGGTTTCGTGTACATAACTCTTACCTACCCATTTTATTTATTTTTTTATTTATTTATTTTTCAGTCCTTACTTTTTCTTTCTGTGTATTGTTAATCACTGTTTTTCTGTTTACCATTTATAGTTCATATCTTCAAAATTTATGTAACGAATTTTCAACCTTGGTACGACCTACCTCTTTTCATTTTCTGTGACAAATATTAAGTCGTACCTAAGCAATTTTTGGTTCACAACTTTCTTTTAAATTATACAAATTTTGGCCCTTTACATTTTATTTTGAAATATTTAGTTACTATGGCTCTAAAACAAAACACCACTTTCAAACTTCTAAAAAAAAATAATAAGAAATGTATCAAAACAAAACACAGAATATGAAATTTAGAAACTTACAACTGTGACATTATTCCAAAAGGTTTCCAAATAAATGTCACTCCCAACATTGGGTCTATTTCTAAGAACTTCCGAAATCGCTGGGACTTCATATTAAGAAGATGCTCAAAAGAATTAGTGTTTCTCTGTCTATCGTGGGATAACCACAGACTAAGACAATTGGAGAAAGATATAGTTTCACTGGAGTCTTCTATTAATAGACATTTCCAGATTTCGCGAACTCGAGGTCGGACTCGAACACTGACGCTTACTTTATCCTAAGATATTCAGGGAACATGTCAATGCACGATTTTAAAAAAAACTAGACTCTTGTTGCTATAGCAACAAAGAGGTCTTCCGTTCTTATATAAATGTATTATTCTGTACATGAAAAAGCTTTTTTCAAATAGAAAATATAAGGATATCATATTTATTTTGAAGAAAACTTCCAGACCGTACTTCAATGTCAAACAACAAAATGAAAAAAAAAATCATTTTTTGACTACTTCTTGTTGGGACGACAGGAAGTTCCGCCGATTCAAACAAAACATGTTTAACATATCTTAATGCAAAAGTTAATCATCCAACAAAGTATGGTTGTTGAATTCTTTACTGTTCTGAGACCTTGTTAAGAGGAGATTTATTGTCTTGGGACAGGAAACGGACGAAAGGAATTGCTCTATGA
>CM035818.1:5791471-6051471 GCA_020458035.1 Magallana ariakensis
AACTACAGAGACATAAATAACATAATAATGTTATTTATGTCTCTGGCTTACTATTATAGTAATATTTTGTATTGTTGTTTCTAAATCATTTTTAAAAATCGTGCTTTGAAATGTTCCCTGATTATCTTAGGACAAAAGTAAGCGTCAGTGTTCGAGTCCGACCTCGCGTTCGCGAAATCTGGAAATGTCTAATAAATCCACATTCCAAGCAGATTTTGATGAAGCCAAAAGAATAATAATCACGTTCAACACGGCCCTAACAAATGACCTCAACAATACTCAGAAAAGGAAGTTCCTTCGGGATGATGTTCCCGTAGCACACAGAACTGGGCCCAATGTGTTGTTATCCAAACCTCGACCGTCGGCTAAAACAAGGCGCTCACGACGCTTCAAGCGTAAAAAGCCAACAAGTGAAGACGAGTCCTTCAACGACACCGCCACTTGCCCAGTTCTAAATGCATCTACGGTTCCTCTCACAGACGTTGAGATTTCGCTTCTATCTAAAGGTCTCAATTTCTGTCCAACACCGCATGAGGTCGATGAAAAAAAGGTTAGAGAGGATACCAGAGCATTCTTCCGAAGGCTGAGATTAAAGGAACACTTCTCGCGAAAAGACTCCAGCAAAGATATCGCAGATGACCCTCCGCCGCCCTTGCACAATTTAGAAGAACATAAGATGTACCGACCCAAAAGTACTTGGGAACCAGCACCGGGCAAATGTGGAGCACTTGAGTCTTACATTGATGCTGTTGAGTCAGATGTTTAGAAACTCCTTGCCAACCAACAAGTCGTCCCTGTCAATCTTACGAAAGAAGAAAGATCTGCTTTACAGAGGCTGAAAAACAGGGACGACATGGTCATTAAAAAAGCAGACAAAGGATCCATCTTATCTTAGACAAGCGTCCGTAGCTGAAGCCAACAGACAACTGACAGACGAACGTTTCTACAAGAAACTGGACGCTGATCCCACTGAAGACTTTTCAGCTCTATCACCGACACCCTGGACGAAATGTATGAAAATGATGAAATTGGTGTCAATGTTTACGAAACGCTTCGCCCAACCAACTGTAGACCGGGTCAATTTTATCTGCTCCCATATCCACAAGGAAGGAATGCCTGGACGCCCTATAGTTAGTGCCATTGGTCATCCCACGGAGAAAATTTCTGAATTTATAGACATACACCTCCGTCCACATGTAGAAGATTCGCCATCATACCTCAAGGACACGACAGATTACCTCAATAAAACACATAGCTTCCTCTGGCCTTCCAGACCATACTCTTCTCGTTACTATGGATGTCACGTCCTTGTACACGAATATCCCACACGATGAAGGTATCGAGGCCTGCAGGGAGGTCTGGGACAGTAGAACGATTCAGCATCCATCAACCGAATCTCTACTCAAGCTCCTTGAACATGTTCTTAAACTTAACAATTTTATGTTTAATGGCGACCATTACATTCAAACAGCTATGGGCACCAAAATGGCTCCCTCTTACGCCAACATCTTTATGGGAAGATTGGAACGCAACCTGCTCTTTAGAGCTCCCTACAAACCTTTGAGCTGGTTGCGGTTCATAGACGATATTGAGATGAAATGGGTTGAGAACCGAGACTCCCTAAATGATTTCATAACCTTCGCAAACTCCTTCCATAATTCAATTAAACTTACAGTTGATATTTCTAGTTCCAAAAACATATTTTTGGACACTACCTCAACTCTGGAAGATGGTAAAATAAAATTCAGTCTCCATACGAAACCCACTGATTCTCATCTCTATCTCAAGCCGTCTAGCTGCCACCCTCCCCATACTTTTAGAGGAATTCCTGAAGGATTAACAACCCGAATCAGACGAATCTGTTCTTCTAATAAAATCTTTGAAGAACAGAGCAATATATTAAAATCCAATCTGTGTAATCGAGGCTATAAAGCCGACACAGTGCAATCTGCAATTGATGAGATTGTTACAAAAGACAGGAAAACGTTTCTGCAATACAAAGAGAAATCAGACAAAAGCAGGGTTCCACTTGTCACTACCTACGTGTAATAGCTACTGTACACAACCCTTCTTGACAATTTGCAGATCACGGTAGCGAGGTAGGGAAAATGAGATCACAGAAACGCGTGTACAGTTATATACACACACTTCCTTAGATCTGAATAGTCGGTCACTGATTATATAATTATGGCTACTGTACACAGCCCTTCTTGACAATTTGCAGTGCACGGTGGCGAGGTTGGGAACATTGAGGTGACAGACACACGTGTACTTGTATATACACACACTTCCTAAGATCTAAATGCTCGGTAATGCTAAACAATAATGCAATATGTTGTTTAAACGCCGCTTATGACTTTCTTTCCCAGTCTGTCAAGTAAAGAAAACAGAAATTTAAAACTTTGATTTATCAGTTCTAAGAATACCAAACATAAAAGGAAAGAGCTTAAAATTCGGAACATCATTTGACACAGTCGTATGAATTTAACGTACCGTATTGCTCTCATATTTTTCATTTTTCAAATTAAGAATTTAAGTAAATGTAAGATATTTTTTCTAATCTAAAACCCGTAACATTGTTTTAAGATCATGCATGCATGTCTTTACGTTACCCGTTACCGGTATTTGTATACATGTATTAAATTATTCATTAACTGTATCATTGCTCTATATGTATGAAGACAATTCTATAAAATAATGCATATGAATTACTAAACTGGACAATGCCCCCTCATAAAAGTTAAAAGTTTCAAATGACCGGATTAATTCCCCTCCTATAAAATCAACTCTCTCTCTCTCTCTCTCTCTCTCTCTCTCTCTCTCTCTCTCATAATTTATCAGGGGAAAAAACAATGGTTGACAACGAATATCATCGATTGCGATTTACATGATTTAGATATTAAAACTAATTAACTTCCTGCTAAATAGAATCAACATGCATTTCATTGGGACCATGTTATTCTATGCATCATTACACCAGGCAAAGCAGTCGAAATATAGGTTAGCATTTCGATTGGTGTGTGATTATATGCACGTGCTAAGCATGTTGTGTTATTAAGTGATTTAACTCAGGCAGGCTACATGACACGGAACGTTGCAGATTTCCTTCACTCATCTTTCCACTTATATTTTTTTTTTTTTACAAATTACAAAAAAAACGGTCATGGAATAAAAAAAGGCGGTTTATCAGTATATATTTATCTTGATATGTGTCAATGTTGAGTCAGGATTATTCACATTTGTAACAATATTGACCTTTATGAAATACAAAGAAAAACAAACATCGTCTAAACCATGAAAGCTTTTCATGCTTTCCATTTCCATATGTATCAAAAACTGCTAAATATATACCTGTATTTAAGAAAACCAAATAACATAATTAAAAACATTTTTTCTTTACTTTAGCAAGCAGTTAAAGACCGTACAGGGGATGTCAAGGGCATGCACAGGGACATACAGTGGCTTACAGTGGGTGACAGGGGCGTACAGGGGGTGACAGGGTTTACAGTGGCACACAGGGGATGTGTACAGTGGCTGACAGGGGATTACAGGGTGTGCAGGGGATGACAGGGAGTGCACAGGGGATGACAGGGAAAACACAGGGGGTGACAGGGAAAAACAGGGGATTTTCATACGGACAGGAGTTTTCAAAGCCAGTAGTGTACCATCCCGACCTTAAAAACCTTAACAGCATCCTTAGAAATAATCTGCCCATTCTTTACACTAACGAAAGAATGGCTGATCTTTTCAAGGATCCACCAATGGCTGCATTTAAACGCCCAAGGAACTTAGAGGACATGTTAGTTAAAGCAAGATTAGACAACCCGTTGCCCAATGGCGGCTTTAAAACGTGTTCAGACGCCAGATGCCTGTTGTGCAAGCACAGCATCAACACGGACAGTTTCAAAAGCCCCATTACAGGTCGTACCTACAAAATTGGGCAACACATCTTGCCGAACAGACAACTGCATCTATCTCATCAGTTGCAAGGTTTGCTCTAAGCAATACATTGGGGAAACAGGTGACCTCCGCAGAAGAATCAACAACCACCGCTCGACCATAAAGACCAAGAAAATCAAGGAGCCCGTCGGGGAACATTTTTATATAAGTGGTCACAAATGGGAAGACATGACAGTAGTTGTAATTGACCATGATCCTCAGTGGACAGACGCGGAGAGGAAAAGCAAAGATAAGTTCTGGAACACAGACTTAAATCATTCAGACCTGATGGCATGAACAAGCAAATTGACTTCATTAAAATGAACGTGTCATATCCCAACATCACCTGATACCTATATAGTAATCTTACCAAATCTGTCAACTGCGACCTCTCAGTTATTACTTATTATACCATTTTTATATTTATTAATAATTATAAGTAATATTTCTTTATTTTTAATTTAATTATTTTTCTCCTTTACACCAAAGTCCGATTCTTTGCATAATTTATAAATACTTCGGATCTAAACCAAAGCGCGCTGTACGACTTAACATCGGGTGTTTGAATTTTCCATTATTAACTCGGACATCAATTTTAATTAGCCTAACTAATTCGATCAGGCGTGAAGTTGACAGTCGATTGATTACTCCAGAGCGATCGGCCGCTTTGGCAAAACCTTACCAACATTGATTATCAAAACTGTATAAAATGTAGTTATTATTTTTTTAGTTTCTTAAGTAGTGTTAGTTGTAGTGCTAGATTTTGTTTTCTTTATTTTACCTATGTAATGTTTTTTTCTTACGTCCTGAAGAAGGGACTGGTTGTCCCGAAAATTTGACAATTTCAATTGTTCGTGTCGTAAGCCATTTTCAGTGCTTTATATATTCATTTTACTTGCTGAGTATCTATACATTAGATCCGACACTTTAAAGATGCCTAGTGTTGTTGATTTTATTTCGTGCTTTAATGCTATATATATATATATATATATATATATATATATATATATATATATATATATATATATATATATATGTATATATATATATATATATATATATATATATAGTTAAATCCAAAAAAATATCGCAGTGTCCGGTATTATATAAAGAAAATTTAAAAAATGAAAGACAACACAGAGTAAAACGTTAGCGCTTTCATTAAATCTCGTTTTAAAAATAACAATAACGTTCCTTGGTGACGTCTACAATACAATGACGTCATAGTTATAGTTATAGTTGTAGAGGGATATTACCGCGTAATCTATAGCGTCATTCAATGAAATGTATATACACAATACACATAAAGCTTAATTAAATCATAGCAGTCTGTTGAGGCTAGGTTTTAATTTAATTCGGTGAAGAATTCAGCCAGACTCTGAAGAATAACTGGAAAAGATTTCTAGATGATTGTTTCATCATATGGAATAAAGGAGACTTGGAATTTCACATGTTGAAAAATATTCTTAATGATCTGGATCCAGATATCAAATTCACATTAGAAAAAAATTCCACTGAAATTCCGTTTTTAGATGTTCTAGTCAAGAAGGAAAACGATAAAATTTCTACAGATATCTTTTACAAGAGTACAGATACTCATCAATATTTGCATTTTGGATCGTCCCATCCACGACATATAAAGAGGGCCATCCCTTACAACCTTGCCAGGAGAATATGTACTATAGTCAGCGATGAGGAAACAAGAAATCAACGTCTCAACGAATTAAAACAATTTTTGACCAACATTACCCTTTCAACCTTATCAATGACGGCATTATAAAGGCCAAAGAAATAGATAGACAGGATCTTATTAATCCCATTTTACGGAACAACAAGGAAACAAAAAAATTACCGCTTGTTACTACCCATAACCCGAGAAACCCGAATATAGCCCCGGTGGTCAGTAATCTCAACGGAGTTCTCAAAACAGATGAAGATATGGCTCGCGTTTTATCTAAATTCAAGTTTATTAACAGTAAAAGGCAACTAAAGAACCTTAAGAGGATACTCTGTCCATCTACAATTAACACGTCAATAAAAACGGTATCTAAATGTGGAGACATACGATGCGGCACGTGTCCGTTTTTAAAACAAGGCAGCTCTATTGACTTCAGGGGAAAACGATTCCGCATAAATTCGGACATGTCATGTCAATCCAAAAATTTAATATATACCATTTTATGTGATGGCTGCAACCAATTTTATATCGGCGAAACAGGGACTACATTAAGAACCAGAATCCGGGTGCATAAACAACAGATTAGAGATCCAGAGTACCGAAAAATAAAACTCAGCGAGCACATTGATGTATGCGGACGCGGGCAATTTAAAGTGTTTCCTTTTTATAAACTTTTTACAGAGAGTGTAACAGAAAGAAGAGAAAAAGAAAAACATTTTATTCAAACTTTAAAACCTAGCCTCAACAGACTGCTATGATTTAATTAAGCTTTATGTGTATTGTGTATATATATTTCATTGAATGACGCTATAGATTACGCGGCAATATCCCTCTACAACTATAACTATAACTATGACGTCGTTGTATTGTAGACGTCACCAAGGATTGTTATTTTTAAAACGTCTGAAGATTTAATGAAAGCGCTAACGTTTTACTCTGTGTTGTCTTTCATTTTTTAAATTTTCTTTATATATATATATATATATATATATATATATATATATATATATATATATATATATATATATATACTAGTATATATAGTAGTAAACTAGTATATATAGAGGTCTTGCCTAGTGGTTAGCACGGTGGCCGCTCACTGCTAGGAGAATGGGTTCCAGAGGTCGTGAGTTCAAGCCCCGGCCGGGGCGGAGGTGGAGCTCCAATAAGGTGAATTTCTCTGTGCTTTATATAAATATATATATATATATATATATATATATATATATATATATATATATATATATATATATATATATTTATAGACTATATGTATATATATATATATTTATAGACTATATGTATGTATATATATATATATATATATATATATATATATATATATATATATATATATATATATATATATATATATATATATATATATATAACTCGTATACAAAAATTTCAGCATAAAAAAGCAAAAGTCACCTTGTATACAAGATATTTTTGAGTCATTATCGTTAGCCTATTTACAGAAATTAGATACTTACAAATGTATCACCGTATTAGACAATGAAAATCATCTTTTGCAGTAAAATATTACATAACTTTTCTTAAATGATATCACCTGTAATAAGAATATTTGTTAACGTTATATATATTATCATGTTTAATATTCGACATAAATTATATTTGATTATATATGCATATAAAATTTGTGTATACGAGTTGACTTTCGGTTTAGCATACCGGGAATTTTTGTATACGAGCTGACTTTTGATTGTTTATACGGAAATTTTTGTATACGAGTTGACCTGTATACGAGTTAGTCTGTGTACGGCTTGACCGGACTCCCCCACGGTCGCTTCGTAAAGGTGGCAGGGGATAGTTTCGAACGAAAGACCCGGTCAAAATTTTGAAATAAAGGGAGAACCTGAGGTTTGGCTGGTTATTTGAGGGGTATAAATTGCTAGAATATTTATTGCATTCATTTTGTGGATAGAGGAGCTAATGTCAATTTTATTGATATATGACACTTTAATACTGGTAGCACTTTTCATCAGATATGGAATGAAAATGCGAAACTGTGGCCAAAATGTTCACTTTCGGTTTTGTGCTTGAAAAGTGGGGTGGGTTCAGAACACGAAATGTCACTCGAAAAGAAGGTGATTGACCCCCCATTAATTGGTGATTATTTGCATAGGTATACATTAAGCAACAAATTCTATGGTAGTTTATGGCAGTTGCTCGGGACTGGAGCGTGGTGCCGGACCCGTGAAAATGTGAAAAAAGGGTAATTTTTCAGAAAATTTTGAGACCGTCCCTAGCTATTCTATATAGTGCTATATGTAAGTTGTACTTGTTTTATTCTGAAATGTTTAAAAATTCTCAAGAGTCGGGACCATGTGTCCCGTGCATGAAAACCAATTTTAGCAAATTTAAAAATCGACTGAATAATTAGATCAAATATATGAGCAGTATCTGCCTCACATTTCCTCGACCAAAAAAACTATCCCCTGCCACCAAAACTTATTTCATTGAAACTACACTGTTTTACGAAAGCCTAGTGAGGTCAAATTGGAGTGTTAAAAAAAAATAAAAAGTCGTTATTACGAGATTAAAAAAGGCGTTATAACGAGATAAAAAGTCGTTATTACGAGATAAAAAGTCGTTACTGCGACTTTGAAAAGTCGTATTAACGAGAAAAAAGTCGTTATTACGAGATAAAAAGTCGTTATTACGAGATAAAAAGTCGTATTAACGAGATAAAAAGTCGTTATTGAAACAGTGCTGGTTCTTCATATATACGAAACACTGTATAAGGTTCAAGACATCCCTTTTATTTGATATTGTGATTACAGATATGATAACAAATGAATAAATAAATAATAGCCCTGAAATGAAATAATAACAATAGTAAGTAATAGGCTAAGGTATAAAATACACTATAGACACGGTAATATTTTAGTCTTATTAAAGGGCAATAACTCTTATATGTTTATATGTAATTATACATGTAATTACACATTTTATCCATAGAGATTATAAAATGCTTTACAGTACAGATATATTTGCGTTTTTTATGAAACGTCTTTATATTTGACATACATTAATGATAAAAACATAATCCATACCATTCATATGGGAATGGGCAATCCCACGCCCTATGAGTGTGCGCTTTTATACACAGCAGAGACAGACTACAAATTATATATATTTCCATAAGTAATACTAATTAAAAATACAAATTGCTTTAAAATAAGGTTTTCACTAGTATTACTTCTTATTCTCAAAGCTCAATATACTTTAATAAATATTCTTTCACTCAACAATTGCTCTTACTAATAAAGTGCAAAAGGATATATTAAATTTGCTAAATTACAATAGATATACTATTAATAAAATATTAGCACTTCTGTTATGGTTAGAAATAAATAATGTTAGCTTACCTATATGAGATGAAATAATGTCAACTACAAAATGTCTATATGAGTCTTGTCTCTTAGGCTTCAATGTGAAGAATGCTTAAAACAGTACAAAGAACTCTTGGAGGGAAAACTACCAACCAATAAAACCAAACTATACAAACTTAAAAACCAATAGATTTCCTTCATAAAAACACACCTTTAAACCTACCATATAAGGACCATATATCCTTAAGGCATTAATTAAGCCAGGTAAACATAGGTGTTCTACCTGGGTTGTTTAATATAGAACTACATGTATTGCCAAAATATATTATATCTTAACTAATCATTATCAATACTGTAATTAGATTTAATAATATAATAATTAATAAATCTCATCCTATTACATTATTACGACTTTGAAAAGTCGTTATTACAACTTTCAAAAGTCGTTATTACGAGATCAAAAGTCGTTATTACGAGATCAAAAGTCGTTATAACGAGATAAAAAGTCGTTATTACGAGATATTGCTTTATATATACCGTTATATACGGAAGCCCATTTAGGACCTATCAAAAACATCGAGGGCTCTTAACGCAGGGGCTGAAATTTTTAGGTCATCTACGAGTGGTATACCACTACCACTGTGAAAATATGGTGAAGTGGTCATCTCTAGTTTTTGATGATCGGGCCCCCACTTATAGAACACAATTCATTATGGGATTTTAAACACATTGAGGGCCCATACCGTGGGGGCTGAAATTTTCAGGGTCATCTAAGGTTGTATACCACTACCACTGAAAAAAATATGGTGATGTGGTCATCTTTAGTTTTTGAGATTTGGGCCCCCACTTGTAGAACAGGTTTTAAACATCGGGCTCGGAAAATCGAGGGCCCCTACGCTGGGGGCTAAAATTTTCAGGGTCATCTACTAGTGGTATACCACTAACACCGTGAAAATATGGTCGTTAACTTTTGAAAGTCGAAATAACGACTTTTTATCTCGTAATAACGACTTTTTATCTCGTAATAACGACTTTTTATCTCGTTATAACGACTTTTTATCTCGTTAATACGACTTTTGAAAGTCGTAATAACCAATTTGTATCTCTTAATAGCGACTTTTTATCTCATAATAACGACTTTTTTTCTCGTTATAACGACTTTTTATTTATTTTTTTTAACATTCCAATTTGACCTCACTATAGGCTTTCGTACTGTTTAACTGATATACGTACAAATTATCTTCATTAAAAGATAGTGTCAAGCTTGTATTTATGTTTTTGTTCAATCAAATCTATAAATAATTGAGATAAATAACTAACCATCAGGCAAATCATATCCTAGTCTCGTTCAACCAGACCTCGTCTGTCTCCGTAAATCTCTGCTCGTCGGAGATTTACGGAGACAGCCGAGCGTCTGGTTGAACCCACAAAACTTACGCGCATGCGCGTTAGCCTAGTCCTAAGGTTGCAGGACTTCTCGCAGCTCATTCTCTCACCATAAGTCGTGCTACACAAGTTTCGCTTCGTGTAAGCGAAACTTGTGTAGTACGTACGAATGCTCGCAGCTATCGACCTACCCATTCTGCGCATGAGCGAACTACGTCACAGTAGTCTACTTTCGAATTGAGGTAAAAATCGTACCGCTTCGCTTCGTTTAGTTGTTTTCCATACGGTAAGCTTAAAGAAAAAGTTTATTTAGAATGCCATATATATATTGAATGCTTTATTTCTTATAAATGTTTAGTCGATAATTATTGAAACGTACGGGTAGGCACTAGTCAGTAGTGAATGCATGCACTCCTAAGTCGTCCTTCCGAATTTCTCGGATCGGGGGGCTACTTTCTAGCATAGACTCATGTCTATGTTTTTAGACAGTGTAACGGAGAGAAAACCCATGGGTTCCGACAATGGGGAGCTACAGACATGCAGCTAGCCAACACACATTTGTTCACAACGAGCTTAATTATTTTGATGTTCAATGTGCAACAAGGTGGAAGCTATTTAGAATGAATAATCTTACCGTGACCAGGCTACGCTCGGGTCACAGTAAGAATTCGTCCCATATACTTGCAATTTAGCAGCCGCGAAGCGGATCTGCTTCGCGTCGATTTTAAGTCTGTTAAAAATAATCTGCAGGGGAAAAACACATTTTTATACATTACAAACCTTTTTGAACATGCATATGTAGTTAAATCCACAAAATATCCATTTAATTAGTCGTACTAAGGCATTTTGTTAATAAACACGTTTAAATTGCCTGCCATTTTGTAGGAAATCGTACTCGGAATATCTCGGATTGTATCGTAAACATGGCGACCGTAAACAGCGAATTTTCAAATGTGATGTTACAAGTGGCAGTGATTTCGTTACAAAAACAGTTTACGAGGTAAAATGGGATTATAAAAGAGGAACATTGTAGGTATTTGAGACCAATCATATGAAAATTTAGGCGAGATATAGCGCGATATATTTTTTTTATTTGCTACGAAGCGAGTATATGGGACGAATTCTATCGTTAAACCGGGTCCGTAGGACGTACATCTGTCATTTTAACGATAGAACATTCTATCTAGTAGCTATTTAGGAATGTTAAACATTATATGTACATTAACAAGATGGAACGTTACAGGTACCAATCTCCCAAATGTAACATAATAGTCCGTTTTGGGATATAAAACCCCAAATGTTTCAAGGAAAACACATAAACATTTTCTTTCTTTATATGTACATAAAAATATATGCAAGACTATAAGGCCAAATAAAAAAAATACTTGTGGTTCCAGTCACCCGACCGTCCTTATTTTTTACCCCCGACCCTAAACTTTTTTTCGCCAATTTTCAAATTTTTCCGGAATTTTCCCCGCTTTCCGTCATCAGCTCCAATACTAGATTTAGTGTCAGCAATGACGGCCTCCAATTAGTATGGGAACATTTTAATTCCTATCAGTTGATTGAAAAGAAGATAAATCAAGAACTGTTTGTACCTTTTGTACCTAACAATAAATAAATTAGGACCAACTAGGGGGTGACATGCTCACTTTTTGATCGGTAACTTCGCCGGAATTTCCTTCGAAAGAGATGTTGAAGTCACCCTGTATTCTGAGTTAATAAAACCCATAGGCAATTAATAAAATGATAATTATCAATTTCAAAAGGCGTTTTCACAGCCTCAGTAAATCCCTGTTGTGATAAACAACTTGCGACTGTCTTGTCTAATATGTCTATATAGGTTATAAATACGGGTGATGCAACCACAAACTGTTCATTGAAAATTACAACCGATGTTTATTTCTTTTAGTGTTTTTATTATAATTAGTCTGTAGCTTGTAATTAGTTTATAACACCGCCAAATTAATGCTGAAATAATCATAAAACAATATGTTAACAGTTATTTTCAAGGTCCTCTGCATAACGGTTGTAATTGGGTCAAAGGGTTTGACTAATACCTCCAAAATACAAAGACTGATTTTATTTGTCATTAAGCTAACACAATTGCAAAACATTTCATATATAAAATGTATGAATACATCAAAAAAATTAAATTCACCAAATTGGATAATTAAAAAAAAAATTACATTGTTGTTTTAGTTTTTATTGACTTGTTCTAATCCAATCTAAATTATTAAAGACTTAAACTTTGTATATCATTATTAGCATTATGCTATTGTCAAGAAATGGAAGTCTCTCTAATTTCTCAAGCTTCTCCCTATATTTCTGTTAGATAGAAGTGAATCTCCCTAAAATTTTGCTCTAAGCTGGTCCCTAAATTGAATTTTTATGGAATCTGCAAGGTAAAAATAATTTTTTAAAATTTAAAATGAGAGATATTGAGATTGACCTTTGTTTAATTTAATCGAATAGAAAAAATAACAAATCATAGCATTCTGAATCAAATTAGAACCAAATCGAATGACTTCTGAATCGTCCCAGCCCTATAATTAATACCGAACATTTTATACTTTTTTGTTCATGTTGTTTTTAAACAGAAATTATTCTTTATTGATTTTTGATTTAAAAATATTTGTGTCATGGTAATAAAAGCTAGACGCTCCCTACCAATCTTAATTTAGTATATTTATCTTACTAAATACAAATGCCATCTGCAATTCAGTGCTAGGTACATGCAGTACTAAGAGAATCATACTATACATTTCTAAAAAAAAAATAAAATAAAAAAAAAAAATCCCTACCTACCTACCCTAATTTTTTTTTTAGACGTTACCGGAACCACACATATTTTTTATTTGGCCTAAGTTTGAGTTAAAAGACAAGTCATATTTAATTTGCTTGAAAAACTATGCACATCTATGTTACATGTAACAATGTGTGATGGTTTTTGCCTATATTTTTTATTCAAGTTATTTCCATTTGACCCGACAGGGCTTAGCATGTGGGTGCCGTGAGTGTAGAGCGAATCAGGGAAAATAATAATCCGAGATTCCTCTGACTCTAACCCCCGCTTTTATATTGGGACGTCCCCCGCACATCCAAATATAAAAGCAGGGGTTAGAGTCAGAGGAATCTCGGATTAGGAAAATAATTGTCACCAAAAAAAATATAACTGTAAGTTAACCATTTAAATCATAATGTAATCAAATAAATTGAGACCACCCACCAAACTGCAAAAGATTCAGCACAACTGTTACACTTTGTCTCAAAGAAAATACAGCTGTAACTTGTTGATGGATCTTGGGAAAAAAAACAAACTTCAAATTTTAAATTAGAAAAATAAATAGTTTGGCCATGCAACTATATCAATCATGCAGTCACCAGAATACAGAGACACGTTAATGGTTTCAATTAAATTTGGGTAAAAGTCAGGACTATTTTTTGGCCTTATCTATTATACTTAGCTCCACTTTACTTAAATCCAATTTCTTGGACTTGCATTAATCTCTAAATAGGTAGTGTATTGGCAGTCTGTGGCAACACTGACGTGACGTGGGTTCGATTCCCATCACTACCAAATTACAATGAGATGAATGGATTTTTCCTTTAATTTTGGAAAAGAGAATTGTCAATTTGAATTTCATGCCTTAAAATGACAACAGGCTAACAGACAACTACCGGTAAACGAAAATCAAATAAATAATATTAAAGCTCTAGTAACATAAAAATATTAATTTTTTTTGTATAGTGATGAATAGGTTACAACTAAATACAAACTAATATATGTAGCATATTATATCCAGGTGGGATTTTTTTGTGTCACAAAATATGCAGAAATGTGGAAAATATGCAAGTTTTTGTATGTGTCAGTCATTTTCTTTGATTTAAAGTTTCTTTAGCAAACAATACCGTAGTTTCTGAGTAGTGAATATTTAGGGATGTAATAGTGATTGAGAAAAGGTGAAAATTAGAATAGATCATCACAAATATATATAGTATATACTATTTTAGATATTGTTTTACCTAATGTTTTTTACTTTGTATATAATATCTATTCACATAATTGTAAGTGTAAGTTATTGTTGACTTTCTTCTCTTATATTCATATTGCACATTCAGGGCCAGAAAGAGTTAATTTAAAACAAATTAAAAAGGAAAACTTTAGTGATGAATACTGGTACAATATATTTCAATTCAATTCAATTTCTTTATTGATCAAGTAAGGGCCCTCATGGGGCAACATGAATATTGTAGTAGATGTACAATTATAAACATTCAATAAACATATACAAGAGGGAAAGAGTTGGATGATTGAAAGAGCTAGGACAGACATTAACATTTAATTAGCATATACAGTCAAACTTCGTTATCTCGAACTAGATGGGATTGTTTAAAAACTTCACGATATCCAAGTATTTGAGATATCGAGGGTAAAATATTTAAAAAAAATAAGTGGTTGGGACTTACAAATCACTTCGACATATCCATTATATTTGATATATTAGACTAATAGTGTTTGAGATATATCAAAGTTCAACTGTATATGTAATATGTATGTTAATATACTCAATACATATATGTATATTTATAAATTATATTAAACACTCTTACATAAATATGTCAAAATGCATACAAATCTGAAATAGTTTATCACATGATTGCTAAAAATGTATTTGACTCAGAAATACAAATTAAGGCAATGCCTTTTGTAAAAATTTACCAAGAGAGTTTAATATATCTAATTCTTCACATTTTAAAACCCCAAATAATTTTTGTTTATCTTGCAAACTAGTAAAATGTTTTAGTTTACATGAATTTAAAACAAACAGTTCCTCTCTTTCTTTTGTGAATTTGCTACATTGGATAAGAAAATGCTCTTCATCTTCAATTTTATTAAGTGTACAATTTTTACATACCGATAATCTTTCTGTTCTATGTGTGTTATTATATCTGGCCAATTCTATGAGAAGTATGTGTGCTGATATACGCAGTCTACAGATTGGCTTTTTGTATTTAACTTGGTTGGTAAGTGTTCAAATCTTCTGAGAAGCCATTTGGGCTTCACAGGATTTGATCACGTGACCAACCAAGTTCATATCCCAGTGAACGTTTAATTTGCAGTTAATTTCTTAAATGAATTCTCACGGTGGTCAATACAAGTTTTAACCATATTCCTCAAGTACATGCAATGCTATTAATTGCACTAATATATATTTGCATGTGACAGAGCTAATAGTGCACTGATATATAATATACTAAATAGTGCACGTTTCATACTAGACCGGTTTTACTACAAGTCTTATACTTTTAATTATATTGTATTCACTTATTCAGGTAGTCCATCCATAACTCATAAATTTTAGACTTTATAATAAATGGAATTATATTACTTTATTATACCTCTACTTATTTTTCATTATATAAGAGTAGTTCCATATATTTTGCGAATTCCCTGAAAATTGCCATAAACAGACTGATTCCTTGCAAAACAAATAGGTGCGTCAGTTCGCTAAACTAATACACACCTATTCGGAACACTTAGTACATGTAATTCCTGTTAACCAAAGGAAAAAATTCAAAATATTCCGAACAAAATCATGAATATTTAAGAAATGAACTCAATGTCTACCCAAGTTATACGAGTATAACCTGGGTTGGGGCAGTTTACGCTTTATAATCCGCGAAGCGTAAATTTATATGAGTATAACTTGAGTAGATATTGAGTTCATCTCTTATAATTTAATTATCTGTAATTTACTTTACAAATTGAGTGCGTTTTACTTTTTAAAATGATATTAATCTGTTCGAAATTCAAACATAACGTCAAGCGGATTATTAAGTTTTTGACGTTGGTGCATTGTGACGTGTCTTGTGACGTGCAAACCAGGTTATACACATATAACTATATTTTTCTATCCAATCAAATGCCGCGTTACAACCAGAATTAAATTATTCATAATTGTATGATTTAATTCTAGTTGCAAAGTCCTTTTTGATTGGCTATATACTTATTCATCTTTATCGTATAACATAACTTGCCTACGCCACAATACGACAAGCGTGCAATTAAATTTTATTTACTTTGATGTTACATTAATTATTACTTGTTGGATACACAAAGAATTATTTTAACTTGAACTTTTTCTGATTGGTTGTATCGGTATAATAAAACAGTTAAAGCATAGCATTGAGGGAGTCGGCAAGATTCCAGTTCCCCTCAAGAAAACCTTGGCTATTTCCCTCGGCTTCGCCTCTGGAAATAGACTTGCTCTCGGGGAACTGGAATCTTGCTGACTCCCTCAATGCTATACTTTTGTCACAGTTCATATTTATTTATTTAAATGTTCATCAGCGTGCATTTCTGATAGAACGCATTGTCGTGGGTTGCGGAACAGTGAAAGACATTATCCAGCTCATAAGCTAGAATTCCTTGCACTAAAATGGGCTGTCACCGATAAATTTCACGACTATCTCTATGGCAACAAGTTTGATGTGGTAACTGACAACAACCCACTCACCTATGTCTTAACCACTGCGAAGCTTGATGCTACAGGCCACCGTTGGTTAGCAGCCCTCAGTAACTTCCAGTTTTCAATCTACTACAGGAAGGGTACAAACAACGCTGATGCAGATGGCCTGTCTAGAGGACCAACAGAGGAAGTAGAAGTCAGTCCCAATGTCATCTAGTCTATTTGCAGTGCTTATATGGCAGACCGTGTAAGTTGTCCTTATTTCGAGAATGTATTCCTTTCAGAGGAGGAGGAACCATTATCATGTATGACTGCAAGTATTAACATGCTTATAGGGGCATATGTTTCAAATAAATCAGATTCTTTTTCTGTTGAACCCAATGAATCTCATTCTGAAAACTCATGTGTCTTCTCGAATATTGACTGGGTTAAAGAACAATCCTCCGAAATGGAAATAAATAAATGGATCGAGTGATTTAACAAATTGGGGTAAAAATTAAATATTTTTAGGTTTTTTTTGCATTTTCTTTATTCCTCTCCCACTTAGATGGGATCGAGTGATTAAAGGAATTACATTTTTGGGTTAACAATTAAATATTTTGGGTTTTTTTTGGGGGGGGGGGCATTTTCTTTATTCCTCTCCTGCTTAGATGGGATCGAGTAATTAAAGAAGTGACATTATGGGGTGACAATTACAGAAAAAGATTTTTTTTGGGGGGGGGGATTTTTCTTTATTCCTCTCCCACTTAGATGGGATTGAGTGATGAAAGAAGTGACATTTTTGGGGTAACAATTAAGGAAAAAGATTTTGGGGGGTTTTCTTTATTCCTCTCCTGCTTAGACAGGACCGAGTGATTAAAGGAATAACATTTCAGGGGGGGGGGTTTGAAGTCTTCTCTTTATTCCTCTCCTGCTTAGACAGGACGATTAAAGAGGTTGTATTCTCCTTTTAATTTAAATTTATAATGTAGTAACTATTTATTTAAAAAAAAAAGGATCCTGTAGTAGAACCACGTCCACGCCGTAGGATCTGGGAACACAAAATTTGTGGCTAGGAGTTCTACATCTTTTTAATATGATTATATACGAAATTAAATTTGTTTAAATCTTTGGTTTCTGCTTGTTGTGATTCTGCAGATTCATGCTAAGAATATTTTATTTGAATTAACATTCAGTCTTTAAAAGCTTCATTTAAAAAACAAAATCTTATATTTTTCATAGTAATAAATGAATGAGGCAAAAGTCACAAATGAATGAGGCAAAAATATTTTTATTTTTATGTATTTGGCTTTTGTTTTGGCATTTTTTTTGGTGTTTTTCCAAAATCTGAAATTATGGCTCTACAACAAGGAGGCCTCCACGTGGCTAGAGCTGGAAAGATGTGGAAATTATGGATTAATGTAATTAATGCATTATCTTCAATATTCATAATTCCCACATGGCTAACGTCCTTTCCCATGAATGCTTCTTGCTATCATTTTGTTAAAACTGTTACAACTAGAACTCAGTAAGTTTCAAGTAAAAAATACCGATGTTTATTAAAATCTTTTATATTCACAGGTTTATGCATGTATACTTTATGATTACTATCATTGTGTCTTTCGTGTCTAAATTTCACAATTATATACGATATATTCTATATTTCATCTATATTTCAATGAGAATAATTAGAAATTTAATTTAACATCATTCGTATGCAACATTTAATAAGTTAAAAGAATAGTAAATCCAACGATTTGTATAGAGGTCTGTGTGCTTCATGTAAGCTTGTTACGTAACTGTCAATATCCTATGGGTACCAGAGATATACACTAGGTGTGAACGTGTCAGGTGTGTTAATTAATTATTAACGCCAACAGACGTGTGTATATACACGATGAAAAGGTGTGTATGTTAGGGACTTACACTCACCTAAACATAACCCTCACCTTACATTTACCTTGATTGGGATCATAAACACACAAGATTGACAGATTAGTACACGCGTTTCAGTCACATGGACATATTGATAGCAATAAAACTATTGGCATCAGTTCACTTTATCGAGCACATATATTATTTTCTGGGGTTTTTGTTTGTTTTTTCATATTTGGACCTGTCTTACTCATCAGTAAGATGTACCAGTATGTTTAAAGGTAAAACGGTAATTCTGTAAAAGCATATGCATGTCGTTAAAATGTGTATATGTTACGTATATATATATATATATATATATATAAAGCCTTAAGTTTAGTTTTAAGTTTTAATGTTATAATCAAGTCTTTAAAACTTCTGCCCTATTTATAGTCAGTTAAATTCTTTATTAACTTTAAGCTGTACAGCGTATTAGTGCAATAAGTGCAAACAATATACACGTACATGTAGGTTAACAGCAGAATGTGGCAGTAGTGTACATATGATATCAACATCTCATTTTCCTGAAGTAAATCTTGTCTTATTTTCAAGCTAAACTGAATACAATTACCTTAATTACATAGTTCCTTTCCTTTATTAACATCAAATGCTGCAAAAGTCTTAGACATTGAATGTTTTCCCCAGTTATAAGGCTTAATGTATTTTTTGCGATAGCCTTCGTTTAAAGGACATATTAAAATATAAAAAAATTCGTCTTCAATAGAATTTGGACATAGAAAACAATTTCTATTGTGTCTTTTAATATTATAAAATCGACCTGTTTCTATTGCTAAATGATTCGCAGACATCCCAAATCTCGAAATACACTTTAAATGTTCGATTGGAATAGATTTTCTTAAACGAAATACACTTTAAATGTTCGATTGGAATAGATTTTCTTAAATGAAAATTGAAAATTATGGGTTGCAATGAAATATTTGAAAACAAGAGCATTTACTAGAAATATCTAGTTGAGAAAAGTCAACATAGTCAACATGTCGACCTCGTTCTGCCGGAATGTAAAACATTAGTCTAATGAATAATTGTGTAAAGCAATTAATTGACATGTACCTTAACAGACATTGGTTAATTCAGATAAATAAAAAATTATAATTACCCATTCCTTTCTCGATTAAAACATGTTTGACTTTGTGCACTTGTATTATAATTACATTTTTGGTACTGGGCTACACATTGCCTAGAAAAAGCCGTCAACGTAAAGAAGGAATACAATTCCTTTTATTAAATCATGTCATCAAATAAGTTATCAAATAAGTTATAGCTATACATTAAAAATTGTTTTTGACCTTTACAACTATATTGTATTTATATTAATATGGTAATTTTTCTTCATGTTCCTCATGAACCGGCCATTACATGGTTTTGAGTGTAGGAGCGAGAAAATATTAAATATAAAAAAACAAACAAACCAACGTATTTTAAAAACAATTAATTTAAACAAGAAATAGTGAAAAGGACTTCTTCGATAGGTCATGATAAATTTTTACACGTCAGTTTCATATAAGATACTGTTACAATATACACATAAAAAAAAGAATATAAAAAATAAATAAACGCCAATATAGACTCAACTTTTTATATGCCTCTCATCCAAATTTATTAGTATTTTATAAAATAGTAGAAACTTATGATCATGGTCCTTTTTGGAACGCAGGCGTGCAGATTTTCTCGGCAGGCGTACGATTTCTTCGTACGACTTATCATGCTTTACATCCATTCGAATATTTAAACGATTTTGTGTTAATACCGCATAATAAACTCAGATTTTTTAATATATGATCACCAGTTTAGCTGGTTAAATTGAAATACCGAAGAAAATATTAAAATAATTCATTTGATAAACGGCAGGCGTATGGTTTTCCCTCGGCAGGCGTCAGAGACGTGGCACGAGTTATCTCTCTATACATACCAACACTGATTTGTACGAGTTCTTTGTTGACAAATGAGTTTAAAGGGGCATGGTCACGATTTTGGTCAAAAATTATTTTTCAGATTTTAATGATTACAATGCTTCAGTAAGGCATTACTAATAGTCAACCAAAATTTGAGTGTCATTCGTTGAGTTATAAGAGAGCTACAGAGTTTGAAATTCTTTGCTATGTAAACAAAGCGTTTGTTTACATTTTGAATATTAAAGTGAAAATTCCAGTTTTTAAACCAAACATTAATGTGTTAAACGTTATGAAATGTTTATCTATGCTTAAAATGAATACAAAATAGAAAAATCAGCTTGAACAAGAGTTTCTACTGGTATATTGAACAGATGTAAACAAAAACAGGGCACGAGCCTTGTTTACATGGCAAAGAATTGTGAGCCCTGTATCTTTCTTATAACTTCATGAATAACTTTCAAATTTAATTTGATCATTAGAAATGCATTTTTAAAGCATTGTAAATAATAAAAACAGAAAAATAGAGTTTGACCAAAATCGTGACCATGTCCCTTTAAAGCCATGTTTGTATGTTTTCGATCATAAATATAGTTACCTTGAATAAATATAAAAGAAAACTTGTAAAAAAACCCATTATATAAGCGGCAGGCGTGCATATTTTCTCGGCAGGCGTACGAAATCCCTGGTCTCAGGTAAATCGCACATTTTTATTAATTTTGAACTAATGAATCACCATAAAAACAATTATTTCCTGCCATGACCTTTATTTTTGCTCAGAGAAACTAAATATAAAAAAATGTAAACAAAATCCTTTAGATAAACGGCAGGCGTGTGGTTTTCTCTCGGCAGGCGTGTTTTCCTCGGCAGGCGTCGGCAGGCGTCGGCAGGCGTGTTTTAGTATGACCCGCAGGCGTCGGCAGGCGTGTTTTAGTTCAGGTTGCACACCACTATTAATTTTTACTATATATTCTTACCAAAATTACGCAACTTTAGACACGGGTAGCAAGTTTAAAACAAACTTCTGGGAAAATCACTCTTTACAACTTTTAAAACAATCGTTCCTAACCAATTTAGTAGCAAAAAACACACAGCCATCCACAAAGGCACGAGAGTTTGTTTACATCAAAGTTACACATGTGCTTGAAAATCACGTCCGAGCCTTTTCACACCCCTGCCGAAACAACTGGCATCAAAAATTCAAGTGACCTCGTATTTTTACAAAAGTGGGAAAATCAGGCAGTTTACACGTTGTTGTTCATCTCATAAAAAACTACAGTCCCTGTCGCTGGCGGAAAACCCCTAAAAACTAAGGGGAATTCGGGAATTATTTTGCCTCAGCCATGTTTTGACGTTGTGTGACCGGCGCCCTATATGCAATCCAAGATGGCGTCCGAGATGGTAAGTTTGCATGTGCTTGATGTATTCAACCCGATCTATCATATTTTTAGCTGCGTCATGCCGGTTTTTTTTAATCATATGGTTAGAATTTAGTTTGATGAGACCATACATACTGTTATTGACTCACGAACCGCCCGACTTTGTTTGCAATACGTTTTTCAATTCGTTGACATTTGTAAACAAATGGCATATGCGATATCAGTCAGACTTTGCTAGCTTTACTGTCACTTCATCAAAAGTTTTTTCAACGTTGTTGGTCAGAATTATGTTCAACAAGCAGGGAGATTCTTGTTTCGTCCAGATATCAATCTTTTAATGTTAATCAAGGGCTCATTTACAGAGTGTACATGTTTTTGTTTTCCCCATGACCCACCCCCCTCCACTCATTTTACTTAGTTGATTTGATTTTAGGGTAGCTTCTATATAATTGTATATTAATGCAAACTAAAGTACTTTGCTTTGATGTAAAGGTAACACACCCGATCCAAGCTGGGAGCATTGTACTCGAGTCATGCATTGATTTGACAACTTTCCTGGTTTTGTCAAAGATGTTACAAGGATGTATATACTAACTGTTATATATATCTCTGAATGTAATAAGCAACAATAAGATATGTTAATTTTTACACTAGTTTTCCAATGACACTCCCTACTCACTCATTTTACTCAATTGGTTTGATTTGATTTAAGGATAGCTTGTGTACAGATTCTATCAAGATGTGGATGTGTGTATAGATAATTCCATTATTTTGTTTGATGCAGCCATTTCAACATGAATATGCAACATGTGCAAAGCAAGAACAACATCACGAAAGGGGTCCATCGTTTATTATGCACCCATATGCCAAGAAGCCAGCAACGCCCCAGAAATCACGGACATCTAAGAGATGCAGAGGAACTCCCTCAGGGCAGACACCTGTCCAGCCCACAAAACTTCAGTGTCAAGTATTTATCATGCAGATGTTGTGTACCCCCTAATACCCAAGACGAAAGTGGACTTTTGTTATAAACGTCTTAATTAAAATCCCTTGTTGTAATGCATCTTTCTTCACTAAAAAAATCTTATCAAATTAACATATCCATGTGTGACTGTTTTCCAGTTTGTGTTATTATTTCAATATTTTAAGTCAGTTGGTTCAAAATGGGAAAGTTCTGAAATTAATTTCTTGGAAGCATTCCTGCAACGCCACCCACCACCAAATCCCATATCTAATGAGTACTGGCGTAATTTAGCGTCAAGTATGAATGAGACCTTTGGGACATCTAGAACAGGTTTGTTGAAAGATAGTTGTACTGAGCATTTGGCACTTACTTTGAATATTATATAGTTATTCAATATATGCTCTATTCATTTATAGGTGTATCATGCAGATGTTTTTATGCCAGACTCAAAAAGTCAAAAATGATACACCTGCCTCAGCAGATGAAGGGCCAATGAATCATATTGATAAATCGTGTCAAACCGATTTCAGTATTCCTTCACATCCAAGGTTCATTTTTTAAAACCTATTTTTGTTTAATATTGTAAATATTTTAGCTTTGATTCAGCAAAATCTGTACACACACACACACACACACATACATATATATATATATATATATATATATATATATATATATATATATATATATATATATATATATATATATATATATATATATATATATATAAATAAAACCTTTTTACTGTATTAATTATCACAGGCAGTCATTTCCAAGTCAGCAGGAACTTGAAGCCGATTCCTCGGAAGCTCCATACAGTGCCAGAGATAATAATTCAGCACACTATCTCAGAAGTGCCAGGAACAACACCTCTAACCAAACACCTGAGCAATTTTTCAATCTGGAAGATGATAGTTTAGATACAAATTTGATTTTTGACATTATGAAAAAATTCTTTACAGGAACATCATCTTTAGAAAAAGCAAAGCAGATAATGAACATTAAATCTCTTAGAGAAAGCCTTTGGGCACTTTTTATGCTTGAAGTTGAGGAAAGTTCTAAGTATATAGCATGTAAGAAGAATAGTTGTTTAGGTCAAGTTAAGTATGATAATCTGAGGTGTTTTGAATGGGAAAATATAATTGAGGAAATGTTCATTCACCAGCCAAGACTTTTGCAAGTTCTTGTTACAGTATCCACTGGGGAAAATAAACTGAATGATGAATGCCATTATAAGTCGGCAGCAAAGGAAATTGGTCTTATATATGGAATCTTGATGAAAAGAAGATGCCACACCCTTTCTCAAGTCCAGAGAGTGATTGCTTTAGCAATTGCACAGGAAAATGTTCATCAAAAGGTAAATAAGACAAATTTGAAAATTGTTTCATGTTTGTTGACATTTTCCAGTTGTATTATCTTTTTTAAAAGAAATATATTTTAATTTACCAGGTATATAATTTCATTACAAGAAAAATATATAACCTCCCTAGTTAAATATTTTTAAAAAGTGATGATAATTCCATATTTGTATAATATTGCAAACTAAAGTACATGTACTCTGCTTTGGTGTAAAGCTAACACACCTGATCCAAGCTTGTGGAGATCCAGGTTTACTGTGGTTTCATTAATATTCAAGGGTATCAATTTTCGTGGAAAAAGTGAAAATCACAGTTTCAAGGATACGTAAATTCATGGTTAATGACCCTATGAATACAAAATGTTAATAGAAATTGCACTTCAATGAACATTTAATTTCATGGATCACCTTAATAACGAAATCCACGAAAATTGGTATTCAACGAATATTGATGAAACCACAGTAATTCCTGGGAGCATTGTACATGTACTTGTCATGACTTTGCTGGTTTTATCAAAGTCAAGTCTAAACTAGGACTCGAACTAAAAGCCACTTGCATACTTGCCCAGTGTTCTAACCACTGAACTACTGAGACTTGTGTTTTTAATCTCACACACTTGTTATCTTGATGACCTATTGATGAATATTACTATAGTGCATGAATGATTTTTTTTTTTTGATTTTCGTTTAACCAATTGTTTTTTTATTTTCAGTTTTTCCTTTGCTGTTTCATTGTTCTTGTTTTATCCTTTTTCCAGTTTGTTCCTGCTTTGTAATATGCAACTCGTGAAATCATATTTTAAGCAATGTGTTGTATTTATCTTTTCAATTGCTAAAATATGGTTATCTGGATTGCATCTTTCTTCAACAGTAAAAATGTGGAAAGTAAAATATGGAAAGTACCGGTATTGTGAGTAAATAATAGAACTTCAGAAAGGTGAAGACTTCCTGTAAAAAGATGCTCTAAAAATTTCTTAATTCCATTTATTCTAGCTACCACTAAATGATGAAAGTTTTTTCTTGTTTTCTATCTTAATTATATTAATATCTTAATATACATGTAATATATTATCATATTGTGACAGAATGTATAATTGTAACAATAAGAGAGTGAAGATATTTCAGTAAAATAATTTAAATATGTTGATAATTATTAGAAAAATATCAATATTAAGAAAAATTTCAAAGTAAAATCATGTAATTTGAATTATGTTTCTTGAATAGGTATATGACAGACTGCAGACATTGGGAGTGACAGTTTCCCATGCCACACTGAACAAAGTTCAGGAACAGATTGGTGGCCATTTTAACGAACAACTCGTACACTGGCAGTCACAGAGGGAAAGCGGTTCTGACTTGTTGGAGACAATGTCAATTTCATGGTTGCAGCAATTAAGTCATCAAAGGAAAGGAAATTCAACTCACATGGAGCACTGGTTTGCCTCTGCAGCCATAATTCAAAATAACTTTTTTGATCACTTACCATCGAACATTCCTCAAATGCCTCTTCTCGACTTGTCACCCTAATCGATTCTCCCTAATGACAATGATTTTAAAGTTATAACAAATGATTAAATTTACATTGTGTTTCAAATTTTGACAAGACATTTGACCTTTTTGAAACAGTTTAAGTCTTTGATAGCTGAATTGAAAAATGACTTACGGGCAAAGGACTGTGATATGAGCTCCAAGAATACAGTGGTAACATTCCCAGTTCTCTGCAAGAACAAACAGAGCTATGCAGCAGAAGTTGTAGACATCATGGACAGCTATGAGGACCACATTGCGGATATTTACAGGAAAGCCAACACGAACTTAGATGGCGTAAGAGTTCATATCGGTGGGGACCAGTTAAATAGGAACGATTTTCCGGCGCCAAACGAGTTCGTCAACAAGCAGCAACTGAAAGAGAACGATTTGTTCACCTGTCACCAATTACTTTTGAATTTTTTCACTTACAGATGGCGTTCCTTACAATGTTCTATAAGATTCTATACAACGATAACAGTACTGAAGCAGGAACTCTGTATGCAGAAAAAATAAAGTTAGGCCGAACTCATGCGAATGGGAAAGATGTAAAGAATCACTATGACCAATGTAAAGAACTTGGCAGTTCTGTGATATATTCACATATTGTTGTGGCAGCAATGCAATACTTTGGTATGAAAGATGTCAATGATGAACCAGTCATGTTGAAAGATTTGCTTCATGATGAATTAAGTGATGCAGAGAAGCAGCAAATTTTGTGTAACGTACTTAGGACTTTTGTACAACAATATGTATTAAGGGATTCCTTAGCAATTATTCAGAATTCCACAGCTACTGCTGATATACAAACGTGTCTGGAAATTGATATCATCGGCCCAGACGGTAGCCCTATGCGTATACTGATCCCTGTAGTTAAACCACAAGTTGATGCAGTAGAGTCATACTCCCATCAAATACTAGAACTAGGCCTTGCTTATGAATGTCTTCTTTTTAATGTTAAAATACCAAACAGAGACAGAATGCTGCCCCTTTTGAAGTATGTTATGTGTCTTCTGAAAGAGCATAATTGGAAGTCTAAGTATGCATGCTCTGGAAAGAAGATGGGGGAATAAGATAGCGCAAATGCCCATTTGGTATATAGTCGTAAAATACAATTTCAAATTAATTTTTTTCCACTTAAATATATTAGATAATGTTTTAATACAAGTTTACAAAAGGACAATTTCTAACTATTATATTTAGATTTAATATTGCAAAAATGATAAGAAAAAAAAATAAACCTTGGTGGTATCGAACCCACATTCTAAAAACCCTAGCTCTATAAGGTTACCCTATGTCTGCTACCCTAACCACTGAGCCATTTCAGTCACAACAAAGTGAGGTGTTTAAATGCTAAATGTGACCTCGGCCACGAATTAACGGACTTGTATTATTTTTCTAAAATGTTCAATTATTGATATACAAAATAACATTTTTGAAGTATTGTGGGTCATCTCTCCACGTTTTTGTTGATTTAAATTGGTTTAATTTCCATTAAACCATATTTAGACTATGACAAAAAGATGGAGCTCAGACCCACTCTATAAAAGAAAACGCATTGAAGCTCTAAAAAATGACACTATTTGGAGGTTTTAATACGCATACGCTAGTTAAGATCAACATATTCTAAGTTTATAACATATTTAAGGGTTACAAATCGATTTTATGTTTAATATAAATTGTTTTTAATAATTTAAAAAGAAATTATCAGATTTGTTGATACTTTAATTTTACAGTATCTTATCTTTTCTCATATGGGCATTTTACGCGCCTTATTCACCCATATTCAAATTTTGAAATTTCTTTGTCAACAACTCTCTATATATTTTTGAAAATTGCCAAAACTGACTCGTGATCTCAAATATATGGTTTCTAAACATATTTCCCATTGATTGAAACAATTTCTCATTTGTGCGAATGCACTATATTAAAAAAAGGTGTGACCAAACTAACTTATGATCCAAAAACAGATATACAGCTGCAATGAAAATAAATTTAGTCTCAGCATATTAGTTTAATAGCATGATAATGGTGAAACTATACATGTACAGTTGTTGCTATATGGAGAGGCTGGAAGCCAAAATGTGGGCTATTTGTTCCGATAGCTCCACATTCATACCAAAGTCTGTTACAAGGGAATCCGGTTGTATAAACAAGTGGGCTTCATTCACTATTCTCTCGATAACGTGAAGGTCAATCACACAATTTGATTCTGATAAATGGTTGACTAATTTTTCCCGAATAGCAGCTTTCTGAACGCTCAGGTTGGAACTTAAATTCCTTGAATTTCCAAAGAACCAGCAGCTCTGGTTGGCAGTTGTTTAAAACAGTTTCATCCTCGCATCCAAAGTATCTTTTAAGAACTTTCCTACGGCATTCTGTCACATTTCTGCAGTATTCTTTCATAGTTTTCTTTACAGAAGGGTTACCTATGTCAGAATTGTTAAAGTAAAGGATGCCCTCTGCCTCAATGCCACTTCTGCCAGCTCTTCCAATTTGCTGAATATATGCTGTTAATGCATCAGAATAACACAAAGTTGTCAATTTACTACTAATTTTAAACTAAGGTTTTTGGGTTGGTTTTCTTTATTTTACATAAAATGATGCTTGAAGAAAAGATATTTTGATATGTATTAATTTTTTGTTTCTTCTTAAAGATAAATAACATATATGGTTGTGACTCTGTCCGGAGAAGCTTTTATATAATCATTAATGCAACAGTACAGGTAATAGAAATGCACATTTATCTTTGTACTTTCTAAATTGAAAGATAATGACCTTCAATGTTTTGTGGTGGTCCTGCATGGATAACTGTTGTCACATGTCTAAGGTCTGCCCCCATACCTAGAGCAATGGTGGAAATCACAACGCGAAGAGGTGATTCATTTGGTCGCTTTGAAATATTTTTATATATGATTTCCTTTGTCTACAATGTAAAATTATTATTGTCAATTGGTATAAAAATGGTACACTTTTTAATTGAAGATGCTGGCTTAATACATTTGACATCACCTTGTCATATCTGCCAATTGATGAATGAAACATCACTACTCTGGCATTCTCTACATATCTGTTGCCTACAAACATGTCGTCACTAAGTATTCGTTGTGCGACCTGTGTAGTATTGATTTAATTAGCATCGGATTTAAAATAATAATAATAATACAGTCTCATGATATTAATAATTCCATATTTAGTTTAATAAAGTACAATTGTAATTGGTAATTTTTGACAGGACTGTTCTAGAGGTCATACTGTGAAAAAAATAGCATAATTAAATAAGAAGGTTTAAATATGGATTGAATATACTCTACCTCATATCCATATCCAACCCAGTTGATACCAACACAGTATATCAGAGTGACAGGATAATTCTCTTTTCTTTTTTTGAGGTCACCAAATATATTTTCAAATATGTAGTCATATGAGGCATGTGTAGAAACTTTTCTACCTGGTCTGGGAAGAACAATCAAAGATATATTGCTTCTTATTGGTGATGTTTTAATGATTTGCGGATTGTTCATACCAAGGAATTTTGTGATGTCACTTATTCCACACAGTTGCTGACAATGCTAAAAACAGTAGCATCTGGCCTCACAGCACGTAATTGTTTAATATCACGGAATATGGCTTGAAACTCGTATCCCCAGTCCAAAATGCAATGAGCCTCGTCAACCACTACATACATATAATTTGACTGATTTTGTAGGAATTTGTAGACTTTTGGCTTACCAATGACAGCTTCTGGGTGAGCAAATAAAAATATAGTTTTGTCCTTATCAAATTCAGAATATGGGCTGTTGCCTATATAGAAAGATACTTCTTTTAACTTCCGCATTTGTTGTTCTATAATTACATTTAAAGGTTCTAGAACAAGAACAACTGCAGATTTTCCTGTCTTTTCAAAATGCCAGAATGGTAGTAGCTCATAGATAAGGCTTTTCCCATATCCTGTTGGTAAAATGGCTACTACATCTTGCTGCATTAAACTGTCCAAAGACTTTTGTTGAAGAGGTTTTAGGTCCGAGATGTTCTGATCAAACATAAAATTGTACTTCTGAATGACCTTTTAAAAAAATGAGAAAATCATTATGCATATGGTTTTTTTTAACTGATTAGTGTTATAAATATTTACTTACAGTTTTTACCCCTTGTTAGTTAAATTTCCATAAAAAATTAACTTATCTTTTTGCTATTCACAACATCTTTGATTAAACCAGGAAAGTTGTCAAATCAATGCATGACTTGAGTACAATGCTCCCAGGAATTGAACCTGGATCTCCACAATCCTAATCCGAGATTCCTCTGACTCTAACCCCCGCTATTATATTGGGACGTGCGGGATAAAAGCTAGCAAAGTCTGACTGATATCGCATATGCCATTTGTTTACAAATGTCAATGTATTGCAAACAAAATTGGGCGGTTCGTGGGTCAATAACAGTATGTATGGTCTCATCAAACTAAATTCTAACCATATGATTAAAAAAATCCGGCATGACGCAGCTAAAAATATGATAAATCGGGTTGAATACATCAAGCACATGCAAACTTACCATCTCGGACGCTATCTTGGATTGCATTTAGGGCGCCGCACAATCGGAAGGCCTCGGGAACCAGGCTAGATAGCTGCGAGTAGTCGCATTCGTAAAAAATTTCTTTTTAATACACACTTCTTTATATAACTATACAATGAAATAAAAAATTTAACAAAATCACAATTAAAAAATACAGAAAATTTATTTCAAAACTAAATATTATTAGATGATATCCCGCACATTATTAATTAATCAACACTTTACACATTAATATGATATAATGCTTCATATGTCGAACCCGATTTTTTTGTTCATTTTTGTATACTAACTATGTCCGAATTTTTTCTAAATTGTTTTTCTTAACCAATTTTTAAAAAATCAAAATTAAATAGCAACTGACTGAATATTTGAAGGAGCGGACAGGGATGAGTATCATAACTGGAATTGAGTATATATACGTGTACGTGGCCTTAATTGTTGACTGTAAAAAATTACAAACTTTTTTATTTTATTTCAAACCAATGAGTGGTTATATAGTGCGTCGTATCTCTTTTCTAAATTTTGTTCTTTAAATCAAATTTCACTATAATTTTTTACTATCCCAAATAAGAATTTCAAATAAGGCAAAGACTGTTTAAAAAAACAATGGGGGAGAGAGTCGACACCCCTCCCTCCATTCAACTTCCCCGTTTTATGAGTACATCATTTATTCATATAGACGGGTTGTTTTAGAACCGTTTAAACAAGAGCTTGGACTTTGGGTAGTACGTGACAAACTCCGATTTGATGAAGGCGGGGTCTACTCATGGTTAACTGTCCAGTCATTGGCTAATAGATATGAATTCATTCAACGCAATGACACTCGTCTGACCTTATCCAGGGATGTATATTTCGCTGAAACAGTGTCAATTTCACATAACAGAGCAGATCTTGGCAAACAACTTTCCGGTTTTGACAGTCTATGAATATTAATGAGCTTTTCTTAGCGAATTAGAAGAAAGGAGGTCAATTATTTGAAAGCTTGTTTTGATGAGCAAACTAGATAGTAACATCCCACCGAAAGTCCAAGCTCTTGTTAAACACCTATTCTCCATTAATCCGTCCAATTCACAGAAAAAAAATCTGAAATTTAGTTATAGTCAAAATAAAGTCAAACATGTTCTTATATTTAGTTTAAATATTCAGTCCATCATTTTCGACAAAATTACGACTCAGTCTCAATCAGTCTTTATTTCACGGAGGTATAATTAAGGGGCCCCATAGGACGAATGTAAGCTACGTGAAAACTATGCTACAAGGGAAATTTTAAATCTGGAATGAAAATATTAATTGTTTAAGTCAGTTTTTATTCGCTTTTTCTCATCGATGTGTGCTGAAAAGATTTTGTAACGTTGTCTTTTAAATGAAGTTGTATGCATTACACTGAATCCTTGATCTTTCTCGTTTGACTTGCGTGAGTCAAATTTTAACATACTTAACTGTTAAATAGAATGCAAAAGTAGCAATGAAGATTCGACCTAGCGAATGTTCATAGTTTATTGTAAAATGTACTCCCGACTACCATTCTAGAAAATGTCTTGCCTTTCCTTTGAGTCATAAATTTTCTGTAAGGATTTCTTTGAAGGTAACGTAGCTTACAAAATAATAAACTTGAGAGCACAGTAGATTATATGCAGCTATATGATATAAAATTATAATGTATATTTTAGTTCAACTATATATTTTGGTTCAACAACACATATACATATAATATTATTTAGGCAGACCAGAATCATGATAACTTTAATTGTGTACAACAGCTAAAAAAGGTCATGCATGTAAATATTTGACAGGCATATACTGCAAAATTCAGATTTTTTTTATTTGAGCAATGTAATGTCATTAATACCGTTATACATGGGTTTATCTAATCTAATATGAGCTACGAGCAATATAAAAATTAATGTTATTTGAATACGTCAAAACTATTACATTTACATTCACGATTACGTCAAAAAGTTCCGCTAAAGATAAACGGAGATATTCGATAGACACGTGAAAGTAACGATTCCTTACTTCTGTCCTTATTTGCTTCTAACTATCAAACCTTTTCAAATGGAAACAATATGCATAAATGTTATTTAAAAATTTAGGTTTTATTATAATTATATCTATCAATTACCGTAATCTAATCACTATAGAAGAATGTTATTAATCATTACGGTAATAATATTTTTCCATGAAATTATCACTATAATTATTATGATTTAATAATTTCAATTTAATTGAATTTAGTTAAAATTCGTTTTTGGAAGGTATTTATTTATTTTTTGTTTTGTTTCAGATTTGTTGCAAAAGTATTATTAAAAAGGCAGGTCATATGAGGTTTTTTACCACTGCCTATAGCTATTAGAAAAAGATCTGGATTTATTTTGTACGCAAGAACAGTCATTGTCACTCACTAATTAATCAATCTTCGTAAATTATCAATGTCAAAACGATTGTCTTTACTCAAAATTTCTACAGAAGTTTAATATTTACTTTTTAGTAGCAGTTTTTATTCACCACAATAAATTATTCTTCATAAGAGAGTGACATCATTCAAACATGCGTGTTGAATGACGTCATTCGTCACAAGGAACTTCTTTACGGTCATTAACATCCAAACCGGTAACAGAAATTTAAGAAATTCCGGTATTCCATTAAGTATTATGAAAAACTTTTTTGAAACAGTACTACTGTTGAATTATTGATGATATACCAGTAAGAATATAAATAGCTGTAACGTAGATTACAGAACGTAGCTTACAGACAACGATAAAAGAATTTAATAGCTCAACTACGCATTACCTAAATAACAATCTATACCATCAATTTTTCTTCTTGATCTATTCTTTAGTTATTACTATTACCAATAAACAAAATAAACCTCTTGAAATTTTATGGCAAGCGAAAAGTAAATTACACCCTTAAAAAAAACTATTACACTTGGTGTATCTACAAAGGCAGTTGTTTTTTCTTGTTACGTGTTACCAATTTTAATCTTTATAAGATGAAGAAATTGGTGGTTCAAGACTATTTTAAGCGTAAAGCTATGAGTTTATTGTAAATAGTTCGTCCTTTGGCTGGTAATAAAGAGGGCAGTAACGTAGCTTACTAAATTTCGGCGACATATTTCAAAAGTTTGTACCTTATCTATCAATCATTTAAATGTTACGAGATTTTTAGAACAAAGAGAGTAAATTAAATAAAATGATATAGAACGTAAATAATTGATATAATATTTCCCTTTTTAAAAAAAATCAAACCCTTTAAGTCAACATGTCACTGAGCGACACGCTGATTTTGGCCGATTTTAGTCGTATTCTTTGCTGTAATTTCAAAAAGATATATTTGTCAGCCATTATCTTTTGTGTATTTCATTACATGTTAATATTTATTTTTTAAAATGAATGCAATTGAAAATTTTTTTCTCTGCAAAACAAGAAATAGGCTTGCGACAAAGAAAATATGATTTGGACGAGTTAATGGAGAATAGGTGTAAAACGGTTCTAAAACACAATATGTTCATGGTTCAAAAATTAATGTATAAGGTATACTACCAATCTGTCGTGGTATAAAAATGTATGTAATTTAACAACGCTTGGGTATGCATATTTATTTGTATATTTTAAACCAAAGTTGTCAGATTCAAGGTATCTGTCCGATGATTAAGGTATTACACTCGTAATGGGCAAAATTGAGAAATCAACATAGCTTAAAATTATCATTAATATAATGAAAATGGAATGCTATTCTTAAACTTTAATCAAGCTCAACCGTTTACTTCTTCAGCTGTGCACATTAAATGTACCCCCCCCCCCCCCCCCCATCAAACAACAAACCTCATGATTCAATCAAAATGAAGTTGTATTTTCTTTGTCTTTAAAAAAGAGGAAAAAAAAAATAAATGACTTATAATATTTCATCTGTGCCAATTATGAAATTTTAAGCATGTTTTTACTCTTTCTCTTTTTTAAATTACTTAACCAGGTAAAAGACAGAATATCCTTTTGTTGTTTTTTATACGAACGAACTACATGGGGAAAAGAAAACTTTTTGAACACCATTAATACATGTATATAGGCTCCATAAAAATGGTTATATAAAAATAATTTTAAATGAATACAAGACAAAAAATTATTACATTTTTTTTACTGTTTATCTTTTCATTGATAAGAATTTTAAAGCAAAATGTCATAATTTCACAAATCAAGGTCTTCACATCATTAATTCATCCTAAGTTTTTAAAAGTTATATATATAAGACTATAAAAAATCCTAAATAAGAGTTTATAATTCTAAAAGTGAAAACACATAGTAGAAATTCAAAATTATACTCATTTTTCCTTTTTTTAAAATTGTTACCATGGCAACAATATGAATTTTTAATAACTATGTTTCCGGTATTTTGTCAGCTAACTGTAAAATTATCAAGACAAATTAGAAATATATGAATAAAATATCAATTAAAATAAGTATGTGAATTTGACATTTAAATAAATTATACATAGCCTGCATCGATTCATTCTACGCGATTAAGAAGTGGGTGGAGGGAGCGAAGCGACCGAACCCCTTCTTTATCGCGTAAATTTTACTTAATATGATCTTAATTACTTAGAACATAACCAACTTCTTCATTGACTGATCAAAAGTTCTGCGCCAATCAGATATTATCTTTCTTTCGTTTACGACTCTCTTAGCTGTCAATCGAAATGTGACGTCGCTGTGAACTTAAGAGCAATTCTTAAGGATTAAAAACATTACTTAATAGAATACTTGGGTTATGTTCTAAATGTATTTCATACATAGTTACGGTTGAAAACATAATCTCATGATACATGTTCATGTAGAATAAGAACGGTGGCATCGTTCATGTACAACAATATGAAGATCTAATATTCAGTTTAATGAAATAAAATACTACTACAAATAATGTATTATACAAAGAAATAAAGCTGGTAAATAAACAATGGCGTGTATGAGTCATGAAAATAGACAGTAATTTATGGATTCATATGAAATGACACCAAAATTAAAAAATAATTCACACCCCCCCCCCCCCCCACAATCTACTAGTTGTGGAATGACAACATTTTCTGCAGTGCACATTTTCAGATAAATCCACACACACTGTCAAAGACTCCCCCCCCCCCTTTTATCAATATTCATGACCATTTTTAGGAGCACAGGAAAGTCAAACCTTCTGCCATTATGAGAGATCAACGCAGCATGTGAAAATGCTTTTATCCATTTCACTAATCCAACAACTGCTGCATGGATATCCATAGCATCCACAGGTATACCATTGACTGTCATACTCGAGCCATTCATACCAATCCCAGTAAGTTGTCGTGCAGAGCTTGTTATAGGCAAAAAAGAAAAATTTGCTCCAGATTGAAGTTCATAAGGCTGCCATCTGTGTATTGTGGGGTAAAACTCTTCCAAGAACTAAATTTTTAAAAATGAATTAAATTTAAAATCTTTGAAAATAGTATCTTTGTAAAGGCAATGCATGTACTACTAAATACAGAACTATAAATACTGTAAACGTATTCTATTTGGTGTGTACGATATTTGGGGGAAAATAGTTTTTGAACAAGTTGGCTTGGATTAGAATTAGCGTATACCTAAATGTGACTATTCTAATACACATATGCATGACATTTAGCGATGTACTTGATTTAGCGGAAGCCGCATTCCGCCAAAAGCGCTAAATAGAATACACAGCCAAATGTTATACGCTTACTCAGGTCAGAGATTTCCATGTCAAATGTCACGAAAGACACAGCAGCTCCTTCTATCAAAGTGATCTGTTAAAAATGCCACGTGGTATGGCCTCTGGTAAACTCCCAATATCAGTATCAGCATCATGACCAATACATAGATAAAAAATAAATATGTTTTTGAAAAATCTTTGAATATATGTCAACTCCATCACTACAAAAGAAGATGGAGATTTCATAGTAGGAACTTACCAGATTGGTACGATATTCCTTCAAGTACTTCAGAAGCCCTCTGAACAACAGCACGTTTTTGCTTCAGAATATTTCTCCTACGCTTCGTTGTTATGTGTTGAGTTTTTCCCTGCATGGTCTTCCTCTTCTTGCCCACTTTGTGGCATATTCCTCAGTGTGCTTGCCAGGAGATAGTCCAGCAGCTGTGTTTACCTATTAAAGGTAAATTAGACATAAAAGGCTAAAAATAGAATTTTTGGACTAAACAAAATATATTCAAAGGTTATAAAAATCTGCTATGAGAAGTTGCTATAGAAAGAACACAGCAACAGAAATTGGATTATATGGACAGAAGCACAGACACACACAGGAGTAAAACAGTATACCCCCTCTCCTACAAAGCTGGGTTTAAAATATTGCATCAGGATTTTTAAGATTGTTCACTAAATATCAATATGATATGAAAAAAAAGAGGTTTAGTTAAACAAACAAAACCAGAAAAGATTAAAGAAACTATTTCAAATAGTATTTGTAAATATTAAAAAACTAGACTTTGACCCGTGCGTGCACGGGTTGACATTGCATATCGGGCATTCACAATAAGAAACATCGACACATTCATATTGAAATAAACAATGAATGTGAATATAATTCTGGTATTTTTGTTTTGTTTTGTTTTGTTTTATTTGAAAAATTGTTGCGTAACGGCATAGCACAGAATGGGTTTGAGCTATAAATCAAGTCATGAGTTCGAATCACGCCGGAGCTTACATTAAGGAAGCTCTAAACACTGCACGTTAAAAAGTTCTATTGGTTATACCTGGGCCCAGGTAACTCAGGGGGAGTTCACCGTATTGCTGACAGACCAGGATCAGACGTCATTACATGTATTTACATAACAAAGCTATAAGCCTACAATAATGCTATTAATTTCACTACACTCTCCTTATTTAGAATAATCTAACTGTGTCTCGGGACAAGCCCCCACACAGTTAGAATGCCTACCATATACCCGTAATGTAGCAGAAAACTGCAGAATCGCTCCGAAACGATTTTGAAGAAAATTAATGAAGTTGCATTGAAAATAACAGTCAAATTAATTAATCATAACATTACATAACGTAAATACCTGTCATCTAAAAATTTAATCCATATAATGGAAGAATTCAACACTTTTTCACCAACGTTTCTGTAAATACCTTTCATCAAAAAATTTAATCCATATAATGGAATAATTCAACACTTTTTCACCAACGATTTTTATTCGCTTCAATCTAATTAAGGGTGTTGTTTACTCAGGGTTTGAGTTCTTTAATTCGGATTGTTATAAAGTTCAATGTCATGAGTAAAATTTGTTCTAAACACAAAAATTATTTATGAAATGAATTATTATTGACACAAACTTCGATATTTCTACTTAAAGAGTCTCGGGGGAGAATGTTTCAAACATACGATTTCCTTTAATTTTTTTTACACTGAAAGGTCAACTTATGAGTAAACTATGTGCAAAATATAAAATAAATTGACCGGATAGTTTATCTGTTTGTCGCGCTCAAATTTTGGTCGTATGTCCGAATCATCCCCGACATTTTATATAGGATTATATAGGAAAAAGGGGGTTTTCATTTTCAATTTCATATGTAAAAAATTACAAACATACGTTTTTCTTTTAATTTTCAGCAATGGAAGGATAACGTATAAGTTAACTTTTTGCCAATTTAAAACGAAATTGACCGGATAGTTTTTGTGCTATTCGCCCTTATAGTTTGGTCGAATAAACTTGCCGTGCCAGACATTTTACATATAGAATTGTATAAAATAAAAAGATGTTTACGAATCAAATTTAATTTTATTTGTAATAGATAAAAAAATTACCCAATTTCCACTTACAGAGAACATGAAAGGATCGCGCATATGTTTTTATTTTGCAAATTATAATTTTATTTTTATTTATTGACGCTGCAATAAAAATGCACGACGTTTATTTTTATTAATTGTTACGTCAAAGTTTCAAATGACGTCATCGTAAGACGTTGACTCCGACAAGGATAACGTCGATTTTTAGAAGCGGCGAAATGATTAAAATACTTCTGAACATTATTCTAACGATTCATTTCACTAAAAATAATTTTTATGATAAGTATTTTTTTAAAAATAAAAACGATACATGATAACCTGTATATTTGAACATTTTACTTTGCATTTGCGTTTTACGACATTAATGCGCAATACCCTGCGCAAAGGGCGCAAAATTTTAAACCCGCTACCGACCTTAATTATGGAATTAGGTTCAAACAAAAATTGACTTTTAGCCAAACAGAGAAAATTCGGACTAAATTTTGCAGATTTTGTTTTCCGCTCAAACATATTTGGCAGTACTCTAATAATAAATGTTAAGATTTTATATTTTAGTCTTTATAATTTTGAATATTTTCTGTTGGGTTTACCTCACTTATTCATTAAAATTATCGTATGGCACGAATTGCAAAAATATTAAAAAATGCATAAAAACGATAAAAGACACCATATCTCAAAATTTTGATCATTGACCTCATATAAATTTTATGCCAACATAATAAGGTCAATATACGTAGTTTATCACCATAAATGTTTTCGTGTTATCATCACTCAATGTTTTGTAAAATTGGATCAAAAATGGGTAGGGATTTGCAAACTGATAGAGGAAATTCTGGCTGTATTATTTTAAAATATTGTAGCTGAAATTTAAATGCTTTATATCTATATAGTGCCACTACCATTCATAAACTGTATTTCATTTTTTAAAGTGTTTAATTATTTCTAATATTTTCACTATTAAGAAATTCTCAATCGAGGTGTAAAATTTTATTGGATTTTTTTTTATTTTTCAAAATATATTCAATGGCTATTAACTCAAAAAGTAGGTCATTGACCTACTTTTTTGAGAGTGAAAAATAACACTTCAATCAAAGGTCTATAACATACAATAGATGGGTTTTCATTATCATCAGTGGAATTTTTCTTCATTCTGAGTAAACGTCATCCTTAAAATTAGATCCTTCACGCTCCCGTATTTGATAAGTCGCTGTGTGACATATCAAATATGGGAGCGTGATGGATCTAATTTTAATTAGATTGTACTCGCTTCAAATTTACACACCATGTTGACATTCGGAACTCTCGGGATTTTTCATAGTAAAAGCATATTTCCTTTTTAGGTACAAGATAAAACACGAAATTACGTCCCCACGAACCTGTAAAATAAACAATCCATGAAGATTGGCCACCCACGAATTTTAATGATTCTATAGTATTTGAGGATGATTTCATAGTAATCTCACAAACTGAAGCAATGTAGTTCTTGAGAAGAAGATTTTTAAACACCTTCCCAATAAACTCTTATATTAAACTCTGAGCCACCAAGGTCTCAGTATTGGTCCGATAGTGACGGCTTTTACAATTTAGAATTTTCACTTTTTGATGATCCTTGCATAGTAATCTGAAAAATTGTAACATTGTAGTTTTCGAGAAGAAGATTTTTAAACATGCTTCCTAAATAGTTCTATGTTTAACTTTGATTCCCTCTTGTTGCCCCAGTAAAAGCCCGGGGGTCACGATTTTAACAATTTAGAATTTAGAATTTACAATAGCCAAGGATGTATGCATAGTAATATCCAAAACTGTTGCATTAAAGTTTTTGAGAAGATTTTTAGACATTTTTCTATATAAGTTAAACTTTGAACCCCGCCTTGGGCCCCAGTTTTGGTCCAGGGAACACAATTTTCACAATTTAAAATCTTCCCTATATATACAAGCTTTTGTGTAAATATTGGCATTTTAGTGCAGTGGTTCTTGAGAAGATTTCAAAACATTTTTCTTATGCATTTCTATGAACTTTGGCACCGCCTGGGCTTCAGTATTGGTCCGATGGTCACGATTTTTACAATTTAGAATGATCAGTATATATACAAGCTTTTGTGTAAATATTGGCATTTCTGGTGCAGGGGTTCTTAAGAGGAAGAACGATAAAATCCGAAATTTAATCGATTTCAATGGATATTATCGTACCAAGGTGACCGACATAATGATGTTTACTTTCGTCACAGTTACCTAGCGGAGAGGCATACCTTTCCTCTTTTTAAATGCATGTTGGGGTTGTTTTAAATAAATCGTTTATTTTCAGTTAATTTTTAGATATTTAAAATGGAACATGTTTTGTACATGACTTGAATTTCTGTCAAAAAAGAGTAAATTACCCCGGTGGTATAAATCGGTGCCGGGGGGGGGGGGTCCTGTCCTAAAAGACACCTGTGTATTAGAGCACAGAACGTACAGGTTCTCTCACAGGCCACCGACCACCGAGTCGTACGTTAATGAAGCAGGCCCTAATAAACAGCTTTGACAGAATATTAATCCATACAATAGGCAGCCAAACTCAATTACACGCCGACCTACTTTAATTCCAGCTGTCTCTACTTGCATTGTCTGGTAATTTCAACCTTTTTTCACAGTTCGAATCGCTACCCATATGTCCAATGGCATAATTATGATCAATTATTTCTCTTCGATCCATTTTCTTTCTTCTTGTAGATGTTGGTCGCGTAAATCTACCCGTTTTGTCATGCAATTGCACGCCAAAATGTTAATTAGTCAACCCGCATTCTTGGTTACCCCGTTCTGGAAAGTTCTATTCATTAAAACTAAAATCGCGCATTCAAGAAACGAATTGGCTCATTTTCTATTCAACGTTTGTCAAATTTTAAATTCTACATATACTCTAAATACGCCCCCATGATTAATTCACTCTTTACGTACATGTAACATTGACTTGCATAAAAAAAACAATATTTAACCTTAATATACAGATGTAATTTAATATTAAACTTAATTTAGTTAAATAAGTAAGTTATTAAACCTTAAAGTGTTTAAAGAAAATGACAACTACATTCTACGGAAACTGTTGCACTGCTAAAAGTATTTTTATCCATAATTGATAATGTTCAAAATAGACCATTCCTGGATATATCCACGCATATTCCCATGAAATAATTAGCCTCTATCTGCTCGAAATTGAACCACCTGAGCCCTTTACCTTTATAAAGTAAAAAATCACAAAAGAAATAGGTATGTTGCACTCTGCCACTTTTGTGACTTTATTATTTAACCAAATTTGGTTTGAAATAATCAGGAAAATGACAATAGATGATTAGATAACAATAATTATTAAGTTTATAAAATTAATCATAAAATTATGAATATTTGATTCTTTATGCCATAATATTTACAACTAAAATAATCCGTAACTCCGATTACTCTATTTTTTGATTTCAACTATGAAAGATTCAGGTTTTGACAATAACCCAACTTTTTTTTTTTTTGCCCATCTGAATATATATTTTTATGCTACATTATATTATTCTATAAATAAGTTCAGCTGACCGGAAAAATGGCTCCACTTCGAGATAAACCCGGTAAAATTAGGGCTTCGGCCTTTCAAAATACTTCGACATAAGCGGGATATTCGAGATTACCGTATTCGAGATATCAGGAGTGTTTTTAAAATTATTTATATAGAGAAAACGGTCGGGACCGTCAGAAGACTTCGACATAAGTGGGGTATTCGAGATATCCCATGTTCGAGATACCGATATTTACATGTAGTTAAATATTAAACTTAATTTAATTAAATAAGTAAGTTATTAAACCTTAAAATGTTTTTAAACACAATGATAATCTGTTCTTTCACATTCAAATAGCTCATCCAGCCATTTGATTCAGGTAAAGCGGACGACTTTTGTAACAATATCGATAGATCAGCTGTAATATCTATTGATAACAAATTACACGATTTGTCAATGCTTGGCGAGAACATTAGCCGAAGCCATATTACCAATATTACCAGAGAATTATGTGACGTTTTTTCCGGAGCAGCTAGAATAACATTTGGCTTAAAATATAATAAAAACTTTTCGTCGGATAATACAAATACAATGAACAAGAAACCATGGTTCAATGGAGAATGTAGAGCAGCAAGGAAGAACTTTCATTTGGCTAAACGTATTCATAAAAAATGTCAGTCATCTGAAAACAAAGACAACCTTAAAGAAATGAGTAAAAAATACAAGCACACAATAGATAAATGCATCAAAGGTTACAAAACGGATTTAACTAGAAAACTTAAGAACTTGCGCTCTACAAACTCCAAAGAATATTGGAAAATCTTAAATACATCAAAATCATCGAATAAGTGTGCTGTTGATATTAATAATATGTTTGATTACTTAAGAGGTATTAATGATTGTGAAAATGACGATGAACCCAATATAGAATATAGTGATTTTTTATCGAATGCTGAAATCGAAATGTCTGATGCTATTCTTAACAGTACCATAGGAGATGAAGAAATATTAGAAGCCGTAAAGAAACTCAAAAATAATAAAGCCGCTGGGTATGATGAGGTGCTTAATGAACACATTTCGGCAACAGTTTCTTTATTTCTACCTTTATATAACAAGTTGTTTAATATTATTTTTGACAATGGTTTTATTCCTGATGAATGGCTTGTAGGTATTGTGAAACCCATATATAAAAACAAAGGCGACCCAACACATCCTGAGAACTATAGACCGATTACATTATTAAGTTGCCTAGGAAAACTTTTTACTTGTATATTAAGCAATAGATTAGAGATATATGCATCAGAGATTGACGTTATCAGCGAAAGCCAGGCAGGTTTTAGAAAAAACTATTCAACTCTAGACCATATAATAACACTACAGTTTTTATCCCATACTCTTATGTCCATGAAGAAAAAACTTTTTTGTGCTTTTGTTGATTTTAAACAGGCATTCGACACTGTCTGGAGAAATGGTCTTTGGAGTAAGTTAATCAAAAATGGAATAAATGGGAAATGTTTTAATTATATCAAAAACATGTACATGGAAGTTAAGTCAAAAATTAGTATGAATGGCTTATCTTCCGAATTTTTCAGCTGTAATGTTGGAGTACGCCAAGGTGAAAATTTGTCGCCATTTTTATTTTCGTTATATATTAATGACTTAGAAAAATTCATGATTGATAAAAATATAATTGGGTTACAGAGTGTTACTAAACCTTTAGAGGATGAACTGTTTATGTATTTTAAACTATGTATTCTTTTTTATGCTGACGACACTGTAATTCTTGCTGAAACGCCTGATGATTTACAAAATGCTCTGAACGAGTTTCATTTATACTGTGAGCAATGGAAGTTAACGGTTAATATAAATAAGACAAAAATATTGGTATTTTCTAAAGGTCCAATGATAAAAAGGGAATTTTACTTTAGAAATGAAATCATTGAAAATGTGAAAGAGTTTAAATACCTTGGAATTGTTTTTTCACGTTCAGGGTCTTTCAGAAAAGCAAAAACACATCTCTGTGAACAGGCACAGAAGGCTATGTATGGGGTCATTAGGAAAATAAGGCAATTTAATTTACCTGTCGAGTGTCAGTTAGACCTTTTCGATAAAGTAGTAATGCCGGTATTATTATACGGATGTGAAGTATGGGGCTTTGAAAATATAGAAACTATAGAACGTATTCATTTGAAATTTTTGAAACATATACTGAATTTAAAAAGCTGTACCCCATCATACATGGTTTATGGAGAAACCGGAAGGTTTCCGTTATCTGTTAATATATATACTAGAATGGTTTCATACTGGGCAAAATTGTTCACCGGGCCAGAAAATAAAATTGTTCATATACTTTACAAATACTTATTGAATCAATATAATAATGACTTTTCTAAAAACCCATGGATTGATTGTATACATTCTATTTTTAATAAGTGTGGTTTTTCAAACATTTGGAATGAACAATGTACTGTAAATGTTAATTGGATTACAAATGCTGTCAAGCAAAGGCTTAAAGACCAGTTTGTGCAGAAATGGTCGGCTGATATTGCAAATTCTTCAAAAGGTCATATATATAGAACTTTCAAATTTATTTTTGGATATGAAAAATATTTGAGTATTCTGCCATCAAAACTTCGAAAAATTCTTGTTAAATTCCGTACGTCGAATCACCGACTTCCTGTAGAAACTGGTAGATGGTTAGGCATTCCTCTTAATGAAAGATGTTGCACATTATGTAATAAAAATCAAATAGCCGATGAAATGCACTTTATATTAGAATGTAATGCTCTTTCATGTATTAGACAAAAATACTTGGAACCTAGATTTTGTGTAAGACCAAACACTTTTAAATTTTGTGAATTATTGTCTACTTTAAAACTTAAAAAACTCAAAAAACTCTGTTTATTTATAAATGAAATTTTTGAATCAGTCTGTCCTCCTTGAACATTTGTACTTTTTTCTCATATTTTTTTTTTCTCTCTAATTTGTACTGTCCATGTACCTCTGACTCTATACATACATTTGTAAATATTTATATATATATATGTGTACCTCATGTACCGTCATGTTGACGGTTTGAGTGAAAATAAATTGAATTGAATTGAATTGAATTGGTGAATTTCGGAATCCTCAATGAACTCAACCTGTTTTAGTAGATCTCAAATCTTCCTTCCGTCATCTGCAGGTAAAACTTAAGATTTTTCACCGATTCCCACCCCTCAAATATAAATCAAATCAACAGATATTTCTTTTATTTCCATTTTACATGTATTGTATTTATACATTTTTCGTTGTCAATCGATAATTGTCCAATAATTCAGAAAGACATCGTCGCTAGCAAAGGATTTTTGATTCGCACCGCTCCTCACAAATGTTCTTGAGGAGCGGTGCAGATCAGAAATCCTTGGCTAGCGAAGATGTCAGAAAGAGTACTTTGTCAGTATTCTGGAATGCAGGGTGTTCAGTATGGATTTTTACCTTATATTCACCTGAATTGAGATTTAAACCCAGTTGAAAATTGTTTTGTGAAACTAAAAAAACTAAGAAGAATATCGTCGCAAAAAATACTTATCATATTTACACGTGTCTAAAAGTTGCCATATTGCAAGCTTTGAAGGAAATTTCATCAAATAATAGTAAACAGTTTTTCAACAAACAGAATATCGCAATGTATGAAAATGCAATTTGAAAGTGTAATTCGTATTTTTTTTTTTTAAAATGTACAGGTATACCGGTTTATCAATATTTTTATTCAAGTGCACTAAAAATGAAAAAAAATAACACATTAGAATTGTTTATCTATTTGTTATTATCAATTAATTTATTAACTTCGAAAACTTGCACTTGTTCATGTTTTTGAGAATACTTTTTAACATATACAGTATATCAGTGTGGTGTGGATATTTATTACAGGAGTTTGTGTTTTGAACACGTTCCAGTTAGTGAACACAGTTAATCGTTTTTCCTATCTTTGGGAGCGGCGGGCGTTACCTTTTGCGATGCTTTTGTAAAACTTTTCATCTTACAACCTGTTTGAATCGATTGCACTGATATCCTTCAAAATCGGATTGTCAAACACTTCTGTATGAAAAAAATACCAGACGGTTCTCGCCCTAACGGGCCTCGAAACTGTCCGATATTTTTTTTCATACAGAACTGTTTTTGGCATTCAGTACCCCAGCTGTCGGCGAAACCGTAGCCATTTTGGGTAACTTATTTAAATTCTTTCATACCTGCTTTCTTATTGTCTAACCAACGAATCTCATTCAATGTCAACGTCTTTTAAATTGCATTCCAGAGCTATAATTTTCTATTTGTACGGTGCCTTTTAACAATCCATAATGAAATGATCGTTTTCTTTAAATAAATAGTTAAACTAATAAACTTTTTTTCTGTGCATGCTTACCAATTTGAATAGTCAGCACTTCTATAATGACTATAAATATCGATGATGAGTGACCTTCATACTATAAGTATCGATGACAAAGATAACTTTTTTTTTACACTTACTATTTCAATAGTCTCTAGACGACCCCTGATATATATAAATATCGATGATAAAAGTCTTCTATACGAATCTCTTTAGTCAGCACTTCTATAAGGCCGCTGTTACACTTCTATACGGACCCTGGTACTATAAATATCGATGATAAAAGTCCTCTATACAGATCCCTGTACCATGACCTCTATACTATACGAGCCCCATTAGTTACCATATCAGCAAGACACGGTTCTCTATAAATTAAGGTATACATGCAGCACATTTCAGATTCCCGCACAAGACATGGAGAATAAAGATACAGGGGAAGTGATCGGGCAGAAACCCTCTTCGACTTCGGATAGGAGGTACGCAGCATTTTTAAGGCTTACTATAAAAATATCAACGGATATTGAATACCGATTATTAAACGTTCATAAAACAATGCATTTTTTATTACAAAATATTTATAACATGATTATAGTTAACTTATATGGTAGATTCTGAAAAGTGCTATTGCTTTGCATATAATTCATCTATTATTAGAATAAATACAGTGAAATCGCCAATTCGTGGTCACGTCAAACTGTTTCTATTTTATTTTGCATATTCTATATATATATATATATATATAAAGTACATTTGTGAGTTATTAAGTATTCATTTTGTGTTTCAAAATAAATTCCCTGAAACAATATTTACTATCACGCTTGCGCGGGATTTTTTAAATGGGAGCACAGATATGTAAGATCAGATATAATTTTCCATTTGTCTGAAAAAAAAGATAAAATGAGTTTCCAAAGGACAATTCAAAATGGTACATGTATATATCTTCAATATGCTTTGTATTCCCTGAAACTTGTTGTAGCCCACAATGCACATCTTCGCTAGCCAAGGGTTTTCGGTCCACTTCGCTCCCCATAAACCCTTTGCAGATCTCATTACGAAAACTCGGTGATGCGGTAGCGCTAGCTTGCGAGCAACTTGAGTTGCGCCCCTTGTATATTTACATTTTAAACAAACGAAACAACGGGTGATATACACGCTACGGCATAAATACAACTAGAAAACATGTTGACTAGCGAGGATAGGAACATAATTAACGATACTATTAAATAGGAATGAAGATAAAACCCAGAGAAAGCAAGGGATATTTTATTCATAGTGTTTGTAGGGACCTGTACCGGTAGTGAAAAAGTCGCTATATATATGAATATATTCAAGCCTTAAAACCAGGTATCGTTGTCGTAATTATTGTGGACAAAAGAAATTAAATAAAATAAAGCTCATTGAACCAATAACCATAAGCATTATAAGCAGGGAGGTATAATTATACTAACGAAGCTTCTTCATTCGCCATGTTTACTTCCCATAGACCTAAGTAACTACGATCACACGAGCCTTGACAGGTTTGTTTAATCCAGTAAAATATATCGTGTTTAATAGTGATCTGGTTAGATCATCCTTGTGGAGGTACTGTACTCGAGCACTTGTGCTTCAACTTCTGAAAAGCACCGAATGTTTTACCAAAGATCACACGTGTGTTTCTTTTAAAGTTTATTTATAAGCGCTTGTTTACAACGCTGCGATTGGATCAGCTACTTGCATCTGCAGCCAATCATAAAACTTGCCACCAGGTTTTCGTAATGAGATCTGCAAAGGGTTTATGGGGAGCGGAGTGGACCGAAAACTCTTGGCTAGCGAAGATGACAATGCCTTGTAACTCATTTACCTGATTGGTCTGTCAATTAAAGTAAACAGATAGCCAATCTAGTTAGTATGCAAAGTTATGCCGACGTCACAAAATCCAGTGATTGCAGGTCTCACAACACTTTTTTCCGAAGGCCATGGCTGAGGCAAAATAATTCTCGAATTTCCCTTCGTTTTTTGGAGGTTTTCCGCCAGCGACAGGGACTGTATTTTTAATGAAATGTAAAACAACCTGTAAAATGCCTCATTTTCCCACTTTTGTAAAAATACAAGGTCACTTGAATTTGAGATGCCAATTGTTTCGGTAGGGCTTCTTCCGTTAATGTGCCTGTCTCAAATGTTGGTCATTTTCACACATGTAAAAGGTTAAAATCATGCAGAGGAAGACCCAGTTAAAATTTGGATAAAATCATCAACGTTTTCTGATTTGATTTGAACATGTTTTATTGTGTAAATTATACAAAACGATTGGAAACAAGTCTTACAACTTGCATGTTTCTCTCCTAATGATAATACAATATAAACAATTGTCATAGTGATATTACCTGTTACTTATAGTTACTGATTTTATAATAATAATTAATTATATCCATAAATATGCATTTACAAAGTAATTGCAAATATATATTATATAGTGTTGATAACTTGATATACAGAATAAAAATAGCAATAACAAAAAGAAAATTAATTATGAAATCTTTTATTTTATTTTATTTTTAATAAATTTTAAACTGCTGAAAAATAAAGCAGGTTTGGCTCAGTTACCCTATTGAGGAATGATTACGTTAAACGGAAACTATTCCCCGTTTCAGTTAATAAATAAAAACATACCCGCAAACGCGGGATTTTGACACGTTTTTCCATTCACGTCTTGCTTTCTTTAAACTGATCAATAAGTGCAATAAGTTTTTAAATAATAGTCTACGATATGTGTTAAAATAATTGCTGGCACAAGCTTCCGTAGTTTTATGGTCTTCCCGAGATCAAAATATTTAATCCAAAATAATTAAAGCTGCTTGGTCCGATTTTTTGGTTATTACAGTATCAAATAATTTTCCATACAAACCAATTATCTGAGAAAGTTATGAACTTTCTCCTATTTACAGCAGCAGAATCAGTCTCCTTTCAAAGTTAGAAATATTCAAAGTAAATAAAAATAATTTCTTTTTGGGCAAACGAAAAAAACCCACCAAAATGCATCATGGAAATGTTTAGAAAAGGGAACCGTTTGGTTTCGTCCCCCGACTGATTGGGTGTGTTCACGCTGCATGTTATGCATCGATTGTAAACAAAGCAAACTTCAGAAATAATAGCGAAAAAAATGTACACAGGTTATTTTTAATTTTCCTGAACATTGTAACCTTTATGTATAGCGATGTCAAAGTCTTAATACAACCATACCGGTCTAGACGCCAGGGGCAAATTTTAACATGAGGCGAAATAACGCGATACCCTTTTATGTCGTTTGTTTTGTTAAAAAAAATGTACATGAACTTTTTCATTGAAATTTGGCTTAATTGACCGAAAAAAACTACTGCAATGTCCATTATTGTACACATATTAAGCATAACCATCGTTGAAAAGCGTACACAAAATTTGATATAAAATCGGACCAGCAGCTTTAAACAACAATTTCTGCATTTATTATTAAATTTCTCTTGCATGGTCAAGTTGTGTCAACTCATTGAACACAAGCTCTGAAATTTTTTTTGGGGGGGGGGGGGTTCAGGCAGAAAAAGCAAACTATCAATAGAAATTCACGATCAATGCTAGAATACTCACGATTTCCACGAGTTCAAAATCGTCTTATATTCGTTTGCAGCAATGGATGACTAAAGTTTGAGGCCACGATTCGAAGGGCACTTTTGCACCACATTGCATTTCTCATGCGATTATTTTTACTTACTTGGGATTTTTTAAATTTAATAGACATACATCCCAAAAAATCCCTCATTTGCGGGAGTTTATTTTAGTACTGAAACGGGGAATAGTTCCCGTTTAGCGTAATCATTCCTCAAAAGGGGGACTGTGCCCAACCTGTTGATGGACTGTGGGTATTCAGGACAGAGCTTACGGCTCAAGAAAGCAATGGTGTTTTTTATTTTTATTTTGATGTTGATTTTACATTGTTATTATGTAAACTATTTTTAAAAAGCACTAATAAATGTTTAGAATTTTCTTCTAACCTTTTATATTAATGAAGAGAAGGAGGTGTCATCTATGGCATGTCATACGTTGCAATATTCGATCTTTTCCATTTGTATTGTATAAATTTTCATTTCTATTGTATTATTACTATATTATCACTGTTTTTCATAAACAAAGAGAAAGAACACACAATTGTGTAATGATGGAAAGTCATTCCTGCAGCTTAATTCACACTGATGGTATCAAGTACCCTTATCTAATAAGGAATAGGGCCTCCCAAGTCGCAGGTTCTAGCAGTATTAAATAATGAACATAGGCCATCATATTTTGCCAATGATTTTTTTTGTTTTCTACAGATGTGCTTGGGTTTAGAATACAGCCTGTCGAAATTTCTCCCCTTCTACAATGAAGTATTATATGTCTGTTTGGAAGTTCAAAAGTTCAAAATTTGATTTCCACCATATCGAACATATTCTGCTTGGTCTGCATAAACAATGGAAATATTCCTAAATCAGTATTGCTGTTCTGACAAATTCATGCTCAATTAACGTACGACAAACTCCTCTAGCTGTAAATTATAAGTCTTCATCTGTCTCACCATCATATTGCACTATCTTAGATCACTAGTCGATTCTTCTTAATCCCAGTTTATAAGTACAGGTATTTCACTTTGTTCCAATTTACCCTCCGTGATCATTTCCGCCAATATTTGGATTACAAGGATGTTTTGGACAGAATTTTATTAGGGCAGAGGTAAATCAAAAGGAAACTTGAGCTTGTAATGTACTATGTGCAATAATGTAGCCCTCTCCCGATTTTTTAATTTTTTTTTGCGGGGGGGGGGGGGGGGGGAGAGGGCTACAACTCCATAGGATCTCCGTAATGGTGCAAGCGCGGGAGTGATTTATTCCCGCAACGATTTCGGCTCAAATCGTATATAAATGATAATAACATTAGCATTTCTTACCTGAACTCAAACATTGTAGTTCTGTATGGAATAAATTAATCCAAAAATATCAAGTTTAGTCCATATATCGGTTATTTTTCGTGTATGTCAACAACGCAAGTTGAATTTTTCCGCCATGATTACTGACCTTGATCGGTTTTATTTTGGGGCAGCCAATGAGAATTCAGGAGCGGATCTTGAACTGAACATAGGAATTCCCCTATTTTAATAATAATTGACGCGGTAAATATGATTTTTCCATTATATACCATTTTCTTAAATGTTTTATTGATAGAACGAGGTAAGATTGGTTATTTACACCGACATTCACGTTATCAACCCCATCAAAACTCCAAGCGTAAATCCCATATAATCATGCGAGAACTGTCATGGCTTCTGAAAAAGACGACTGGTAAACATGCTGATGTGTTTTATCTGGTTTTGATTTATATACGGTTAGATTGTTCCACATGAATTAAAAAATCATTTTATCTTAAGGAAGTCAAAAATAAAAAAGAACCTATTTAGACCGAAGTCAGCCGCATGAAAAAATTAATTTTGCACCATTACGAAGATCCTCTCCAGTAAACATCAGATATAAAAAATCGGATAGGGCTACATTATTGCAGCTAGTAATGTACTACAATGAATTACAATTTGTAACCTTACCATCTGATTGACTAAATTAACTACCTAACCCACATTGTTGTTGATCAGAGTTATTATGGTCAGTGAATTGTGTTCTTGTTTGTTAGCTTAAAGTATTTTTCTAAATAATTTCCTACATGTATGTGAAAAAATGATGCCTGCTAGTTCTATGATGGAAGTTTTAACAAATCTCAAAATAAACATAAAAAAGAAATAGACAAAAGGGATTGTTTTGGGATTAATCACTTTTGAAGTACCGTGCATGCATTTTTAGGTGCTTATTACATAAGGAATGAATATCAGTGCAAGAAACTATGCACACTGTTTTATTATCAAATGACTCTGAAGATTATGCAGTTATCCGATCAGCACGTGATCCTGGTATTCAGCTATAAATAGATTCAAGCTACAGTGTTATCAGTTTGGAGGTGTGGCTTGCTTTCTTATATGCTTAATTGCCGTCCGTGTGGATATTCATGCAACTAGGTCAACCCCGGTCATCGTATGTCTAATGCTAAGGAGTGACTTCTGTATAAGTGATATAAATATTCAGGCATTGTTAAATAAACTGAGTCGATAAAAATAGTTTTCATAGCTATTATACGTGTGTGATATAAGCCATTGCCTGAATAAACCATGAAAAACAAACAACAAATACTGCATACTTGACGATACAAAATGGTGTCATTAACCATTACGTGTTTTAAAAATATTATATTTTTGACACCATATGCCTTATAAAGATTATGAAGACATATATAAATTTTATTTACAACAAAACACCTTACATTTCATCAAAGTGGTCCTTTTTACTCAATTGCAACTTCTCATGACTATCCGACAGGGCTCGGAAAAACCCCTCGAATATGTACATAGGCGTCCATGATAACCCCCCTTTTCATAAAACTTGTTATAAATACAACATATTTTACTATCTGTTGAGATGTGAGCTAGATTTCATTAAAGTCAATGATATACCATGAAAAATACCAAAGAAGCGACTAACAAGGCTGTCTAGCCACTTATTTTAATGGCACCTGATCCTGATCCTACCTCTTTTTGGAGATGCATGTTGCTCTGCTTTGGATTTGTATTTCGTTTTATGGATTTTTGAGATGGTTGAAGAAATGTTATTGTCATTTTTTCATTTAATGGGAAGCGACTCCATTTGGTATAAAATTCTTACATCCGGTGATGTTAATACATTCGAGGTGTTTTTCCGAGCTCTGTCGGAAAAGCCCGAAAAGTTGCGATTGCTTTTTACTATCACCTTTCTTCAACTTTCACTTTTACGCGATCATAACCTCTGAAGGTTAAGGTAATTCCAGTGTCTTATGGATCTGGTTCTTTTTTTTACACGGCATGCTAAATTTCCGGTTATAATTTTGGCGCACAACAAGTGTTTTAAAATAGTAATGGTTTGGTCAAAAAGTGGGAAATTTGTTAAAATATCGCATCTCCGTCGTTTAGAGGAATTGGAAAAAGCAAGGAAAGCAGCGAAATGTAAACATGGTAGATAAGTGTGTAATATAATTGTATGCATTCTCTTCCAGGTGTTACAATGAGCTTGAGAAGCTTAGGGAGCTTGAGGACCTCAAGTTCCGTTCGGAACTAGAAGAGGGAATGTAAGTATTTGTGTAGCTTGAACATTAATTAAAACTATACAACACTGACTGGCGTTTAATCTACAGATAAATATGTTTAAAAACTGGGATAGAAAATATTTGACAGAAAGGGGGTGGTACTACTGCACTCAATTCTATGTGGGGTTTTTTGGCAGTCTCGACCTTCATTTTATATGTATAATACAGTTTCATTGAGTATATCAATTTTAGTGACTGTTAGATTGTGTCTTTTTGGTACATTTCAATTTTTTCCAAAGTTTGCAAAAACAACTTGTATAATTTACATTTTCAATATGGGGGTACAAGAGACTATCAAACAAAAACTCGATGGTCAATTTTGATAAACTATGTTTTTTTTTTGTTAACATAATATGTAACTCTTAATAAATATTTTTTAAAAATGTATGTAAACTGAATAATTTTTTTTAGAATTTTTCAAAAATATGCAATTTTGTGATTTTTTTGGAAGGTCGTGGGCCAAAAAAATGTAATATTTTTATATTTTCTGTAGAAAATCAATAAAATTTTTATGATTTAATGATAATCAATTGATTTGCTTAAATTATAACCTAACCTGATGTATTTTGGTGCATAATTCAATAAATTATGAGATCATGCTTCATGGTGTTAAATTTTGGCTGTTGAATTTTTGGACCTTTTGAGCTGAAGCTCACTGTAGGAAAACAAACGTGCAAAGGTATAAATATTTTGACCTCTATAGTAAGTTTATAAGTTGTTTTAAATGTTCTAATTAAAAAATGTTTGGTTTGACACAGATTTCTAAAACACTGGAGTTACCTTAATGGGAAGCGACTCCATATCTATACTTATAAATTAAGGCATTTTGCCAATAAACTTCGAAATGCCTGCAACCGAGTAACTGCTCACACATTTGGCATTTCAACATGTGTGAGTTGATGTCCGTAAGCTATAATTGAATTTTACCTGATAAGTAATTATTGTAAGATAAATTAAAAACCTACTTTCATTTTCGATAAACCAGCCCGAAATAGCAAAAATGTGAGTAAGGTGGTGGACACGCTTTGGCGGATCCAAGTCAGTGGGAGTTTGCATAAAAAAATATACTTACAATGAAATAATATTGAATGATTATGTAAAGAGTGAATATATATCCTGGGAACCTATTTCGGGTATACATAAGAATTGAGATTTGACAAATGTTGAATAAATAAAATGAGCCAATTCGTTTCTTGAATGTGCGATTTTTGTTTTGATGAATAGAACTTTCCAGAACGGGGTAACCAAGAACGCGGTTTGGCTAATTAACGTCGGAGAATGTAGGATGAGTCACCATGCTTTGTGGGCAGATCGGACATCTGGTTAATACAAAAAAGTTAATAAATAAAATGGGCCAATAGACGCGATTTTATTTTTGATGGAAAGAACTTTACAGAACGGGATGCCAAAAAATGGGGTTGACTAATTAACACTATGGCGAAAAGTGCGTACACGTTTTTAAATAACATATACATTTTTTATACCACGACAGATTAATAGTAGACCTTATAAATTAATTTCTGCTTAGATTTTTATCCCTGTCCTCTCCTCTAAATTTTCAGCCACGCAGTTGCTTTTTTATTTCAATTTTATAGAATATTTTAAGAAAAGCAATTAAGAAAAATTTCGGACACAATACATAGAAAAATGAACCAAAAAAAAATGGTTCAACATATTAAGCATTGTATTATAATATAATATGTGAATATAATATAATATGTGAATTATTGTTAATCCCCGCGCTTGCGCGGGGTATCGTCTAGTTTTGTATAAAATTCTAACATCAGGTGATGTTAATATATTCGAGTTGTTTTTCCAAACTCTTCCGGAAAAGTCCGAGAAGTTGCAATTGCCTTTTACTTTAACATTTCTTCGACTTTCACCTTTAAGCGATCGAAACCCGAGGCGTGTTCAACAGAGCGAGCGCTTGCCAAAATTCCCTATACCTGCAACACAAATTTTGGCGAGCGCTCGCGAGCACTCCCTCGGTTGAACACGCCTCAGGAGTATGTTTACTCCGATCAAGATCCGGAACGATAACTCCGATAAAAAACAAGGCACACGAATAGATCTATAAGAGTTACTATAGGGAGGAAAATGAAGGGGTCTGAACCCTTCCCTATCCCAAGGTGGCAGCTTTTTTTCCATCAAACCCCTACCCCATCATCCCACACCTGCAGTAATAGAAAAAAGTTAATGGGTGTAATTTTTCTCTTCTTTTGCATATTCTTTTTGTCAAGAGATATGGATACAGAATGGTCAAGATTTAAGACTTATGAAACTATCAAAATGTGTGCATTTTAATCCTGGTTGTTAACAATATACGTGTATAATCATATATATATATATATATATATATATATATATATATATACTATTATTCTAGGGATGGCAATCAATTTCAGAATTGCCAATCGGTTATTCAGTGTAACTCATTTTGACTGACTAATCAGTTAATCGTTTTTATAATATAGACTTTCTAAATATGACATATTATCAATTTTTTTTCTTTTAGTTTTCGAGTTTGAGTATCTTAAAAAGGCTATTTATAAAAATGTCATCAACAAAGACTGGAAAAAGTTTACCAAGATCTTGATTTGGCATTTTAAAATATTCTTTTTGGTCATTATTAAATGCCCAACATTGACTCATGAATTTTTTTATATTTGAAATATGATAAACACCTTATATCTGAGTTTGGGCAAAAATATATCTGGTATGATAACTCCTTAAAACTTTTCTGAACCGTGAGAACAGGGTGCCCAGGAAACGCGGGATGACTATAATTAACGTCCTGGCGGAAAGTTTAGGGCGAGTATCCATCGGGTAGATACTTTGAACTGACTACTTTGGTTTAAAATAAGCAAAGAAAAATGCTTACACTTGCGATTTTTTTTTTTTACATTTTTTATAATGACAGATTGGTAGTTAACCTTAGACATTAATTTGTAAACAATGAAAAGATTTGTTAAGCATACAACGGGGAAGTTGATAAAAGGGGGGATGGGCTCCTCATTTAATAATTTTTGTTTTTTTCGGATTTTGTTAGGGATATGTAGGGAAAAAATTAAGCATGCTGTCCTTTCCGATATATTTCATTTTTTAAAGCAGTCATGTTGTTTATTTTATTTGTCCAAATGAAATATATCGGAAAAGGACAATGCAATAAAAAGTTATATTTGTGAAATATGATTATAACAATTATTATGTTCTACAGGTATTGTAATATACGTTTAATATATTTAACTAAGTTTGGATTAATGTGGTCTTCGTACTGAAATTATACAAATATTTCAATTAGTGATTTTTCTAATACATTCATGTATAGTCATTTATATTGGAAAGACTTTCATTTAATGTGTTGTATGCGTGGCCAAGTGGTAACGCGTAGGTCTTTATAGATTGATTTATAATAAAGGAAAAGTATTTTATTCTAAAAACTTTTTGTCATTACGTTATTTCTTTACTGTATTTTATTCCAAAATATTTAATGTCATAATGTAAATTTTTGGAATTTTTTCCACGTCATAGTGGACAAACTTGGAATACAAGGAAAAACACCTTAAAAGAGCCGTATCTTTAAAATAACTATCAAGTTCACGACATAGAAGATTATATCGTATCTATACGTATCAATAACATTAAAGGGACTTATTCTCGATTGGAACTCAAAATTGTGAATTTAAATTTTTCATTTTTAGTATCTAGAATGGTAACTATTGGTATAAGTAATGATTTGTCAACGTTTTGAAGTCAAAATATCGAGTTATAAGCAAGATACAGGGTTCGAAATACCTTGTTGTGTAAACAAATCTCGAGTCTTGTTATAGTTTACATATATGTGGTATTTGTTTGAGTTATAATCAAATGTTGTTTTTGTTGTTGTTGTTGATATGATTTATAAACGCATTGAATCCGTTTATTTTGTTTGCCACAAGTCAATTTGTCAAAGAAATGGTTACTTCTGTAATTTTTTACTATATTTGTAAACAATTATAAGACTCGAGCTTTGTTTACATAACAATAAATTTTTCCTCTGTATCTCGCTTCTAACTTGACTTCTATCATTCAAATTTTTGTCAACTATTCAAAATGCACAAGTAAACAATTTTAAACATATAAAATAAAATAATAAAATTTTGATCTAAAATCGCGTCTAGGTCCCTTTAATAATAAGTAAGGATTTAGACTCAGCGCTAAATATCACGAGAAGATAAGTTAAATAGGAAATATTTGTTTTGTACAAGGTGACAATTACATAAAATACAATTAACAATTTTGCATCGTTCAGAGTCTACCCCCTCCCTCTGAAAAATTTTAAATAATAGAAGGAAATGTAATGAATACACATTTTCAGCTTATGCTTTTATTGCTTAACATTTTTGTAGTACCATTAGAATGAAGAATATTTCTAGTTGAACACTACTCCGATTATTTCACCAGCGCTTTCAATGTTGACCATAGTTCGTAATTTGATAATCAGAAATATAACGAATTTTGTTTTAAAAACTTTTTCATTTTAGGTTAACGGGAACACGCATTCCTAGAAAACATTATTACTGGGATAGAATTAGCAACGTTAACAGAGATAGCGATTTAAAAGCACTCTGGAAAAGTCGAGAGGTAACAAAAACACAAATAGATGAAAAAATACATTGATTTTATTGATTTACCAAACTTTGAATGTGTGTAGTGAATATGTGAATTAAATGATTATATCACATAAGCACACTATTTAGAATTAATTTTGCAGAAAAAGGAGATAGAAAAAGAAGAAAAGAAACAAAAGAACCCTGAAAAAGCCCATGAAAGAAGAAATCAAATTGTTCCCGATATTCAAAAAGATTGTACAAGCGATCTTCGACAAAAGCTTTTCAAGTCAGTCCACGAGGACGATGACAATGCTACACTCGTCGAATGTGTAGAGACCGTCAATGCAAAAATTCCAATCTCTGATGCTGTTATGACAGATCCAAAAACTAACGAGAACGTGCTGAATTACGCCTTAAACTATTATAAATTCAAGAAGGCCAGTTTTCTTATCGAAAAAGGCGACGAAACATTGCTCCAGCATGCATTTTCAATTGGTAATAATTATACGACCAAAACACCGCTCCTTCAAGTGACAGAGGTCGATAATTTTGATCTAGCAGAGATGATACTCAGACGTCTGCGGGATGTAAAGAAAGCAATGACGGCAACAACGAAAATAGAAATGAGCGGCCAGCGGCCGCGTGAATTGACCTGTCTTCATCTAGCGGCTTACAAAGGCTTCACAGATCTGGTAAGGCTTTACTTAAAGTTTGGAGAACCGTACGGGATCACGGTCGACTTTCTCAACAAGAAAAAAGACACGGCATTGTTGTTGGCAACAAAGAATGGAAACATAGATACAGTGAAATGTTTGCTGTCATTGGATGCAGATCCAGACAAAGGGAACGACCAAGGATCAACACCGTTCCTTTGGGCTATCCGGTATGAGCATACAGATATAGTTCGTCTGCTTTTGAAGAACCCGAAGGTCGATATCCACAAAGAACGAAAAGCGGGCTTTAGAGCCCCGATTGTTCTTGCATCAGCTTTAGGAGACTATGAAATAGTTAAATTGCTTCTGGAGAACGGGGCAAATCCAAATCACGTGATTGCAGGAGGCCAGACTCCACTTCATCACGCATGTAAAGAGGGACATAAGAATGTAGTAAGAATACTCCTGGAATTCAAAGCAGACCACACCACAAAAGACGAAAAGGGAGACACCGCTCTTTTACTCGCAGGACAATACGGTCATGCAGATATCGTGGGTATTCTTTTGGACTATGGCGATGACCTTACCTACAGCAACAAATTAGGACATGACCTGTGGTACTATGCAATTGAATGCAAAGATTTTTCTTTACTGAATACCCTTCGGAAATACAACACTGCTTTTTGTGAAAGCAAATTTCAAGCATCTACTGATCGCAACGGGCGTCCGAATTTTTTCACTGCTGCTCGCCACGGTCACTGCGAGAAGCTAGAATTCCTGTTTAAAGCTGGATACAACCCAGAAGATTGCGATAGAAATAAAAACACTTTCCTCCATCACGCCACGTCATTTAACAAATTCGGGGTTATTCGGGCTTTTCACAGAATTGTGTCCGTAGATGCACAGAACGACAGGGGAGAAACCTGTCTACATATCTCAATGAATGCTGGTTTTGTCCATTGTACCGAAGCTCTACTCAATGTCAACGCTAGCACGAACATCACAAACAAACGCGGTGAAAACATCGTACACATCGCTGCGATGTCCAAACACACAACACCTGAGATGGCAAGAATTATAGTAGCTTATACCAGAAGCAACCACGATGATGAAAGTTTGAACGCCAGAGACAATTTTGGAAACAATGCCCTGCATATTGCTGCAAAATTTGCTGTGCCAGACGTCCTTTGGAAGTTTCGGTGGCTTAGATTCAACGCTCTCGACCAAGATGGAAATACACCTTTGCACAAAGCAGTGCGAAGTGGAGAAGACTCAGAGTGTTTTGAAACTATGTTGGACATTTTCGATATAAAGGATCGCGACGGTAATGTGAATCAGGCAAATAAAAAAGAGGAGACCGTGCTGGATTTAGCTGCATTGGCGGGATACCACAACTCCATCAGACGTCTAATCCACCTGAATGCTGATTTGGAAGCCACAGATTCAAAGGGAAACACCGTTCTTCACAAACTAGTCATAAAAATGGCAAGTGACCCAAAAAACAACACTCGCTACTTGCGGTCTTTTGATGCAATTGCAGAACAAAGTACTCTTTGGTGGAGAAATAAGAATAATTTGGAATTCAACAATCTAGACAAAAACCCGACTGAGCGTTTGCATCGTCAAGCAATGTCTTATTTGATGACATTAAAGAACAAAGACAATCGGTCTCCTATTAACTTAGCATGCAAATTAGGAGTCTTCGAAATACTCTCTAGGTACCTAATGATGAAAAACGTCACATTTTTCAAAGAAAAGGACAACGTCTTAATGGACGTTACGAATATCATGCCAATGTCGTCAGAAGATCCTTCCGCAAAAAATTTTACGAGTAATTTTTCCAGGAAGGTCAAAACCGAAGTGTCTATGTTGGAAACCCTTTTGCATGGAGATAACAAAGAGAGAGCCTCACGGATTCTGGATATTCCACCAATGAAAGAGATCGAAAACATATATAATGTGATAAATGCAGTAACTTTCACAATATTAGTCTTTCTCCACGTTACGTACATGGGACTTTTCAGCTACGCAGGGAAAGAAATATTGAAAGAGTTTCGTCATAATCCTATCAACATAACAACGAGTTCCTCCGTGTACGTTCTTGCTTACACCGTAGTTCCGATGGAACCACTGATTTTTCTCCTGTACTTTATCCTGTCGGTAAAACGTTACGATTTCACCAACCCGGTGTTGAAGTTTCTTCCTTTCTTGTACTACCTGGTATTCTCCGGCTTGGTTATAGCGTGGTTGGTGCTCATCACGATACAAGAGCGGTATCAGGACTATGTTCTAGCCATCTGCCTTTGTTTCGGCTGGACGTATACCATCACTTTCACTCGTGGGTTCAAAGCCATCAACTACTTTTGGAGAATGATTATCAATATGTTTGTGAGCGATATATGTCGCTTCTTTATTGTCTACATTTGCGTGCTATTGGCGTTTGCGTTTACACTGCACTCTATATTTCAAATATCTTACAGCATTGCTGAGACGTATCCCTCAATGGCTGACACGATATTCTTAGTTTTCAATATCATGGTGGGGACGGGAGAACTATTCGATGACAATTTTGAGTTAGGTATGAGCACCGCTGGCAGAACTGCTTGGTTTGCAAAAGTAGTATATGTGATTTACCAGATTATAGCTACCATTGTGCTACTCAACATGCTTATTGCCATGATGAATACCTCGTACTCACAAACACTTGCTGACCAGAAATACCACTGGCGAGTCGACTCCGTGCAGATAGGAGTAAGTATAGAGCGAATTTTGCCGTGGCTACCGAAAATGTTTTCCAAAATCCAACATCGAAAAATTCCCGGGGAAGACGAAAAGTATGAGGTTGAGAGGTATTATTTAATACTCAAGCAAACGGACTTTGAATCAAAATACAACCAAATGGCAAAACCATTCGATTTTCAAATCAAAGACCAAATGAAGGAAGATTTGGTGGAAATCAATAGCAGAGTAACGGAAACTGAACAACAGCTTAAAACAATAGGAAACAAGCTGGATAAACTCGTGTCATTGGGACAGAAAGGTCAAAACTGACCCTTCCTTTACTACTACGCCAGTCGAGGATTTCAGTAAACTTTGATACATTTTATTTCATTTTATTAAGCGCTAAGCGTCCACAGTACTTAAAGCGCTTATTGGCATTGCTTTTCGGGGATGTCACTTCCGAATAAGTGCCACCTATAATCATCTAAAATAATTTGATGACTCGATGTCTAATAATAGAAAGCAGAGAAGTACTCGGCTGAGGTATCGGTGTTAAGGCAAAATAATTCGAATTATTTGGAGGAGCACACAAATTATCACAATATTTTTTTTTTCTTAAACACCAAGAATTTAAAATAAAAGAATATTTGTCAGTGCATTAAAAGATCAAAGAGCATACGTAGTTTTGTAAACAGCATGTTGCAATGGGATTTCATACATAAGTACACGGGCTGTGATGTCGGTAAAAAAGCAAAATAATTCCTAGAACAGAACTGACAATACAAGATGGATAGCATAGGATTTTATGTATTTCAAAAGAATACAAGTACTATTGTGAAATATGAACAGAATGCCAGACTTCGAATTTTTTAGAGTCGAATAACAGTAAAGCATTTCAAAAGGAAATAAACTGCAACTTAGTGTCAGAAGAATAAAAAATGTTTCAAGTGTATGGTATAGGCATCAAAACTTTTATGTTATTTGTTTACATTGCACATGTGGAAAGACTATAGTGTTATGATTTAACGCAAATTCTGAAGCCACTCCTTGCATATGACAATTATAACAAATTCTGTTGCATGCAATTTTATACTAGTTTGTCTTTTATTTCATTTAAAGTTGAATTATTTTCTTCTGTTATTGCACTAATAGTTAACCGTTTTCTGTTTTATAAAAATAGTATTAGAACTTTTATAGATTATTACAGAAGTAGCAGTGCTTTTGCAAAATTTTACTGCTTTTGTAAAAGTGTTTCCTGTTTTATAAAACTAGCATATATACTTTTGTATGTAATTGCTGTAGCAGCTGTGCTTTTGTAAAATTATTTTCTGTTTTTATAAAGCTAGCATTAGCCTTTCGTATGTTATTGCCGTAGTAGTAATAGTATATGAAATGCTTTTTTGTAAATATTCTTCACATTCCCTTCACTGGCAAATGTGTAAATGTACTTTTATCTCATAAAAAAAACCTTATAGTCATTTATTTCTCATTTTGGAAGGGATATTTAGTTTTCTCTATAATAAAATTAGAAAATTTTCTATATTTTCCACTAAATATTACAGGTACATAGGTATTTAACGGTTTCCAATCTATTGACTTTTTAAAGATAAATGGATATTTTATTGATAATCTATATTTTGACATTTTCGAAAAATGGCATAATGATCCATACAAATATGTTATAACTTGAAACTGACTTTTCATTTTAGTTGTAATTTTACTAATTTTGCTTTTCCATTTATTTTTATTTAATTCATGTATTCACTTTCCTGTTGTTGCATATCAACGCATGGTTATTGTGTTTTGTAAGATTTTTTTTTCAAAACAGTGGAATATTTTTAATGTTTTCAAATTACAATAAGTAGTGCAAAAATGGCACTAGAGAGTGTAATTTGTACTTACAGATTGTGCTTGTATTTGTTTCATACTATAAATTAAGACATGTAAATGTTTCTTTTTGCATAGTTCAGTTGTAAGTCAAGGCTTCATATTTCTAATAACCTTAAAAAATTTACAATTTTTTCTCATTAAAATTTTGAAATGTAATCTCAAATCATACAATGTTGTTATACATCTTAAATACTTCACCATTTTCTTCTTTCAAAATTCATTTTGTCAGGGTGTTCTCATTCTCCCTTTTATTGGGAAGTTCTTTTTATTCTATTCAAACATTATTTTACTGAAAGAAAAATCCCTACATATTATAAAGTACATTTCTATAATTCAGAATAAATGTTTTATTGGCACTTTTCTACAGGTATTGCATTATAATTTGTTCAGACTATCAGATTTTATTTTTTTTTCCTCCTGAAATAAAAACATTAAAATTTCTTAGTATGTGTTCCCAAATATTATTCAATTATTTCTAATTTTAATATAGCGGGTATGTATTCAAATATTTTATATAGGAGAAAGATACACCGACACCAATATTCCGGAACTCAGTTCGAAACGACATTTAAATCTGTTAAAATCATCTTTTCAACCAACTACTTCAATTAACACTTTAGTCCAGTGGCTATAAGATTGTGAAACACAGATCATAGAGTTTGAATCTCGCTTTATTGTAGTAGCTAGGTAGCATCTAGGCTGTTCAACAATGAGCTAGCTATCCGCTAGGTACATGCAGACATACCTAGCCTAAAATTTTATGACTAAGCATCAAGTTCATGGCTGCCATAGTTACCAAGTTGCAACAAACACAAAATTTATATTAGTTAATGATATTTCGTTCGTTTGTTGAGTTATTATAAATTTAAACACATATATTTCTGCATGAAATTACCAATTCATGTCGGTGAAGTTATTCATCTGTTGATAATTTAAACTTCAAATCAATGAACTAGAGGCTAGGCTAGCTTATCATTCAATAGACCTAGATATCTATAACATAGCGGATATGCACGCATCTCGGTTATTGAACGCAGTCCTGGCTATTGTTTGCAGTTCAATTTATACAAAATGCAAAATCTTGGCTTTATATATGACGTATGTAAACTTTTTAATTCATTAATACTGATACATGTATAATGCAATAAATTTTTTGCTCATGTAGGGACAGCTTAGCTCTTCTCAGTACTTTTAGTACTTTGATTTATTTTATTCAATGCTATGTTAATATATGATACTGCAACATATAGCAATATGCACGTCGTTGAATAGTTACCGGTATGTCATTACAAAAGTGGCATTTTTGCACCCGTCTTAGGTGAAGTTTCTACACAATCCATGCATGTAAAAGATAAGATTAAATCGGGTTTAACCTGTCAGGTTTGAAATAAACATTTGAATGATCCATCAAAAAAAGGCAATTCTGAAAGTAAAAATATTTCCTGTTATATGGAATATTGTAAATTGTTGGAATTATTTAAAATCATGCCGAAGTTTTCTAGGGAATGAATGATCCATCAAAAAAAGGCAATTCTGAAAGTAAAAATATTTCCTGTTATATGGAATATTGTAAATTGTTGGAATTATTTAAAATCATGCCGAAGTTTTCTAGGGAAAGTGTTACTATCTGCATTAAAATCCTTTAATTATTCTACTATTAGTTATTTGAATTCAACCTGGACAATATTTAATTCAGATAGGAGTTTTCAGTACTAGTATCCTACAAGAAATTCTAAATACTATAGTCTGTCCCAAGATATTTATGCCGCACATTTTAACGATTTTTAATGAAAATACAAATGAAAGAAGTGCAATTAAAATTGATGAAAGAGATAGTTCCTAAGATATCTTCATTGACCCTTATCTTTCTTTACTCGGAAGTATTCACAGGAACGAAAACAGATTTTTTACGGAGATTTATAGAAGAAAATGTTTACATTTTTTTTTCTCCATTCGGAAGTCACTCGGAATACTTCGCACAATGTTTCAACCTTATCACCCGGGTCTGTTGCAATACAAAATCCCCATAGACATCACCTTTTTAGCTGTGTATTGAAACCTGACAATCTAGATGACGTTTCAAAAGAGAAATTTTGGGATTTTTTCATATTATTGAATTGACATACTTGTACTTTGATTCCTGAGGTATTTATAAATATTGAATAATTTCAGAAAATGTGCGGCATAAATATAATGGGACAGACTACAGTTTCCATTTTAAAAAATATATTGTCATCTAAAATCTAAAACGTTAATAAAACAATTATCAAGCAGTATTATTCCGTTATAATACTCTCAAGATACATGTAGATGTATTCATGTTTATCGATTTCTGTCAAACTTTGACCCACAATGTACGTGTATGCTGGAATATTATTTTCATTTCAATTGCAATTATAATTTATATTTATATTTTCTAAACAATTGTCACAAATTATCTTTCATAAACGTTTGTTCCTTGAACATGTTCATTCATTAAAACGAGTGATCAATATTGGCTCTTATTGGACAAAAAAATCCACAAAAAACCATACCGTATCGTGATATCGGCACGGTACAAGTCTAATTTTAGGTAGATTGCAATTAAAGGATTTGTATTTTTTGTTTGAAAGTCTGTAAATAATTTTGATATTAATACATTTACTTGTTTCAAATCCTTTTCAAGTTTTGCAAGGTTTTCGATACTGGTGGCATGAAGTTTGAAGAACTAAATCAAAATAATTTATTGATAGAAACATAATGAATAAAGACACTGATTTTTTGCACATATTTCTCAGTATTTTCATATGTATCAATGACAGAATGAAGAAATTTTAATGCTCGATACTTACATTACATTTATAACATTATGTGTAGTTTTCCACCTTTTTATCATATATTCATAATTTTGAATGCTATTAAATATTTATATGAAAATTACTCTGGACTATTTTATTATTTACTCAATAGCAACAAGTTAAAAGAAAAACAAAAATGAAATCATGTTTATTGAAACATCTTATTATATCGCAAATAGATAAAGTAAACTATTTAATAACAATGATTTTATAAAATTAATTCCTTATTTTATAATTCATTTTTTTATGAAAATAATTTTAAAAAATAACAAAAAAGACCGAAATTACTACAATGTCGTTATATTAAATTTTAGGAATAAACTATTTGAGCAGGTATGCAAGATTTTCTTCACAAAATGCAGTTTTCATAGAATTCATAAAGCTATTCAAAGTCTGTAACAAGTTAAGGAATGTCTTGTTTTATAAAACTGATCATCAAAAATCGCACAAGAGTCAACATATAAAAATCTTTAAAATAAAGCCAGATTTTAATTAAGAAAACTCTCTTTAATTATGGATATAGTTTATTGTATGTTTTATTGATTCATGGTTGGAAAGTATTCAATTTGAAAACTTCATACATTTTTTTATCTGGTGAAAAAAGTAAACACAAACTGCAGGACACTGAATGTATCTACATGTACGTTGAAAATCCTCAAAACTGGGACTTAAGACTTTCCTGTGAATAAACTCTAGTATTTCATACCAATAATTGGTGTGAAAGAACAATTTTAAATTTCAACTCTTATTTAGAAATGTACCACTGAGGGGCAGCATAATTCAGGTATTTACGTAAATATCACAATTAACAACATTAACATCTGGAGATTATCGAAAATAAAGATGTAGTATTTATGCCTTTGGTTTATACCCTGGAAAGTTTTGCAAGTCAAGGTTGTCAGGAACTATATGATTTATGTTAAGGAGGTCTATTCTGACCTCCTCTGACGTGACGGTAGTCACCACCGGAACTTCAGATTCCGCAGTGCATTCCGGTGATTTGTACATTTTTGACCATATAATCGGGAAAGTTTCTTTTTTGGAGGTGGCGGATCTTTGATTGTTATCGGTTGGTCTTCACTCTCTGAGACTTCCTCGGTGTGATTCGCAGTGTCATAGAGCCCAGTATCTGCACTGTCCACAGATGCACTTCTCTGTCGTTTCGGACCTGAAGGATTTTGTTTTACTAGCTCTGATTGGTCGTTTAGAGATAACAGTCTGTATGTTACACGCTTTTTGATTCGTTGACTGAGGTCTGATAAATTTCTTTGCATCTTTTTATCTGGAGTTCGTGCATTTGTTGGACTAGTAGGTTCACTACAATGTTTGTCAGAGAGAATAGAACGAGGAGTTGTTGGCTTAGGAATGATGGGATTTTTTAGACATGATGTCACTTCCGTTTGATTATGCTCTACTGGCTTATTGTTCTGTTGAGAACAGTCTTGGCAATGTTGTAATAATGGTTTTCTGTCTTCTTTATACAAGTCTATGAGTAAATCCAACTTTGACTCAATATCTTCCACCTATAAGAAAAATAAGTCATTATATTCAAATACAGTACATGTATATTAATAATGAACTAATCATAGCATACAACAAATATTTGTCACGATCGTCAGTCGCCAAACATAAAATTAAAGCATATTAAGCTTAATCACTTGGCAACGAGGTATAACTTACATGTTTAAGACAAACATGAATTGAAATACTCAACCTCAACGAAAGTTTTTAGTATATAAAATGTATAAAAGTATACCATATACTAGACTCTAATTATTATTTAGAAGATGCAAAATGATTATACATAATACATCTTATCATTCATTACCGATCTTTCAACTTTAACTATCCTTGATGCCAGACTCTGTTTGGAGTCGTATACGTCTTTTCTTTTACTTCCAACCTTTCCAAGGATGACGTCAAGCCTGGTACAGAAAGAACTGCACATTACTATTTGGAAGACATCTATATACATTATAAAGCATTTAATCACAAGCTTATCGAATTCTTATATCAAATTATAAAACTTTAATTCATACGAACCTTTGTTGAAGGCTTTTGATTCTCCCCAGCATATCCACGTGACCTGCTGAATATTGCTCTATGACGTCCTTGACGTCATAAGGTCGCAGAGCCTCCTTAAACTTTCTTCTGGCAACAAGGTATCTTATTTTTCTCAAGGACCTGATAGCTGTCTTGTGAGTCTCAGTTAATTGAACCATTTTTGGAGAAACATCAAAGTCATCCGTGAAAGAAAATTTATCAATTGACAAGATTAATTTATATTTTTAATTTTTTTTTATTCAAAAATAAGAAAAATTGAGTAACAGGAAAATTTGCAAATAAAAGAGATTTAGGAAATTAAAATGATTTTCTGATTTTAGAATTTAGGAATAGAAATAACAAGTGACGCATTGTAAGACATAATCACCCAATAGATATGAAATTTAAATATATATCATATGAAATGTAATAAACAGATAAATGAATTGAAACAATTGAAAATTATAATAGAAAGAATACATTTGTTAAACAACGTTTATAAGTTAACACTAGAATGACAAAAATAGAGCTATAGAGCATTGTTATGCTATGAATTTGAAATTCAGAATTTGAAAGACGGCTTGAAACAGCCAACATTTTGACGCCAAGTATTATTTCATATCACATCATGCACAGTTTGTTTTGCTTTCCTTAAGGAATCAATTTGATCTCCTAGTATACTGGATCCTGTAAATATCAACAAACTCTGAATTGACCTAAATGTATATTCATTTAAATAGTAATGAACTGTAGCTCCCAAGTCGTCCATCCGAATTTTTTCAGACCGGGAGCTACAGACCTGCAACTGTTTTTTAGAGGAGAGTTACAAATGTGTTTCCCACCTTCATACGGGTCTCTATAGGATAGAGACGGCGAGGAGCTCTCCTTTCTGATCGGGAGATGGTCAACTTTATGATCAGCTATTCCCGTGGCCAAGCTTAAATGACTCCTTAAAAAAGAGATTTTTTTATTTTGAATCTGAACGAAAATATGACCCTCATAGAATTAAAGAAACCCCATTTGATTATTTGATCAAGTTATTATCTCGAAAATATTTGACAGGTAACTGAGACACTTTTCCATTAGATTAAAGCACAGGGGCCAAGCCCGTTTTCACATTAATTTCAATGTAACCATAAATAAAGAAAGGGGTCGAACTCTGACCCAGATAAAAAACTACCAGCTCGCTTCAAAAGCCTAATAAATCAATTAATTTTATATCATTTGCAATATTTTTAAAATGGTTTCAAAAATTCTCTGGTAGTCCTGGGGGTCAGATAATTGGTAAAAAAATGACGTTTTTTTTACAAAAAACCTTCTTCCTCGAACTCCTCCTACATTTTCAACAATAGACAAATCATCTTTTGGAATATGTTTTAGGGTATCCTATAGATGCGCAATAAGGTTTCGGAAATTTCAATTTTGCCCTGGGGGTCATTTGGTGGCTGAAAAATGACGTTTTTTTTTTTACAAAAAATCTGGTTTAAAAAACGTCATTTTTTTTTTGCAGTAGCCAAATGATCTTCTAGAATATGATTGGGGGTGTCATTTTGAAGTGTGATCAGGTTTCAGAATTTTTTTTTAATCACAGGGATCGGTGGGCAACAAAAAACGACGTTTTTTTGCAAAAAAAGTATAGTCCCCTTAACTCCTCTTACAACTTTTGGAGTAGCTACGTCATCCCTTGGGATATGATTCGGGCTGTCCTATAGATGTGCAATAAGGTTTGAAAAATTTAAATTTCATCCAGGGAGTCAAATAGTAGCAGAAAATTGACGTTTAATACTCATAAAAAAAAACCTAGATCCCAGAACTCCTCTTATGATTTAATCAATAGACACATCATATCTTGGGATATGATAGGGGCTGTCCTATAGATGTGCAATAAGGTTTAAAAAATTTAAATTTCATCCAGGAAGTCAAATAATAGCAAAAAATTGACGTTTATCACTCAAAAAAAAGAACTACATCCCAGAACTTCTCTTATGATTTAATGAATAGACACATAATATCTTGTGATGTGATAGGGGCTGTCCTTTAGATGTGCAATAAGGTTTTAAAAATTTAAATTTAACCCAGGGAGTCAAATAATAGCAGAAAATTGACGATTATCACTCAAAAAAAAAAAACTTGATCCCATGAACTCCTCTATTGATTTAATGACTAGACATGTCATCTCTTGGGATATGATTAGGGCTGTCCTATAGATGTGCAATAAGGTTTTAAAAATTTAAATTTCATCCTGAGAATCAAATAGTAGCAGAAAATTGACGTTTATCACTCCTAAAGAAAAACTTGATCCCAGAACTCCTCTTATGATTTAATTAATAGACACATCATATCATGGGATATGATAGAGACTGTCCTATAGATGTGCAGTAAAGTTTTAAAAATTTTAATTTAATCCAGGGAGTGAAATAAATGCAGAAAATTGATGTTTATTCATCCTAAAAAAAAACCTTGATCCCAGAACTCCTCTTATGATTTAATGGACAAACACATTATATCTTGGGATATGATAGGGACTGTTTTAAAGATGTGCATTAAGGTTTTAAAAATTTAAATTTCTTCCAGTGAGTGAAATAGTAGCAGAAAATTGAAGTTTATCACTCCAAAGAAAACCCCTAGATCCCAGAACTCCTCTTATGATTTAATCAATAGACACATCATATCTTGGGATATGATAGGGGCTGTCCTATAGATGTACATTAAGGTTTTGAAAAATTAAATTTAACCCCGGGGCCCATGACCTACATACCGTTTAATGACCTTTAAGGATCAAAAATATATATGGTTAAGGGGTGGGGATCTCAACCATTTTCGAGATATTTGTGCATTTCCTGTTTGAGGGGGATCACGACCACCCCCGGGGCCCATGGCCTACATACTGTTTGATGCCCCTTGACACAAGGAACAAGAATATATATGGTTTAAGGGAGGGGATCTCAACTGTATTGAAGATATTAAGGCACTTGCTGTTTGAGGGGGGTCAGGACCACCCACAGAGCCCTTGAACTGCATAACATTTGATACCCTTTGACATAAGGAACAAGAATATATATGGTTTAGGGGTCATGATTATAACAGTTTCTGAGATATATGGTAATTTCCAATTCCTTGGGGGTGGGGATGACCCCAGGGTTCAGATATAGTAAAACCTATATATTGCCAGTAACAGCTAGTCAATATATGATTATGAAAACCCTATATCATTATCTTTATCCGTTTTCAAGTTATATCCATTTACAATAGAGTATACGATTTTTCCCATAAGGTTCAATGTTAGACCACACAACCTTTTGAATCCCCCCCCCCCCCCCCCGAAAAGTGTCTAACCCCAAATGAGAGAAATTGAACCAGGGAGCACAATTAGATATGCAGGCCTATCGTATTCTAGAGTTTTGTACAAAATGAGAAACAAGTTCAGAGTGGGAAAGAAGAATTATAATAATAACCGTACAAAAACAATAAGTATCCAAAGGATGACTGCACTTGGCGCCGGGTTTTGGGCCCTTTTCGGTCGCTTCTGTTGCGTTTATTTCTTAACCTAATATACCTTTTTTTAATTTTTTAAAAAGTCTAGTCAATTTCCAACATGAATTAAGATTTTAGACTGTGATACAATAAGATCATTCTATGTTTTTCTCCTTACAACTTTCGAAAAAGGAGAATTTTCGCTTATCTGCCCTTGATCAAACATAAGATTGATATTAATATGCATGAGAGGTGAAGCTGACATTATCAGAATGGTACTAAAATTAGACTAGCATGAATAACATTGTCATGTATAAAAATTTGTGATCACTCTTTCACCATAACCCTATCTATTATGTATGGTACAAGTATACTATTTACTATGGTTTTAACAATTAGACCACTCCCATGTAAGTACAGAAGATTTTAAATCAATGCTTGACAACTTACCGTGTTCGAAAACATTGTCCTAGTTAGCACATAACATGCTACCTTACACGTCACGTGATAGAATTTTGTATTCACAGAATTACCTAAGGTGAGAAATCACGTGATGAATTATAATATTCAACATGCATCAAGCCTTGGTTACAAAAGGAAAGCGAAAGTAAGAAGAAGCAGTTTTTTCTCATTTAAACCATGAGCACATGTTTGTCTATTAATCTCCCTTTGACATAACTTTGATAATGCAAAGTTAAACGGAGAACAATAGACAAACGTACGCTGACTATGTATGAAGTCAGTATAAAAGTGGGCGTCCTCATTATCGTATGGAGATTCAAGAAATTGTGATGACCCCCGCCTATGAAAACTAATTCGTACTGGGTAACAACATACTTTTATTTAACGCAATTACGTAAAGTTGCAGTTTAGATGTTGACCATTTCTGCAATTGAAAGAAAAATTCTTCTTTTAAAAGTTTATTTTCTCACAAATATTGCATGTCCTCAAGTGCAGTCATCCTTTCATTTGTGAGACTTAATAATAAAGATTAAATAGAGATAGGATCATTAAACATCAATAATTTAAAGATAATTGACAATTTCTGATTCTATGGCTGTCAGGATGACCCCTTTACTGAGGGGTCATGACTTACACACCATAATGATCTGATGCGGATTGACCATTTTAAGGAGGAATAATAATTTTGGATTAATTAAGGTGGGAGTAGTATAGGGGGCTGTATAGGGGGTAAAAACAATAGATCTATTGTTCTCGAGAAGTCAACCTTGACCAACCTTGACCTACTTAAGGGGTATTTCTATTGTTATGCTAATTAATGATCGAAGATCAAAGGGATCAATGATCAATTACGAATCAATAGATCGAAGATCAAAGGTGATAATATTCAATGAATCGAAGATCAAAGGCATCAATAATCAATGGATCAAAGATCAAAGCAGACAAAATCATCGAAGCATTCCAGAGTCAATCAAGAAATGACTATTGAAAAGGTGTATAAAAAAACCCTATTGTTTGTACCCCCTCAAAATTTTTGACATTGAAATGTGTATTGTATAGTGAACAAAAGCAAAAAAAAAAAACCAATAAAAAAATCCTCTATTGTTCATACCCCCTTTCAATATCAGTCATCGAAAAATTCTAGAGTCAATCAAGCGATGAATATTGAAATCAATAGTTTGAACCCCAATAAAAAAAATATTTTTAATACCCCCTCAAAAATTCCAATATTTAATGGGAGGTGTTTTTTGGTAAAGGTCTTTAGTTACCAAAGATGAATGCATCGATGATCATAGAAATCAACAGAGTCTTAACACGGGGGTTAACGATGCAGATCTATTATTCTTATTATTAGGTAAGCTATCCCACCTAAATGTACCTCTATTTATCAGTCAGTCGAATGATATTTTAATATGAAATAAATAGATTAATAATACATATAACTACAGGAGATGTGTTAATCTTGATGAAAGGCCCCCTTCTTATTTGTTTGAAAATCTTTACATGCCAGTGATTGCCATCATTACAAATGCATTTGCATTTCCTTAAGAAGTTTCTAAATACACACCACACTTGTATACATTATTGAATCAATTTTATGTATTTGGTTATCATTTCGTCACGGATATCGAATTTTATATTGTCAAAAGTTATTTACTGAACTATGTCGAGGAGAAGTCAACACGTTTCGCCGGCCCTTAAAAAACGAATTTCACACAGCCGTGATTTTCATCATTGAAACATGTCTTGGTTAAATGGAAACGAAAACAAAAACAACTAGAGCAAAGCTCGTTGCAAAGCAACGAGTGGGTCTTCCGTTAATGTCGAAAGTAAAGCTAGTAATTCCTGTAAGAAGCAGAATTCTTAAACCAATATACATGAAAAACTAAAAAAAAAAATCGAAGTATTCTTGGTACGAGTTAACAAAATCCGAATGATTCTAGGTACGAATTAACAAAAACCTTATCAATATCAAGAACGACTTTGCAAATAAAAATCCGAATGTGTTTAAGTACATTTAACAATCATCGAATTATTTTAGGTACGAGTTAATTTAACTTTGAACATAACACCATTTTCTAAACCAAGAATGTGGAATCAAAATTTCCGGAAAAATCAATTTTTTAAACCCCTATATCTCTGTAATGCATCGGCCGATTTTAAAACGGATTTCAGATTAAAATTAAGCCTTATGAGTTGAGCATTTTTGCTTCTATAGTTATTTACAAATTATTTTTCAGTAAAAAGTTATTATTTAAAGACTTTGTAGCCCTCCTGGCCCCTAATTTGAGGGGTCAGCCCCTTTTTTTGATATCAAATGAAAGGTCTCGCAAATATAAACATATTTTGTTCAACAACTGTTCACGAATTGTTAACCGTTCTAGAGATATCTGAACAACTGTGTTTTAGGGGCCGACCCTTAAACTCCTTACTGGGGCCACCAACAAAAAAGTTTTAGGTATTATATTATTAAAAACATTATTTTGAGCAACTTTTCTTCTACAATGATTTTCAAAATATTTCTCCTTTTCTAGCTATTACTGATCAGAGTTTTGGTCTTCTGGCCCCTTGAAACCCCTAATTACGTAACATATGACTTAGGTATGGTACTGTATAGATAAATAACTGTACAAAGAATATTTTTGCTTCTATAAAATATAGCAAATTATTTTTTAGTAAAAGTTATTATTAATAGACTTAAGAGCCCTCTTGGTCCCTAATTTAAGGGGCCAGCCCTTTTTTCTTGATATCAAATGAAAGATCTCACAAATATAAACGTATTTTGTTCAATAAGTGTTCAGGAATTGTTGACCGTTCTAGAGATATCTGAACTAATGTGTTTTAGGGGCCGACCCTTAAACTCCTTACTGGGGCCACCAACAATTTTTTTTTAGGTTGCATATTATTGAGAACATTATTTTAAGCATTTTTTGTTCTACAATGCTTTTCAAAATATTTCTCTTTTTCTAGATATTAATAATCAAAGTTTTGGACTTCTGGCCCCTTGAAACCCCTAATTACGTAACATATGATTAAGGTGTGGTACTATATAGATAAACAGTTGTACAATAAACATTTTTGCTTCTATAATTGATAACAAATTATTGTTCAGTAAAGAGTTATTGCAAAAAGACTTTAGAGCCCTCTTGGCCCCTAATTTGAGGGGCCAGCCCCTTTTTCTTGATATCAAATGAAAGCCCGTGAAAATAGAAACAACTTTTACATTACATGTTTTAACAAAATATTTACAGGTTTAAAAATATTTCAGAAAATGTGCAAAATTTTTGTAAAAATAATTGGTGTCAATTTTCGACCTCAGGCGAGCTTTAACGCCTTGCGTATTATCCATATTATAAAACAATGCGGTACATCTACAGACTTTCATCTACAATCCCTAAAAATTTCAACTTTCTATCGTGAATAGTTTCAGAGGAGTTGCGTGGACAAAATGGCCCTTAAAATTTCATTAAATCGTCAATATCTTAAACCGGAAGTGACGTCATCAAAAAATTTAACTAAAAACATTTGTCCCCTCCGATGCTGTATAAGTCCTGAAAATTTGGTGCAAATCGGATGAATAGTTTTCGAGAAATAAAGCTTTAAAGAAGGCAGAAAAAGAATATTAAGAATAATAATAACTAGAGCAAAGCTCGTTGCAAAGCAACGAGTGGGTCTTCCGTTAATGTCGAAAGAAAAGCTAGATGTTCCTGTAAGAAGCAGAGGTCTTAAACCAATACCAGGAGTTTTAAAACAAAAAGATATAAAAAATCGAATAATTCTTGGTACGACTTAACCAAATCCGAATGACTTTAAGTACGAATTAACAAAAACCTTACCGATTTCATGAACGACTTGACAAAAAAAATCCGAATATGTTTAAGAACGACTTAACAAATATCGAATCATTCTAGGTACGAGTTAATTTAACTTTGAACATAACACTATTTTCTTAACCAAGAATGTGGAATCAAAATTTCCGGAAAAATCTATTTTTAAACCCCTATATCTCTGTAATGCATCGTCCGATTTTAAAACGGATTTCAGATTTAAATTAAGCCTAATAAGTTGAACATTTTTGCTTCAATAATATATAACATTTTTTTTTCAGTAAATAGTTATTATTAAAAGACTTTGTAGCCCTCATGGCCCCTAATTTGAGGGGCCAGTCCCTTTTTCTTGATATCAAATGAAAGGTCTTGCAAATATAAACATATTTTGTTCAACAACTGTTCACGAATTGTTAACCGTTCTAGAGATATCTGAACAACTGTGTTTTAGGGGCCGGCCCTTTAAACTCCTTAATGGGGCCACCAACAAAAAAGGTTTAGGTATTATATTATTAAAAACATTATTTTGAGCAACTTTTCTTCTACAATGCTTTTCAAAATATTTCTCCTTTTCTAGCTATTACTGATCAGAGTTTTGGACTTCTGGCCCCTTGAAACCCCTAATTACGTAACATATGACTTAGGTATGGTACTGTATAGATAAATAACTGTACAAAGAATATTTTTGCTTCTATAATATATAACAAATTATTTTTCAGTAAAAATTTATTATTAATAGACTTAAGAGCCCTCTTGGCCCCTAATTTAAGAGGCCAGCCCTTTTTTCTTGATATCAAATGAAAGATCTCACAAATATAAACATATTTTGTTCAACAAGTGTTTAGGAATTGTTGACCGTTCTAGAGATATCTGAACTAATGTGTTTTAGGGGCCGACCCTTAAACTCCTTTTTGGGGCCACCAACAAATTTTTTTTAGGTAGCATATTGTTGAGAACATTATTTTAAGCATTTTTTGTTCTACAATGCTTTTCAAAATATTTCTCCTTTTCTAGATATTAATGATCAAAGTTTTGGACTTCTGGCCCCTTGAAACCCCTAATTACGTAACATATGATTAAGGTGTGGTACTGTATAGATAAACAGCTGTACAATAAACATTTTTGCTTCTATAATTGATAACAAATTATTGTACAGTAAAGAGTTATTGCAAAAAGACTTTAGAGCCCTCTTGGCCCCTAATTTGAGGGGCCAGCCCTTTTTTCTTGATATCAAATGAAAGCCCGTGGAAATTGAAACAACTTTTGCATTACATGTTTTAACAAAATATTAACAAGTTAAAAGATATTTTACAAAACGTGTTAAAATTTTGCCCAAAAATTTGGTGCTAATTTTCGACCTCGGGCGAGCTTCGGCACCTTGCGCATTTTCCACAATGTCAAATACAGAGGATCATCTACAGACATCCATCTACATATTCCTGAAAGTTTCACGTTTTTATTACCATTAGTTTCGGAGGAGTTACGTGGACAAAATGGTCCTTAAAAATTCACAAAATCTTCAAAATCTCCAACCGGAAGTGACGTCATCAGCTCAAAATTTTATAATCGCAAGTACATTGAATGCTCTATCAGTCCTGTGAATTTGGTTAAAATCGATTGAATAGTTCTTGAGTTATAGCTCTCGAAAAATGTCAGAGGAAAAATATAAAATAATAACTAGAGCAAAGCTCGTTGCAAAGCAACGAGTGGGTCTTCCGTTAATGTCGAAAGTAAAGCTAGAAGTTCCTATAAGAAGCAGAATTCTTAAACCAATATACATGAAAAACTATTTTAAAAAATGGAATTATTCTTGGTACGAGTTTACAAAATCCGAATGATTCTAAGTACGAATTAACACAAACGTTTTCAATATCAAGAACGACTTTGCAAATAAAAATCCGAATGTGTTTAAGTACATTTAACAATCATCGAATTATTTTAGGTACGAGTTAACTTAAATTTGAATATAACACTATTTTCTTAACCAAGAATGTGGAATCAAAATTTCCGGAAAAACCAAAATTTTAAACCCCTATATCTCTGTAATGCATCGTCCGATTTTGAAACGGGTTTCAGATTTAAATTAAGCCTTATGAGTTGAACATTTTTGCTTCTATAGTTATTTGAAAATTATTTTTCGGTAAAAAGTTATTATTTAAAGACTTTGTAGCCCTCCTGTCCCCTAATTTGAGGGGTCAGCCCCTCTTTCTTGATATCAAATGAAAGGTCTTGCAAATATAAACATATTTTGTTCAACAACTGTTCACGAGTTGTTAACCGTTCTAGAGATATCTGAACAACTGTGTTTTAGGGGCCGACCCTTAAACTCCTTACTGGGGCCACCAACAAAAAAGTTTTAGGTATTATATTATTAAAAACATTATTTTGAACGACTTTTCTTCTACAATGCTTTTCAAAATATTTCTCCTTTTCTAGCTATTACTGATCAGAGTTTTGGACTTCTGGCCCCTTGAAACCCCTAATTACGTAACATATGACTTAGGTATGGTACTGTATAGATAAATAACTGTACAAAGAATATTTTTGCTTCTATAATATATAACAAATTATTTTTCAGTAAAAAGTTATTATTAATAGACTTAAGAGCCCTCTTGGCCCCTAATTTAAGGGGCCAGCCCTTTTTTCTTGATATCAAATGAAAGATCTCGCAAATATAAACATATTTTGTTCAACAAGTGTTCACGAATTGTTGACCGTTCTAGAAATATCTGAACTAATGTGTTTTAGGGGCCGACCCTTAAACTCCTTAATGGGGCCACCAACAAATTTTTTTTAGGTAGCATATTGTTGAGAACATTATTTTAAGCATTTTTTGTTCTACAATGCTTTTCAAAATATTTCTCCTTTTTTTATATTAATGATCAAAGTTTTGGACTTCTGGCCCCTTGAAACCCCTAATTACGTAACATATGATTAAGGTGTGGTACTGTATAGATAAACAGCTGTACAATAAACATTTTTGCTTCTATAATTGATAACAAATTATTGTTCAGTAAAGAGTTATTGCAAAAAGACTTTAGAGCCCTCTTGGCCCCTAATTTGAGGGGCCAGCCCTTTTTTCTTGATCTCAAATGAAAGCCCGTGGAAATTGAAACAACTTTTGCATTACATGTTTTAACAAAATATTTATACATCAAAAGATATTAGAGAAAATGTTCGAAAATTTTGTGAAAAAATTTGGTGCTAATTTTCAGGTTCAGGCGAGCTTCGAGGCCTTGCGCAATTTTAATAATTGGAAGCAGGCGGGTACAACTTCAAACATTTATCTACAATCCTGTAAAAATTTGAAGCTTCTATCTTGATTGGTTTCGGAGAAGATGCGTGGACAAAATGACCCTTAAACTTTTACAAAATCGTCAATATCTGAGACCGGAAGTGACGTCATCAGTCGGAAATTTAATAATATGTAGCGCCGATGATTCTCTATCAGTCCTGAAAATTTCATGTAAATCGGTTGGATAGTTTTTGAGAAATAACGCTCCAAAAAAGTCAGAAAAAGAAAAAAAAGAATAATAAAGAAAAAGAAACCGTAGAATAAGAAGAGGGTCTTCCGTTGGAAACGGAAGACCCTAATAAAGAAAAAGAAACCGTAGAATAACAATAGGGTCTTTCGTTGGAAACGGAAGACCCTAATAATAACTAGAGCAAAGCTCGTTGCAAAGCAACAAGTGGGTCTTCCGTTAATGTCAAAAATGTAAAGCTCTAAGTTCCTGTAAGAAGCAGAGTTCTTAAACTAATAACCAAAGTAACTTTAAAAAATATAAAAAATCGAATAATTCTTGGTACGACTTAACAAAATCCGAATGATTCTAAGTACGACTTATCAAAAACCTTAACGATTTCAAGAACGACTTGACAAAAAAAAAATCCGAATGTGTTGAAATACGACTTAACAAATTTCGAATTATTTTAGGTAAAAGTTAATTTCACTTTGAACTTAATACTATTTTCTTAACCCAGAATGCGGAATCCAAATTTCCGGAAAAACATATTTTTAAACCCCAATATCTCTGTAATGCATTGTCTGATTTAAACGGCTTTTTGTGTTACATTCAGCTTGATAAGCTCTACAAAACACGTTTACATTTTTAATTTAATTAAAAAATTCAAATTTTCGAAAAATTTGATTCACGTCCGGTTTCGACCGGAAGTTACGGATTTCCATTTCCAGCCTTATTGCACAAGTAAATTGACAAATTCATAACCAATTGAAAATTTCAAGCGTCTATCTTATAGCGTTTTTGAGAAATGTCCCGGACAAAATGACTTTTTTAAAATTTTAAAAATGACGTAACGTCAAAACGGAAGGGACGTTGTCATTGAAGCTTTAACATCTTTGAAGGACGTTGACTTGCAACAATCGCTGAAAGTTTCAATGAAATTGATCGAAGACTTTTTGAGTTATGAAGCCGAAAAGGAGTCAGAAAAAAAGAAGAAAAAGTATAATAATAACTAGAGCAATGCTCGTTGCAAAGCAACGAGTGGGTCTTCCGTACATGTCGAAAGAAAACCTAGATGTTCCTGTAAGAAGCAGAGCTCTAAAGCCAATACCAGGAGTAATTAAAACAAAAAGATATAAAAAATCGAATAATTCTTGGTACGACTTAACAAAATCCGAATGATTCTAAGTACGAATTAACAAAAACCTTAAGGATTTCAAGAACGACTTGACAAAAAAAATCCGAATGTGTATAAGAACGACTTAACAAATATCGAATCATTCTAGGTACGAGTTAATTTAACTTTGAACATAACACTATTTTCTTAACCAAGAATGTGAAATCAAAATTTCCGGAAAAATCAATTTTTAAACCCCGTTATCTCTGTAATGCATCGTCCGATTTTTAAACGGATATCAGATTTAAATTAAGCTTAATAAGGTTAACATTTTTGCTTCAATAATATATAACAAATTATTTTTCAGTAAATAGTTATTATTTAAAGACTTTGTAGCCCTCCTGGCCCCTAATTTAAGGGGCCAGCCCCTTTTTCTTGATATCAAATGAACGGTCTCGCAAATATAAACATATTTTGTTCAACAACTGTTCACGAATTGTTAACCATTCTAGAGATATCTGAACAACTGTGTTTTAGGGGCCGACCCTTAAACTCCTTAATGGGGCCAAAGACAAAAAATTTAAAGGTAGCATAAGGTTGACAACATTATTTTGAGCAACTTTTCTTCTACAATGTTTCACAAAATATTTCTCCTTTTTCAGATATAAATGAATAAAGTTTTGGACTTCTGGCCCCTTAAAACCCCTAATTACGTAACATATGATTTCAGTATGGTACTATGTAGATAAACAGCTGCACAATAAACATTTTTGCTTCTATACTTAATAACAAATTATTTTTTAGTAAAGAGTTATTAGCTAAATTCTTTAGAGCCCTCTTGGCCCCTTATGTGAGGGGCCAGCCCCTTTTTTAGGATATCAAATGAAAGAGCGTTTAAATCTGAACAACTTTTGCATTACATGTCTTAACAAATTATTTACACATTCAGAAATAATTTAGAAAATGTGCAAAAATTTTGTGAAAAAATTTGGTGCCAATTTTCGAGCTCGGGCGAGCTTCGGCGCCTTGCGCATTTTCCACAATTTCATACCCAGAGAATCATCTACAGACATTCATCTACTATCCCTGTAAGTTTCATGTTTTTATCTTTATTAGTTTTGGAGGAGTTAGGTGGACAAAATGGTCCTTAAAAATTCACTAAATCCTCAAAATCTCAAACCGGAAGTGACGTCATCAACCCAAAATTTAATAAACTCAAGTACTTTTGATGTTCTATCAGTCCTGCAAATTTTATGCAAATCGGTCCAGTAGTTCACGAGTAATAGCGTCCGGAAAAAGTCAGAAAAAAAATAATAATAATAATAACTAGAGCAAAGCTCGTTGCACAGCAACGAGTGGGTCTTCCGTTAATGTCGAAAGAAAAGCTAGATGTTCCTGTAAGAAGCAGAGCTCTAAAACCAATACCAGGAGTAATTTAAACAAAAAGATATAAAAAATCGAATAATTCTTGGTACGACTTAACAAAATCCGAATGACTTTAAGTACGAATTAACAAAAACCTTAACGATTTCAAGAACTACTTAACAAAAAAATCCGAATGTGTTTAAGAACGACTTAACAAATATCGAATCATTCTAGGTACGAGTTAATTTAACTTTGAACAAAAAACTATTTTCTTAAACACGAATGTGGAATCAAACTTTCCGGAAAAATCAATTTTTAAACCCCTATATCTCTGTAATGCATCGTCCGATTTTTAAACGGATATCAGATTTAAATTAAGCTTAATAAGTTGAACATTTTTGCTTCAATAATATATAACAAATTATTTTTCAGTAAATATTTATTATTAAAAGACTTTGCAGGCCTCCTGGCCCCTAATTTGAGGGGTCAGTCCCTTTTTCTTGATATCAAATGAAAGGTCTCGCAACAATAAACATATTTTGTTCAACAACTGTTCACGAATTGTTTACCGTTCTAGAGATATCTGAACAAATGTGTTTTAGGGGCCGACCCTTAAACTCCTTAATGGGGCCAAAGACCAAAAATTTAAAGGCAGCATAAGGTTCACAACATTATTTTGAGCAACTTTTCTTCTACAATGCTTTACAAAATTTTTCTCCTTTTTCAGATATAAATGATCAAAGTTTTGGACTTCTGGCCCCTTAAAACCCCTAATTACGTAACATATGACTTAAGTATGGTACTATGTAGATAAACAGCTGCACAATAAACATTTTTGCTTCTATAATTGATAACAAATTATTTTTCAGTAAAGAGTTATTAATAAAATTCTTTAGAGCCCTCTTGGCCCCTTATGTAAGGGGCCAGCCCCTTTTTTATGATATCAAATGAAAGAGCGTGTAAATCTTAACAACTTTTGCATTACATGTCTTAACAAAATATTTACACATTCAGAAATAATTTAGAAAATGTGCAAAAATTTCGTGAAAAAATTTGGTGCCAATTTTCGAGCTCGGGCGAGCTTCAGCGCCTTGCGCATTTTCCTCAATATCAAACCCAGAGAATCATCTACAGACATTCATCTACTATCCCTGAAAGTTTCATGTTTTTATCTTTATTAGTTTTGGAGGAGTTAGGTGGACAAAATGGTCCTTAAAAATTCACTAAACCCTCAAAATCTCAAACCGGAAGTAACGTCATCAGCCCAAAATTTAACAACCTCAAGTACTTTGGATGTTCTATCTGTCCTGCAAATTTTATGCAAATCGGTCCAGTAGTTCACGAGTAATAGCGTCCGAAAAAAGTCAGAAAAAAAATAATAATAATAAAAATAATCAATAGAATAACAAGAGGGTCTTCCGTTGGAAACGGAAGACCCTAATAAAAAGAAACCGTAGAATAACAAGAGGGTCTTCCGTTGGAAACGGAAGACCCTAATAAAGAAAAAGAAACCGTAGAATAACAATAGGGTCTTCCGTTGGAAACGGAAGACCCTAATAATAGAAAGAAACAGTAGAATAACAAGAGGGTCTTCCGTTGGAAACGGAAGACCCTAAATATGACTTTTTCAAGGTGTTATTATCATGTATAAGTGAGAAGTTTAAAGTTTCAAAATGGTCTCTTGGGCTCTTGAAAGTCGTCCAATTCGTTCACTGAAAAAAAAAAACAATAGCTAATAATGTTGTGAAAGTATGAAATAATATAAGAATCAAATTGACTATTTTATGTAATGTGAAAAAATCAGATACGGTGGAGAAAAACCAATTTTGACAAGAAATAAAAAAAATAAGAGTGAAAAAGTAAATAAGATAATTTAGCGTGAACGCCAACACGATGTCAATGTTTAAAAAAACCTACTCTAATGTCTGTGAGTGGGTATGCTAAGCAGGGCCGTCAAATTCCTCTTTCTTCAAATTATATATGATAACATTCGACGTTTACTGTTTATCACTTTAGGCCTTATCTGGCGTGAGTTTTGATTACGAATAAAATAATATGTATACTTCAAAATTTCCGTTTCTTTGTGTCACTCTTGGAATTGCGGGACTGGTCCCGAGGGCGTCGTTGTTCCTGGGAGTGTGTCTAGTCTCGGGGGCACGCCACGTGCTCCTCCTACCTTCCCCAACCCCGAGAGCATCGTGAATCCTCCTCCTTTTGAAAAATGTACCAGAAGTTACCTTTTGGCATTTAATGCAGACCCTTAGTTTCTACCCCCAAGATAATAAGCCTGCTCAGGCTGAGGGCTGTGGCCCAATGTAAGAGGCTTCCGACATTGAAACCACAGAAATATTAAATTACTCACATAAAAGGCAAAATGTTCTTTTAGAAAATAAACCATCCACAGAAAATATGGTAATATCCTTTAATTAGATTTGCATTTTATATTCCAACCATATTATCTTTTATTCGTAAAAAAGAACAAAAATATATATTAATTATCATATTGAAATATTGATATTGAGATTATTCATACCTTCTTCCTCTTCCCATTTTTCTGTCAAGTAACTTGACTAACATGCACATGAACCACGGCAACATGCTACATCATTCCATGTAGTATGTATATACGTTAAAAAATAAATACATGTAATACACAGAATATAAAAAAGATTAACAAAATATAAAAAAGAAATGTTGAAAAGTGTAAACAAGGAAATAATCACAATAATTGTGAAACCATTTATTTTATGCACTTTTTTATGAGAAAAAAATACTTTATACTTAAATTTCTTTCATGGAGTTAGTGGACAACTGCATCTCCATGCAGTCATCATCAGACATATGCATTTTATTTTCTCTAGCTTTTCTTCTATTTTACTTATTTATAACTTTATACAACAGAAACATGCTTAAATAAAAGGGAGTACTGTCAACAAGCTTGGGAAGTAAAATTTGTCAGATTGTATAATTTCTTCACGGATTGCATCGATGCCTCTTTCCTAGTGGGTTGATGTCAATGCTCCTGGGTTGGTGCTATCTGTAACGTCTCGGTCGATGTGGTCTCTTCAGTGTACCTATCAGTGCATATGTTGGTGTAATGTAATGTATTGATGATGCTGTTAATTATTGTAAAAATCTTAGATTGTGGTGAAGTGTCAAATTTACTGGACGACCGGTGATCCGTGGTCCGAGTAGGCAGTGAACTACATGTATTATATAATGTGCCGATGTGTTTTTTCACAGCTTGTGATATATTATGATGATAATTGTAGGTTTCTAATGAAAGTCGGTAGGTGTGGTGGCAATGGCACTGTGTGAGTATGTGTGCGTGTTGTTCGAAAATCGTGTTTTATGGTTGGTTGATCTGAGAGGATGTTACGTTGTCGAACAGAGGATATTGAGCAGAGGAAGTATCTGCGAAAACTAAAAATTCAAACTCTGCATGTATTTGCCCCTGCTAAAATTTAACAGCAACAACAATAAAAAAAACCCTAACTATAGAACAACAACTAATAAATGGGCATTCTCATCTTTATTATAAATTATGATTTACACCTTATAAATTATATGTTTTCGGGAATGTTTCTATAGAGCTATTTTGGGTACTGGATGAAGGGTGTTCCCAACGACATGTAATACACAGTTTACACTTGTATATTTTTTAAGGTGGCTCACTACACCTTGCACTATTTTTATCAAATCAACAGAAAGATTCTTGATTATGATAGAAAGCAGGCTGGATAAGATGTATATAACTCCAAGAGGCGAAAAAATTGGAATATTGGATAAAGAGTTATCTTTTCAAAAATTTTGTTCAGTTGATATAAGCAAACGTCCCTGGAGGATTCGATTTCATGATCAGCGCTTCACTTAACGCCTGAGCTATGTCAGTGTACAACGAAGTAGATTGATACAAACAATTGAACAAACATTAAAATCGCCGTTAAGTATGAGTTTAGGTGTAGTGAAGGTCCTTAATGTAAATATTGTAATTCAACAATATAATAAGAGCAATGTATAAAAATCGACAGCTATACAAAACAGACAAAATATATTGACAAGTATATACAAACGATCATACTCACTCTACATCTCGTTAACGCATATCATGCAACATTCGTGTTAAACACATTTCTAATTCCGGATTTGAAAGTCAATTCTAGAAGCTCTTTATAGTTTATTTTATTCTGATGGAAAGCCGATGGTTTGCATTGTCAAACTAATGCGCTTAGGAATGGATGACAAGGTCTACGAGCACTGTTTGATTCGAACAAATCGACATCTGAAAAAGTCCACTATGTCTGCAATTACCACTGTCAACCATTTGAACTCTATTTTTTAATGTTATCGACATAAATTCCCTTTTATGTGTTTAACCATTTTGTTTGGTTGTATATTTTGTAAAACCGAAGCTTAAAGATAATAAACCAAGATAATTTAAAACAAAACCTTGGAGGCAATTTCAAAATGTAATTCAGAGTCTTGGATCATTCTGATTTCCGGTTTTGCAGTCAATTGATTCATAGACAAATAATTGTGTTTTTTGCGTCTTTTAATAGGTTATAATCCGTGAAGCAGTGCCACTAGTGTGCTTTATTTTTCTTTACTCCTCTTGCTATTCTAGCTTAATCAGCTTCCATTTTAGTAAATAAACTGAAAATACGTACGTATTTCTTCTACCAAAATTTTTAATTCATTTGCAAATGGCTGCATACATACCTTAGTTTGTTAAATATTAACACATAAATTTATTTTACAAAGTTAATCAGCACCAATTCAGCAAACGCTTACCAAGCTTGCGCAATTTAAAAGAGTGTTTACAATTCTGGTCCAGATTTCATTTACTTTTTTTTTTGTTATTGTTTACCGTGATTTAGTACAGCATTTTAAATGATCAATCAAAATTTGAGTGTCAATGGTAGAGTAATAAGCAAGATACAGAGCTCACAATTTTTTGTTTTGTAAACAAAACTCGTGTCATGTTTTTTTTGTTTTTTTTTAATTGGTTTAATATATTTTGCTGATTTTTATATCTACTAGTTCGTTTTGAACACAAATCAACAGTTCCTATCGTTATAAAGTATTTTTGGTCTAAACCCGAAACTTTTCCTCAATATTCAAAATGTAAACAAAAACAAGACCCCCGGCTTTGTTTACATTACAAATAATGTTGAGCTCTGTGTCTCGCGTATTACTCGACGACCGACACTCAAAGTTTGGTTGACTTTTAGAAATGCCTTACAGAAGCATTATAAACATTAAAAAACGGGGGAAAATATTGCCCCAAATCGTGACCATTCCCTTTTAAACACACGAGTTAAGCAGTTAATCAGGACTGTCATTACTCCCCGAAACCAATCTATTCAAATGCTTTTCTTTGAGAAAAAACTCTATGATATTCTTTTGAAATCATTGAATATTAAATAAATCATTGACAATGTCTCTCGTAGGATTTTATCTTCCTACAATTGACGTTAAAATGGTCTAGGTCATAGGGTTCAGACCGTGCATAAGAAAATTTTTTTTATTTCCTTGTTTAGAACTTTATATGTATATCATATCTCTATGGAAAAACACGATCAATGCATATCAGATCCTTGGCAAAAGTTACTTTTTTGCTAAAATGCATGTTCACGCTAAAGAATTAACGATGCAAAATTTATTTCATTATGTTTTATATGTATGTTTTGGCCATATATATATTTCATTTCTGTATGCACTCAAATAATGGACGGGAAATTTGGCTACCATTAATTTCTATAAGTTACCCTGATTGGGAAAAGCTATGATTCCTTTTAAGGTTGGCTATCACTCAATTTAGATACATGTACTATATATACCTAGTTTTTGAATTCCGCAATAATGAGAAAGAGTTGTGTTCCATCTTTTACGCAATGAAGGCGGAACAAAGTGTTTAACATCACACAGTGATGTTTTAGTAATAGGTGTGAGCAGCGATTTTTGTCTTCCAACGTCCGACCGCTTGCAGGGTTACATACCAGTACTACGACTCTGACCACCAGAACAAGCGCTTTTGTTTTAATCGAAGCTAATGTTCCTTTTTTAACTTGCTTTATTTTTATTTTAATAATTATGTTCTATGGACATAAAATCACGAAGTTTTCATCACACTGAGAAACAAATACATTGTTGTTTTAACATCAAAAATACTAAGCAAATTATAAAAGAATCACGGATAATGATGATATTAAGAACAAAACAGTTCTATGATATTCGTTTAAAATCGTGACAACATTGAACAAGGGTCCGCCGAAGTATTGATTCTTAACTAGACAAGGCTTAGCACCGTGATGTCTGTGATATTTAGAAATAAAGTAGGGTTGATAAGTGCCAAATTTACACAAATTCGTCTACTCTAAAATTGACCTACTGAAAATTCCTACTTTCCCGAGAATTTTCAAATTACAGATTCCTATCATTACAAACAGCAACAACCAATGCCTAGCAGGTATTGGACAAAAGGCACCTTTTGCTGAAACGACTGTTTACTTCACAAAACAAGCGATGCAGGATGTATCTTTTATATATTACTATTTACGGTTTCTTTGTATACTTACATGAAGTATCTTGGTATCAGATATGAGTAAGAAAATTCTAAATCATGTTCGAGCTTATTTCAAAACCTTTAAAAATTCTTCTTTTAAGTGTTTTAATTCTGGTTATCTATGTATTATAAAGAAGAAAAATACTTTTGGTTCTTCCTCAAACTTCTGCTTGAAGGTTTATCAAAGAGAAAATTAATAATAAAAGCTTCAATTTAATGTTCTGCGAAACTTCATCAGTTTACTTGGTAATAGCTTTTGAGAAATCATAGAAATCTGTCTGTCTATGTGATAGGTTTAACAAAGATAATATCAGTCAGCAAGCTATGAATATATCATTTCTTCAAAGATAAGACGTTTGTTAATCTTTTTAAAAGTAAGAATACATAAAAACTAACAATTAAATATTTGACGAAATATGATTGCTTATTGACTATATCTTTAATGCTTATTGCAAAATCCATGTACACGTAATTCTGATTGTTCATTGTGAGTGATGTTGCATGAGGTATTAATCTTCATTTTCATACATGAAGAAGCTCTAGACTAGACTTGGATTTCCAATGACGCATCATCAAAAACAGCTCTTTATCTACTTGTTATTTCTTTTTAAATTGATTGTTGTTCAGCCCTTTGGATTTGGAAATTAGTTGTTTATCAGGTGAGCATTTTTTTTTATTTTCTTATACATTTAAATTGTAAACAATGAAGTGTTATTGTAATAACTAAGGAAACAGAGTATTAAGAACAATATACAATATGATACGGTTACACTTCTACAGTTGTTTATTGTTTTGGCTTTTCTAGATGAGTAATTCAGGGTGTTTCTTTTTTAATAGCAGAATTAGGTTTTTTTAACTATCTCGACTATCAAATCTACATCGACATCAGCGAGATACACAAAACTCAAATTCCTTCCTTTGTCAACATGTGGAAGATGTTTTAATAGACAAGACAATTTTGTACGTCACACGTTAAACCACTCCGAATTTTCAGATATAGAACCATGATCATCTAAAAAGGTGACAAATGCAATGAACTCCGACAGTACCGACAACGAAATTGTGTGTCCCATTTCATCGGTCAGCGGAAATTTGTCAAATGGTATCAAAGGTAAATTGATAGGTATTGGGGGTTTTTTCTGTCAATATTTTGGGTTTCAAATTAAAAATTAAAGATAACGATTCATTTCTACCTTGATTTTGTAGACATTTATGCGGAGGACTCCAAAGAAGATTGTATTTCAAAGGAAGAAACCCTCGGGGAATTTAAAGAGAATATTATTGGAGGCCACATACAAAAGCAAATACAAACTTTTGACTTTCCTACAAGTTAAAGAAAGACCATCAGATCAATTTTAAAAGAGGGACGCACCAAAAGAACTAGAATAAAGTGGTATCCCACCCTTCAAGACATAGGGGATCAAGTGGACACTGCAGCACCTCATTTCCAGAGCCTCTGTCAGAGATTAAGCAAGCCCGGTTTGAGGGAAGGCATCATGAACATGCTCAAATCTTTCATTGAATACCAAAGAGACGGTAGCAACTGGGTACTGTGCAAGGTCCTCGGAGTATATATATATATATATATATATATATATATATATATATATATATATATATATATATATATACCGTCACCAACAAAACTTGCCAGGAAAAAGGCCATGTCGACGTCTAGATTATTGATCAATAGTGTTTCATGTAGTCGTTATTAGCTGTCATCATTCCAGCAACGGAGTATCCGCAACGAGTTATGAAATATATGTAACACATCGACAAGCTCGACTTCCCAGACATTCCAATTCATGTCGAATCGGAGGTATTCCTAAATTCGAAACGAGAAACGACATATCCATTTATGTGTTTATCTACGAAAAGAGAGAAACACATCCTCTACATCTAACCAGAGAAAGAAGATTAAAACACGTGGATTCAAACCAGGGGGATAAATCTCACTACTGCTCGATAACATACCTTAACATAATAATGAATATGGACAAAAGGGAAATCAACTATTTCATTGCCATCAGTATCTCTATAGATTTTCTAAAAAGCGGCTTTTAGATAAACACGTGTTTTATTGTGAAGTACACGGTGCACAGCGGACCGAAATGGGAAACGATAAAGACAAATTGCCCGAGTTCTGCGATGTTTCCAGGCAGCTCAATGTTTCATTTGTAGTTTATACCGACTTTGAAATCATTTTCAATGAGCATTACGGTCGTTCACCATTTACAATTTAGCTACAAAAAAAACCCACGTGTTTTCTGGGTTTACTTACAAGGCTCCCGGACGTTCTTCTTACAATACAATCATGTGACATACCGTGGCCATGATTCGGCTGAACTGTTCATTGACCATCGAATCAAATTGGAAGGCGAGATTGTGAGGGTCTTACACGCTATTCAAAACCAATGTTTTTTGTCTGGCGAAGAGAACGAAACATTCCAGAAAACGACTATATGTTACTTGAGTAACAAATAATTGGGGGAAATTGTCGTTCGTGATTATTGTCACGTGACGATAAGATTTCGAGGGGCAGCTCACACTAATTGTAATCTATATCTGCGACTCGGAGGGAGAAATTAGTATTTTTTCGTGATCTCAAAGAGTATGACGCCAACCACATTATGAACGCCATCAGCAAATTTAAGCCCCCCCCCCCCCAAAAAAAAGACCAAATATATAATTTAAAAAATACATGAATTTCGTTTTCGTTGGGGAGATTGTATTAAGTCGACACGTTCTAATTTCGTCAATTAACGTCTCTCGACAAACCATCCGCCAATCTAGTCAAAGAGGACATCTACAAATGTTCTTGTATAAAACCTCGCCTCATCCCAGAAACGATCGGATAATGCTACACGGGCTTGCTACAGCGATCTAGAAGGAAAAGCTGTGTCAGATCAGGATTCTTTGCATGCTCATTGGGTTAAGGAACGTTTTTAAAATTCAAAACTTAGATCAGATCGACGACTTGTACATGGAAACCGGTATGTATCTTTCAGCCGATGTGTTAAAACATTTTCTTTATCTCTGCTTGGGTATGTATTGTATTGTATTGATGCAGCTCATTTTTACACGGTCCTGGGACTACCTTGGCAGGCCGCTCTAGAGATGGCTGTTGTGAAACTTGAACTATTGACCGATCCGGAAATGCATCTGTTTGTATAAAAGGGACTCAGAGGAGGCAGAAAAAAATATGCGGAAGCTAACAATCCCTATCTTACCGACTACGATTCCCGTCAACCCACACAATATTTGACGTATTTAGATAACAGCAATCTGTATGGATGGGCCATGAATCAGTCTTTGTGTCGACTTTTGGTTTTTGTTGGCTTACCCTCGACGAAATGAATACTATCGACATTCATGCCATCCCTGTTAAAGGTGACTGGTTTCGTATTTGTAGTCGATCTGAAAAATGCCGTAAAGTTGCATGACTATCCTTGAAGCTCACGCGTCCATTCAAATTAAGCCTGAGATGCTATCTGCTTATCAAACAGAGCTCTTGGCCAAGCTCGAGATGAAAGGTGACACAAGTACATAGCTAATTTACACTTTCGTTGATAAAAAAAAAAAAACACTATGTAGTCCACTACAGAAATTGAAAGCTATACCAAGCATTAGGGTTGAGACTGACTAAAGTTCATCGGATATTGTTTCTTAAGCAGAACTATTGGCTTAAAGCCTACATCAATTTTAATACGAGAAGACGGAAAAAACGCCAGCAATGATTTTAAACTCATGACAACAGCGTTTTGTGGAAGACAATAGAAAAGCTAGTGGATATTTAATTCGTTCACCAGGTTTAAATCCTTCAGAATCTTCAACAAAGACTTAGCCTCAGTAGAATTAACCAAATCAGATTTAGTTTTAAATCGAGCCATTTATAAAGAACTTACCTTTTATAGAGCTGACAAAGGTCTAGATGTATAATTTTCATATCAGCTACATCAAGAAAACGTATGGTGATTGCGCCGTTTTCTGTTTTACAGACACAGAGTCAATATCCAACGAGATATCCACCAATAATAAGTATGTACACATGAAGGAGGATCACCTTCACTTTGACTTCAGTGATTACCTCGAATTCCATATCTTTCGCAACAATTTGAATAAAAAAGATTCTTTGGAAAATGAATGACGAGTGTCAAGGTCATATCTTGTCAAATTTTATTGACCTTAAGCTCAAGATGTACAGTTTCATTCATGTAAAGAAAATAACTCAAAAGGAAATCGAATCCATCTGTATGAAAGAAAATGCGAGAGCAAGAGGAGTGAATAGGGTAGTCGTGCAATTGAACACACAGCACGAGAACTATAAAAGTTGTCTTTTCAATAAAGAATTTCAGATGGACTCGATGGTGACTCTTAGATCCTTTTACCATCAAATATGAACAGTTGTTTAAAACATTAAAACATGGCGCGGTCTTTGTAATACCTTGATGCTTTGTAATGATGTTCATTATTTTTGTCTGGTTTATGTGATTTGATGCAGTGATAATGTTTTGTATATGCCCAGTGTGTGCAAGATTGAAAAAAAAAACCAATAAATGGTGAAAATTAAAATGGTGTTTGGATTTAAACATGGTTCATCAAAGGACTCCGGGGGGCTGCAGCGGATCCTCCGGTTTCCGGATCCTTTGGTCTCCGGAGTCCAAGGTTTCGGAGACTTCGATTCCGGAGTCCAATGGCAACGGATTCGTATATTTCAGAGTTTATGTTCTAAAGACAAATTTTTTGAGGTGTATTTTTTGTAAACAGTTTGACAGCAATTTAGGAATGAGATCATAAGGAAACATAATTAACAATTAAAAAATACAACAAGCTCACCATTTGATGAGAAGCTTAGCATGTATACTGTAGTTAATGTTCAAAAGTCTACGTCTTATTCGTTAGTTTGAGAAAGTTTGAATATTAAACAGGGCACACTAGAGTTGGAAGTATCGCAATAACAACATTGATCACGACACCAACAACTGCCATTGACGGTGTCACAACCAACAACGACGATAACAACAACAGCTGCCGTTGCCAGTGTTACAACAACAATAACAACACGACGGCAACAACAACCACAACAGCAACAATAACAGGACTTTATTTTTCAATATCCATTTACTGCCAACATGCTAGGACAAACTTGTTCGGGAAATACGCGGCTATGTTAAGGCTGCCCGATTAATTTCACAGCAATATGTAGAAAGTCACTTGTCTGTACTTCATAAGATATGACGTCATAGTTAACTTTGACGTCACGATCTGCATTCCTTTCGATCGTTCTTAAGGAATTGTATCGTAACGTAATAAGTGATATTTATTGTGCATAATAAAACCGCTTCATTCCTTTACATAGACACTGTTGTAAATACTAGTGATACTAAATTCAATATCACATATATGGAGTATCAAAAAATCAACAGTTTTAAAGCTTCGTATTCGGTAAATAGCTATTTATAAACTAATGGTTTTGAGACTCCCCTGCCACGTGTAATCTAATGAATGGCGATATGTATATGCATATAAAAACGGCTTGGCGCAAGTGAAAGATAAAAAACATCATTTATTTTAATAGAGGTCGTAATGAAATAATATGCCTAACCACAACTAAAATAATTTATTTCAATAGTGGTTGCAAAGTGGTTCTCGTAATAGGTAAATAACTATTCATATACTAATGGTTTTGAGACTCCCCCTGCTACGTGCAATCTAATGAATGGCGATATGTATATGCATAAAAAAACGGCTTGGCGCAAGTGAAAGATAAAAAACAATCTTAGTATATTTTACGTGAAATCGGGAGAGAAAATAAGTAACAATGTGAATCTTGCTGGGGGAAACCTCAAAAAATTTGTCTTTAGAACATAAACTCTGAAATATACGAATGTACATCTTGAGCTTAAGGTCAATAAAATTTGACAAGATATGACCTTGACACTCGTCATTCATTTTCCAAAGAATCTTTTTTATTCAAATTGTTGCGAAAGATATGGAATTCGAGGTAATCACTGAAGTTAAAGTGAAGGTGATCCTCCTTCATGTGTACAATCTTATTATTGGTGGATATCTCGTTGGATATTGACTCTGTGTCTGTAAAACAGAAAACGGCGCAATCACCATACGTTTTCTTGATGTAGCTGATATGAAAATTATACATCTAGACCTTTGTCAGCTCTATAAAAGGTAAGCTATTTATAAATGGCTCGATTTAAAACTAAATCTGATTTGGTTAATTCTACTGAGGCTAAGTCTTTGTTAAAGATTCTGAAGGATTTTAACCTGGTGAACGAATTAAATATCCACTAGCTTTTCCATTGTCTTCCACAAAACGCTGTTGTCATGAGTTTAAAATCATTGCTGGCGTTTTTTCCGTCTTCTCGTATTAAAATTGATGTAGGCTTTAAGCCAATAGTTCTGCTTAAGAAACAATATCCGATGAACTTTGGTCAGTCTCAACCCTAATGCTTGGTATAGCTTTCAATTTCTGTAGTGGACTACATAGTGGTTTTTTTATCAACGAAAGTGTAAATTAGCTATGTACATGTGTCACCTTTCATCTCGAGCTTGGCCAAGAGCTCTGTTTGATAAGCAGATAGCATCTCAGGCTTAATTTGAATGGACGCGTGAGCTTCAAGGATAGTCATGCAACTTTACGGCATTTTTCAGATCGACTACAAATACGAAACCAGTCACCTTTAACAGGGATGGCATTAATGTCGATAGTATTCATTTCGTCGAGGGTAAGCCAACAAAAACCAAAAGTCGACACAAAGACTGATTCATGGCCCATCCATACAGATTGCTGTTATCTAAATACGTCAAATATTGTGTGGGTTGACGGGAATCGTAGTCGGTAAGATAGGGATTGTTAGCTTCCGCATATTTTTTTCTGCCTCCTCTGAGTCCCTTTTATACAAACAGATGCATTTCCGGATCGGTCAATAGTTCAAGTTTCACAACAGCCATCTCTAGAGCGGCCTGCCAAGGTAGTCCCAGGACCGTGTAAAAATGAGCTGCATCAATACAATACAATACATACCCAAGCAGAGATAAAGAAAATGTTCTAACACATCGGCTGAAAGATACATACCGGTTTCCATGTACAAGTCGTCGATCTGATCTAAGTTTTGAATTTTAAAAACGTTCCTTAACCCAATGAGCATGCAAAGAATCCTGACCTGACACAGCTTTTCCTTCTAGATCGCTGTAGCAAGCCCGTGTAGCATTATCCGATCGTTTCTGGGATGAGGCGAGGTTTTATACAAGAACATTTGTAGATGTCCTCTTTGACTAGATTGGCGGATGGTTTGTCGAGAGACGTTAATTGACGAAATTAGAACGTGTCGACTTAATACAATCTCCCCAACGAAAACGAAATTCATGTATTTTTTAAATTATATATTTGGTCTTTTTTTGGAGGGGGGGGGGGGCTTAAATTTGCTGATGGCGTTCATAATGTGGTTGGCGTCATACTCTTTGAGATCACGAAAAAATACTAATTTCTCCCTCCGAGTCGCAGATATAGATTACAATTAGTGTGAGCTGCCCCTCGAAATCTTATCGTCACGTGACAATAATCACGAACGACAATTTCCCCCAATTATTTGTTACTCAAGTAACATATAGTCGTTTTCTGGAATGTTTCGTTCTCTTCGTCAGACAAAAAACATTGGTTTTGAATAGCGTGTAAGACCCTCACAATCTCGCCTTCCAATTTGATTCGATGGTCAATGAACAGTTCAGCCGAATCATGGCCACGGTATGTCACATGATTGTATTGTAAGAAGAAAGTCCGGGAGCCTTGTAAGTAAACCCAGAAAACACGTGGGGTTTTTTTGTAGCTAAATTGTAAATGGTGAACGACCGTAATGCTCATTGAAAATGATTTCAAAGTCGGTATAAACTACAAATGAAACATCGCAGAACTCGGGCCATTTGTCTTTATCGTTTCCCATTTCGGTCCGCTGTGCACCGTGTACTTCACAATAAAACACGTGTTTATCTAAAAGCCGCTTTTTAGAAAATCTATAGAGATACTGATGGCAATGAAATAGTTGATTTCCCTTTTGTCCATATTCATTATTATGTTAAGGTTTGTTATCCAGCAGTAGTGAGATTTATCCCCCTGGTTTGAATCCACGTGTTTTAATCTTCTTTCTCTGGTTAGATGTAGAGGATGTGTTTCTCTCTTTTCGTAGATAAACACATAAATGGATATGTCGTTTCTCGTTTCGAATTTAGGAATACCTCCGATTCGACATGAATTGGAATGTCTGGGAAGTCGAGCTTGTCGATGTGTTACATATATTTCATAACTCGTTGCGGATACTCCGTTGCTGGAATGATGACAGCTAATAACGACTACATGAAACACTATTGATCAATAATCTAGACGTCGACATGGCCTTTTTCCTGGCAAGTTTTGTTGGTGACGGTATATATATATATATATATATATATATATATATATATATATATATATATATATATATATATTATATATATATATATATACTCCGAGGACCTTGCACAGTACCCAGTTGCTACCGTCTCTTTGGTATTCAATGAAAGATTTGAGCATGTTCATGATGCCTTCCCTCAAACCGGGCTTGCTTAATCTCTGACAGAGGCTCTGGAAATGAGGTGCTGCAGTGTCCACTTGATCCCCTATGTCTTGAAGGGTGGGATACCACTTTATTCTAGTTCTTTTGGTGCGTCCCTCTTTTAAAATTGATCTGATGGTCTTTCTTTAACTTGTAGGAAAGTCAAAAGTTTGTATTTGCTTTTGTATGTGGCCTCCAATAATATTCTCTTTAAATTCCCCGAGGGTTTCTTCCTCTGAAATACAATCTTCTTTGGAGTCCTCCGCATAAATGTCTACAAAATCAAGGTAGAAATGAATCGTTATCTTTTATTTTTAATTTGAAACCCAAAATATTGACAGAAAAAACCCCCAATACCTATCAATTTACCTTTGATACCATTTGACAAATTTCCGCTGCCCGATGAAATGGGACACACAATTTCGTTGTCGGTGCTGTCGGAGTTCATTGCATTTGTCACCTTTTTAGATGATCATGGTTCTATATCTGAAAATTCGGAGTGGTTTAACGTGTGACGTACAAAATTGTCTTGTCTGTTAAAACATCTTCCACATGTTGACAAAGGAAGGAATTTGAGTTTTGTGTATCTCGCTGATGTCGATGTAGATTTGATAGTTGAGATAGTTAAAAAAACCTAATTCTGCTATTAAAAAAGAAACACCCTGAATTACTCATCTAGAAAAGCCAAAACAATAAACAACTGTAGAAGTGTAACCGTATCATATTGTATATTGTTCTTAATACTCTGTTTCCTTAGTTATTACAATAACACTTCATTGTTTACAATTTAAATGTATAAGAAAATAAAAAAAAATGCTCACCTGATAAACAACTAATTTCCAAATCCAAAGGGCTGAACAACAATCAATTTAAAAAGAAATAACAAGTAGATAAAGAGCTGTTTTTGATGATGCGTCATTGGAAATCCAAGTCTAGTCTAGAGCTTCTTCATGTATGAAAATGAAGATTAATACCTCATGCAACATCACTCACAATGAACAATCAGAATTACGTGTACATGGATTTTGCAATAAGCATTAAAGATATAGTCAATAAGCAATCATATTTCGTCAAATATTTAATTGTTAGTTTTTATGTATTCTTACTTTTAAAAAGATTAACAAACGCCTTATCTTTGAAGAAATGATATATTCATAGCTTGCTGACTGATATTATCTTTGTTAAACCTATCACATAGACAGACAGATTTCTATGATTTCTCAAAAGCTATTACCAAGTAAACTGATGAAGTTTCGCAGAACATTAAATTGAAGCTTTTATTATTAATTTTCTCTTTGATAAACCTTCAAGCAGAAGTTTGAGGAAGAACCAAAAGTATTTTTCTTCTTTATTATACATAGATAACCAGAATTAAAACACTTAAAAGAAGAATTTTTAAAGGTTTTGAAATAAGCTCGAACATGATTTAGAATTTTCTTACTCATATCTGATACCAAGATATTTCATGTAAGTATACAAAGAAACCGTAAATAGTAATATATAAAAGATACATCCTGCATCGCTTGTTTTGTGAAGTAAACAGTCGTTTCAGCAAAAGGTGCCTTTTGTCCAATACCTGCTAGGCATTGGTTGTTGCTGTTTGTAATGATAGGAATCTGTAATTTGAAAATTCTCGGGAAAGTAGGAATTTTCAGTAGGTCAATTTTAGAGTAGACGAATTTGTGTAAATTTGGCACTTATCAACCCTACTTTATTTCTAAATATCACAGACATCACGGTGCTAAGCCTTGTCTAGTTAAGAATCAATACTTCGGCGGACCCTTGTTCAATGTTGTCACGATTTTAAACGAACATCATAGAACTGTTTTGTTCTTTATATCATCATTATCCGTGATTCTTTTATAATTTGCTTAGTATTTTTGATGTTAAAACAACAATGTATTTGTTTCTCAGTGTGATGAAAACTTCGTGATTTTATGTCCATAGAACATAATTATTAAAATAAAAATAAAGCAAGTTAAAAAAGGAACATTAGCTTCGATTAAAACAAAAGCGCTTGTTCTGGTGGTCAGAGTCGTAGTACTGGTATGTAACATTGCAAGCGGTCGGACGTTGGAAGACAAAAATCGCTGCTCACACCTATTACTAAAACATCACTGTGTGATGTTAAACACTTTGTTCCGCCTTCATTGCGTAAAAGATGGAACACAACTCTTTCTCATTATTGCGGAATTCAAAAACTAGGTATATATAGTACATGTATCTAAATTGAGTGATAGCCAACCTTAAAAGGAATCATAGCTTTCCCAATCAGGGTAACTTATAGAAATTAATGGTAGCCAAATTCCCCGTCCATTATTTGAGTGCATACAGAAATGAAATATATATATGGCCAAAACATACATATAAAACATAATGAAATAAATTTTGCATCGTTAATTCTTTAGCGTGAACATGCATTTTAGCAAAAAAGTAACTTTTGCCAAGGATCTGATATGCATTGATCGTGTTTTTCCATAGAGATATGATATACATATAAAGTTCTAAACAAGGAAATAAAAAAAATTTCCTTATGCACGGTCTGAACCCTATGACCTAGACCATTTTAACGTCAATTGTAGGAAGATAAAATCCTACGAGAGACATTGTCAATGATTTATTTAATATTCAATGATTTCAAAAGAATATCATAGAGTTTTTTCTCAAAGAAAAGCATTTGAATAGATTGGTTTCGGGGAGTAATGACAGTCCTGATTAACTGCTTAACTCGTGTGTTTAAAAGGGAATGGTCACGATTTGGGGCAATATTTTCCCCCGTTTTTTAATGTTTATAATGCTTCTGTAAGGCATTTCTAAAAGTCAACCAAACTTTGAGTGTCGGTCGTCGAGTAATACGCGAGACACAGAGCTCAACATTATTTGTAATGTAAACAAAGCCGGGGGTCTTGTTTTTGTTTACATTTTGAATATTGAGGAAAAGTTTCGGGTTTAGACCAAAAATACTTTATAACGATAGGAACTGTTGATTTGTGTTCAAAACGAACTAGTAGATATAAAAATCAGCAAAATATATTAAACCAATTAAAAAAAAACAAAAAAAACATGACACGAGTTTTGTTTACAAAACAAAAAATTGTGAGCTCTGTATCTTGCTTATTACTCTACCATTGACACTCAAATTTTGATTGATCATTTAAAATGCTGTACTAAATCACGGTAAACAATAACAAAAAAAACAAGAGGCCCATGGGCCACATCGCTCACCTGAGGAACAATAGGTATGATGAAATAAGCTTAAAGGAGTCACAATACAAACTATCTTGACAATGTAGTATAATACATGTAGATCCTGTATAAATGAAAATCCATTTTCCCCCCTGGATATTCTTATTTTTATTATCATTAGTCCCTTTTCTAACAGGATGATTTTATAGTCATAACACATGTTGAGCATTGCAGTTCTCAAAAAGATCCTAAACAATTGTTTATGTATGGGATATAAACCTACATCAAACTCTGAACCCCTTGTGAGGCCCAAGAATCATCAAGGGGCCAAAGTCTAAACAATTTTAAAGAATCATCTGGTTGATTAGTTTCTGAGAAGAAAATTTTTAAAGATTTACTCTATATATTCCTATGTAGAAATTCAATCCCCAATTGTGGCCCCACCCTTTCCCGGGGGGTCATGATTTTCACAACTTTAAATCTACACTACAAGAGGATGCTTCCACACAAGTTTCAGCTTTCCATACTAATTAGTTTCTGAGAAGAAGATTTTTAAAGATTTAATCTATATATTCCTATGTAAAAATTTGACCCCCCATTGTGGCCCCATCCTACCCCCGGGGGTCATGATTTTCACTACTTTGAATATACACTACCTGGGGATGATTCCACACAAGTTTCAGCTTTCCTGGCCAAATGGTTCTTGAGAAGAAGATTTTTAAATATTTACTCCATATATTCCTATGTAAAAAATTCCACCCCCAATTGTGGCCCCATCCTACTCCCGGGGGTCATGATTTTCACAACTTTGAATCTACACTACCTGAATATGCTTCCACACAAGTTTCAGCTTTCCTGGCTGATTAGTTTCTGAGAAGAAGATTTTTAAAGATTTACTCTATATATTCCTATGTAGAAATTCAACCCCCAATTGTGGCCCCACCCTACCCCCTGGGGTCATGATTTTCATATCTTTGAATCTACACTACCTGAGGATGCTTCCACACAAGTTTCAGCTTTCCTTGCTGATTAGTTTCCGAGAAGAAGATTTTTAAAGATTTTTCTCTATATATTCCTATGTAAAATTTCGACCCCCCCCCCCATTGTGGCCCCACCCTACCCTGGGGATCATCATTTGAACAAAACTTGAACATACACTACCTGGGGATGCTTCCACACAAGTTTCAGCTTTCCATACTAATAAGTTTCTGAGAAGAAGATTTTTAAAGATTTACTCTATATATTCCTATGTAAAAATTCAACCCCCCATTGTGGCCCCACCCTACCCCCCGGGGTCATGATTTTCACAACTTTGAATCTACACTACCTGGGGATGCTTCCATACAAGTTTCAGCTTTCCTGGCTGATTAGTTTCTGAGAAGAAGATTTTTAAAGATTTAATCTATATATCCCTATGTAAAAATTCGACCCCCCATTGTGGCCCCACCCTAGACCCCGGGGGTCATGATTTTCAAAACTTTGAATCTACACTACCTGAGGATGCTTCCACACAAGTTTCAGCTTTCCTGGCTAATTAATTTCTGACAAGAAGATTTTTAAAGTTTTACTCTATATATTCCTATGTAAAAATTCAACCCCCCATTGTGGCCCCACCCTACCCCCCGGGGTCATGATTTTCACAACTTTGAATCTACACTACCTGGGGATGCTTCCATACAAGTTTCAGCTTTCCTGGCTGATTAGTTTCTGAGAAGAAGATTTTTAAAGATTTACTCTATATATTCCTATGTAAAAATTCGACCCCCCATTGTGGCCCCACCCTACCCCCGGGGGTCATGATTTTCACAACTTTGAATCTACACTACCTGAGGATGCTTCCACACAAGTTTCAGCTTTCCTGGTTATTTATTTTTGAGAAGAAGATTTTTAAAGTTTACTCTATATATTCCTATGTAAAAATTCAACCCCCCATTGTGGCCCCACCCTACCCCCCGGGGTCATGATTTTCACAACTTTGAATCTACACTACCTGGGGATGCTTCCATACAAGTTTCAGCTTTCCTGCCTGATTAGTTTCTGAGAGGAAGATTTTTAAAGATTTACTCTATATATTCCTATGTAAAAATTCGACCCCCCATTGTGGCCCCACCCTACCCCCGGGGGTCATGATTTTCACAACTTTGAATCTACACTACCTGAGGATGCTTCCACACAAGTTTCAGCTTTCCTGGCTAATTAATTTCTGACAAGAAGATTTTTAAAGTTTTACTCTATATATTCCTATGTAAAAATTCAACCCCCCATTGCGGCCCCACCCTACCCCCGGGGGTCATGATTTTCACAACTTTGAATCTACACTACCTGAGGATGCTTCCACACAAGTTTCAGCTTTCCTGGCCAAACGGTTCTTGAGAAGAAGATTTTTGAAAATTTCTCAATTTTTAAAATAAATTCTAATTATCTCCCCTTTGAAAAGGGCGTGATCCTTAATTTTCACAACTTTGAATCCCCTTTGCCTAAGGGTGCTTTGTGCCAAGTTTGGTTAAAATTGGCCCAGTAGTTTTTGAGGAGATGTCAAAAATGTGAAAAGTTTACGGACAGACAGACGGACAGACAGACAGACGGACAGACAGACAGACGGACGACAGACAAAATGTGATCAGAAAAGCTCACTTGAGCTTTCAGCTCAGGTGAGCTAAAAAGTAAATGAAATCTGGACCAGAATTGTAAACACTCTTTTAAATTGCGCAAGCTTAGTAAGCGTTTGCTGAATTGGTGCTGATTAACTTTGTAAAATAAATTTATGTGTTAATATTTAACAAACTAAGGTATGTATGCAGCCATTTGCAAATGAATTAAAAATTTTGGTAGAAGAAATACGTACGTATTTTCAGTTTATTTACTAAAATGGAAGCTGATTAAGCTAGAATAACAAGAGGAGTAAAGAAAAATAAAGCACACTAGTGGCACTGCTTCACGGATTATAACCTATTAAAAGACGCAAAAAACACAATTATTTGTCTATGAATCAATTGACTGCAAAACCGGAAATCAGAATGATCCAATTAAAAGACTCTGAATTACATTTTGAAATTACCTCCAAGGTTTTGTTTTAAATTATCTTGGTTTATTATCTTTAAGCTTCGGTTTTACAAAATATACAACCAAACAAAATGGATAAACACATATAAGGGAATTTATGTCGATAACATTAAAAAATAGAGTTCAAATAGTTGACAGTGGTAATTGCAGACATAGTTGACTTTTTCAGATGTCGATTTGTTCCAATCAAACAGTGCTCGTAGACCTTGTCATCCATTCCTAAGCGCATTAGTTTGACAATGCAAACCATCGGCTTTCCATCAGAATAAAATAAACTATAAAGAGCTTCTAGAATTGACTTTCAAATCCGGAATTAGAAATGTGTTTAACACGAATGTTGCATGATATGCGTTAACGAGATGTAGAGTGAGTATGATCGTTCGTATATACTTGTCAATATATTTTGTCTGTTTTGTATAACTGTCGATTTTTATACATTGCTCTTATTATATTGTTGAATTACAATATTTACATTAAGGACCTTCACTACACCTAAAATCATACTTAACGGCGATTTTAATGTTTGTTCAATTGTTTGTATCAATCTACTTCGTTGTACACTGACATAGCTCAGTCGTTAAGTGAAGCGCTGATCATGAAATCGAATCCTCCAGGGACGTTTGCTTATATCAACTGAACAAAATTTTTGAAAAGATAACTCTTTATCCAATATTCCAATTTTTTCGCCTCTTGGAGTTATATACATCTTATCCAGCCTGCTTTCTATTATAATCAAGAATCTTTCTGTTGATTTGATAAAAATAGTGCAAGGTGTAGTGAGCCACCTTAAAAAATATACAAGTGTAAACTGTGTATTACACGTCGTTGGGAACACCCTTCATCCAGTACCCAAAATAGCTCTATAGAAACATTCCCGAAAACATATAATTTATAAGGTGTAAATCATAATTTATAATAAAGATGAGAATGCCCATTTATTAGTTGTTGTTCTATAGTTAGTTTTTTTTATTGTTGTTGCTGTTAAATTTTAGCAGGGGCAAATACATGCAGAGTTTGAATTTTTAGTTTTCGCAGATACTTCCTCTGCTCAATATCCTCTGTTCGACAACGTAACATCCTCTCAGATCAACCAACCATAAAACACGATTTTCGAACAACACGCACACATACTCACACAGTGCCATTGCCACCACACCTACCGACTTTCATTAGAAACCTACAATTATCATCATAATATATCACAAGCTGTGAAAAAACACATCGGCACATTATATAATACATGTAGTTCACTGCCTACTCGGACCACGGATCACCGGCCGTCCAGTAAATTTGACACTTCACCACAATCTAACATTTTTACAATAATTAACAGCATCATCAATACATTACATTACACCAACATATGCACTGATAGGTACACTGAAGAGACCACATCGACCGAGACGTTACAAATAGCACCAACCCAGGAGCATTGACATCAACCCACTAGGAAAGAGGCATCGATGCAATCCGTGAAGAAATTATACAATCTGACAAATTTTACTTCCCAAGCTTGTTGACAGTACTCCCTTTTATTTAAGCATGTTTCTGTTGTATAAAGTTATAAATAAGTAAAATAGAAGAAAAGCTAGAGAAAATAAAATGCATATGTCTGATGATGACTGCATGGAGATGCAGTTGTCCATTAACTCCATGAAAGAAATTTAAGTATAAAGTATTTTTTTCTCATTAAAAAGTGCATAAAATAAATGGTTTCACAATTATTGTGATTATTTCCTTGTTTACACTTTTCAACATTTCTTTTTTATATTTTGTTAATCTTTTTTATATTCTGTGTATTACATGTATTTATTTTTTAACGTATATACATACTACATGGAATGATGTAGCATGTTGCCGTGGTTCATGTGCATGTTAGTCAAGTTACTTGACAGAAAAATGGGAAGAGGAAGAAGGTATGAATAATCTCAATATCAATATTTCAATATGATAATTAATATATATTTTTGTTCTTTTTTACGAATAAAAGATAATATGGTTGGAATATAAAATGCAAATCTAATTAAAGGATATTACCATATTTTCTGTGGATGATTTATTTTCTAAAAGAACATTTTGCCTTTTATGTGAGTAATTTAATATTTCTGTGGTTTCAATGTCGGAAGCCTCTTACATTGGGCCACAGCCCTCAACCTGAGCAGGCTTATTATCTTGGGGGTAGAAACTAAGGGTCTGCATTAAATGCCAAAAGGTAACTTCTGGTACATTTTTCAAAAGGAGGAGGATTCATGATGCTCTCGGGGTTGGGGAAGGTAGGAGGAGCACGTGGCGTGCCCCCGAGACTAGACACACTCCCAGGAACAACGACGCCCTCGGGACCAGTCCCGCAATTCCAAGAGTGACACAAAGAAACGGAAATTTTGAAGTATACATATTATTTTATTCGTAATCAAAACTCACGCCAGATAAGGCCTAAAGTGATAAACAGTAAACGTCGAATGTTATCATATATAATTTGAAGAAAGAGGAATTTGACGGCCCTGCTTAGCATACCCACTCACAGACATTGAAGTAGGTTTTTTTAAACATTGACATCGTGTTGGCGTTCACGATAAATTATCTTATTTACTTTTTCACTCTTATTATTTTTATTTCTTGTCAAAATTGGTTTTTCTCCACCGTATCTGATTTTTTCACATTACATAAAATAGTCAATTTGATTCTTATATTATTTCATACTTTCACAACATTATTAGCTATTGTTTTTTTTTTCAGTGAACGAATTGGACGACTTTCAAGAGCCCAAGAGACCATTTTGAAACTTTAAACTTCTCACTTATACATGATAATAACACCTTGAAAAAGTCATATTTGTTTTTGTTTTCGTTTCCATTTAACCAAGACATGTTTCAATGATGAAAATCACGGCTGTGTGAAATTCGTTTTTTAAGGGCCGGCGAAACGTGTTGACTTCTCCTCGACATAGTTCAGTAAATAACTTTTGACAATATAAAATTCGATATCCGTGACGAAATGATAACCAAATACATAAAATTGATTCAATAATGTATACAAGTGTGGTGTGTATTTAGAAACTTCTTAAGGAAATGCAAATGCATTTGTAATGATGGCAATCACTGGCATGTAAAGATTTTCAAACAAATAAGAAGGGGGCCTTTCATCAAGATTAACACATCTCCTGTAGTTATATGTATTATTAATCTATTATTTCATATTAAAATATCATTCGACTGACTGATAAATAGAGGTACATTTAGGTGGGATAGCTTACCTAATAATAAGAATAATAGATCTGCATCGTTAACCCCCGTGTCATGACTCTGTTGATTTCTATGATTATCGATGCATTCATCTTTGGTAACTAAAGACCTTTACCAAAAAACACCTCCCATTAAATATTGGAATTTTTGAGGGGGTATTAAAAATATTTTTTTTATTGGGGTTCAAACTATTGATTTCAATATTCATCGCTTGATTGACTCTAGAATTTTTCGATGACTGATATTGAAAGGGGGTATGAACAATAGAGGATTTTTTTATTGGTTTTTTTTTTGCTTTTGTTCACTATACAATACACATTTCAATGTCAAAAATTTTGAGGGGGTACAAACAATAGGGTTTTTTATACACCTTTTCAATAGTCATTTCTTGATTGACTCTGGAATGCTTCGATGATTTTGTCTGCTTTGATCTTTGATCCATTGATTATTGATGCCTTTGATCTTCGATCCATTGAATATTATCACCTTTGATCTTCGATCTATTGATTCGTAATTGATTATTGATCCCTTTGATCTTCGATCCTTAATTAGCATAACAATAGAAATACCCCTTAAGTAGGTCAAGGTTGGTCAAGGTTGACTTCTCGAGAACAATAGATCTATTGTTTTTACCCCCTATACAGCCCCCTATACTACTGGTGGGCATCTCAATAGTTTTTATGATATTTGATAATTTCAGGAAGAGCACTTGGGATCATGACCTACATACCATCTGAAATGCCTTGAACAAAGAAACAATAATATATGTACATGTACATGATATATGAATCAATTTAATAACTCAGATATAGATATATCATATACAATTGAATATATCAATTTGCATTAATTTATATGTTTTGTAATACTTCCTTTGTATATATACTTGTATTAGTTTGTGTTTTGTTATAAACTATTCATGTTCATGACTGTAGTATGGCTCAGTCTTATCAATAAATTATTAAATTTCGTTTTATTTATCCATCTTTGAAAATTACAAATTGTTTTGAGGCTGGGTTTTTTTTTTGGGGGGGGGGTTGTTGTTTTTATACCCGCACTTTCTAAAGAAAGTTCGGGTATATTGTTGTTGTCCTGTTCCGTCTGTCCGTCCGTCCGTCTGTCACGTTTTACTTTCTCAAACTGCTCTTACATCGTATAAACTAGAAATCTGAACTCTTGGAGTTTGATTGAGGGTGTCATGTTGTTTTGTAACATGGTTTCAAAAATTCTCTGGTAGTCCTGGGGGTCAGATAATTGGTAAAAAATGACGTTTTTTCACAAAAATCCTTCTTCCTCGAACTCCTCCTACATTTTCAACAATGGACAAATCATCTTTTGGAATATGTTTTGGGGTATCCTATAGATGCGCAATAAGGTGTCGGAAATTTCAATTTTGCCCTGGGGGTCATTAGGTGGCTGAAAAATGACGTTTTTTAACAAAAAATCTGGTTTAAAAAACATCATTTTCTTTTTGCAGTAGCAAAATGATCTTCTAGAATATGATTGGGGGTGTCATTTTGAAGTGTGATCAGGTTTCAGAATTTTTTTTTTTCATCACAGGGATCGGTGGGCAACAAAAAATGACGTTTTTTTGCAAAAAAAGTATGGTTCCCGTAACTCCTCTTACAACTTTTGGAGTAGCTACATCATCCCTTGGGATATGATTCGGGCTGTCCTATAGATGTGCAATAAGGTTTTAAAAATTTAAATTTCATCCAGGGAGTCAAAGAGTAGCAGAAAATTGACGTTTAATACTCCTAAAAAAACCTAGATCCCAGAACTCCTCTTATGATTTAATCAAAAGATACATCATATCTTGGGATATGATAGGGGCTGTCCTATAGATGTGCAATAAGGTTTTAAAAATTTAAATTTCATCTAGGGAGTCAAATAATAGCTGAAAATTGACGTTTATCACTCCTAAAAAATCCTTGATCCCAGAACTCCTCTTATTATTTAATGAATAGATACATCATATCTTGAGATATGATGGGGACTGTCCTATAGATGTGCAATAAGATTTTGAAATTTTTTATTTAAAGCTGAACACCGCTCGTAAATAGGCACCGTCACACAGGTACCTGGTATATAAACCCTTCGATTTCGTTACACCCGATTGCACACCTGAAACTCGTGGCCGACGTGTAGTATTCCTTCGTGGTCTTTGGATTCTATGCGTTTATTTCTTATTCTATGTGCATATTCTGTTTGTAAATAATGCATTGATCAATTTATTTGATGTTAGTATTCTCCTGGCTTGAAAAAAGTGCGTAAAATTTGATAATTTCATCGCGACCGAGTAACACGGCGAGGCAAGATGTACGTCCACACAGGTGATACCTCTACAGCAAAGTACTTTGAACTGTTTAGAGGTATTCGCCTTATATAGGGGTTGTAGAGACAGCAGTGATGAAAGAGAAATATGGCGGACAGTGCCTATTTACGAGCGGTGTTCAGCTTTAATATTGGTAGACAAATAGTAGCATGAAATTAACATTTATCCCATGCGCAGATCTAGAGGGGGGTCAGGGGTCCAGATCCCCCTTCAAAATTCAAATTTCTTTAAATTACATTTAATTTATAAAATTGCCAAAAAAATGCTTTCGTTTCCCCCCACCCACCCCCCAGCAAACTCAAATAACTGTTGCCCCCCCCCCCCTTCCCCATGAACAATTTTCTGGATCCACACATGTATGTATCCGTACTTAGACTTTAAATAAAATGACGGTTTTTTTCTCTTAAATTGAAAAAAATCTTGCATTTATTTGTGCTTAAAATTAAAAAAAAAACCTTACATTTACACTTTTCTTAATTGTTGAATGATGTATTAAAATTAAAATATAATTTGGGGTCTAAAAGTTTTATAAACTGGTAAAAAATGTTTTTCTTTAAAAAAAAATATCACATTACACCTTTTAAGGTTTTTTACATTGACAAAGTCACGTTCTGCTGTTTACATATATAATATTGTTGAACTTAACAGTAAGAGGAGGATCTTGGCTTGGTCTGAACGACGTTCAGAGAGAGAGAGAGAGAGAGCGAGCGAGCGAGCTAAAACATATAACATGTAATGGTTCGGACTGGGGTGGTGGGGTTGATTATGGGTGCTGATTCTGATATGTTAATCAAAGTAACAAAAATTATAAAATATACATGGATAATTAGAAAGATAAAATGATTCGTATCATTCACCTTGGGACTTAAAATTGAGTCTTTCCTATATAAAAAGGTACTAAATTATAGCATACTAGTATATATACATTGTAATACATGTTGAAAAGTAACAGAATTTAAAAAAAAGACTGAAAACTGCAACATTGATTTAGGTTTAAAAAATGTGTATTACTACGGTACATTTATAGAAACATGCATTTATTTCTTCTGAATTTATGCTAATTAATTTAACTGATATGGGGAATCCAGGGGGACACGGGTATATTCTACCTGTACCCCCTTAGAGGACCCAATAATTGCCTAAAATAATTTGGTGTTTGTTTTGGTGAGTAGTCGTTCGGGGAATAAACCATCAGAATTCTTATTTTCTGCCTATTATTCAAGTTAAAATTAATAACAATAAATGATTAAAATTAAATGTTTATATCCTCCACACCCCCCATCAGATTCAGAGTCTTCTTTAAGGTACCTCACTACACCCAGACTTATACTTTTTAAGACACTACGTCACAAGATGGCGATTTAAATGTTTTGTTAAACTGTTTATATCGTTCGATTCAGTTGTATATCGTCTTAGCTCATTGGTTAAAGTATTGGGTTTCTGAACCACAGATCATGAGTTCGAATCCGCCTGGAGCTTTTGTTCAAGTTTACTGAATTAAATTTTCTAAAATGTAATTTTTCATCCAAAATTCCACATTTTTTTGCCTATTTGACTTAAATACTTCTTATCCATTATAATATCTATCATAATCAAGTAATTTTCTGCTGATTTGAAAAAATATTTCAAGGTGTAGTGAGCCACCTTAATACATTCTAACATGTGTACAGTAGCAAATTTTAAATCATTTCTTGATTGGTATTTTTCTCTAGATGCACATTAAGATTTAGGAAATTGCTTTTTAATTCTATATCGATAAGATAAACAAAATGTTATATGTATTCGGGGCAATTGTAATCCTAAACAAAGCAGGGTCAATAGGCTAGAAATTACCCACATGGATCAAACACTTAATACATATGAATAAGATAAAATACTTTATTATATCCAGTTCTGGAAAGTCAGGGTGTCTCCAAGGGGGGCATAACCTATATACAATTTGATGCACACAAAGAGCAAGAATAAATTTGGTTTAGGGATGAGGGATCTCAAAAGTTAAAAATTATCAAAGTATATCATCATTTCCTATTTCAGAGGGGTGGGGGTGGTTTAAAGACAACTCCTGGGGGTCATGTACTTACACCATCTGATGCATCATTATGATTTTAGAAACAAGAATATAGTTGGTTTAGTGGTGGGGATCTCAACAGTTTTCAAGTGTGACGGTCAGACCGGTTCGAATACCGGCGCCAGATAGCTTAGTTGGTAGAGCACCTGACTAGAGATTCAGGGGGCCCAGGTTGGAATCCCTGTCTGGTCCGTCATTATCTCTCCCATCCCATTACATTTGTGTGTTTTCAATATTCCTCCTTTCCTATTACATTTGGTGCCATGACCTGCCCCTGGAACTGAGAGGTTAACTCCTGCTAGGGGATGAACCTGGGGTAATCTTTGAGGGCCAAGATCATTTAAGGAGGGAGGAATGTAGAAGTTGGGGCTATATGGACCGTGGATATCGGCCTGGATAGCTCAGTGGTAGAGCTCCTGACTAGAGTTGCAGGGGTCCCGGGTTCGATTCCCGGTCCAGCCATCTGTTTTCAATATATATTCCTCCTTTCCTGTTACACAAGATTAATGGTATTTTCCTGTTTCATTGGGTCAGAACAATCCCATAGGGTCATGGCCTACATTTTATTTGATGCATCATAATACATTAAGAAAAAAGACCCTTTCCTCCCTATTAAATAAAACTCATATAGACATAATAAGTCTCTACACTTATTTAAATGTAATACACAAATTTAATACAAACTGTCACAGGGTCAATATCACTGTCGTGTATCCGCGCCGGTAGCGACATGTTTGGATAACGTGAAAATGGTGCATCCATTGCAAAAACAACGAGTGTTGTGTTCTTTTTTTTATCGACAATGAGGTAAATATTAATTAAAATATCGTAATAGTCATTCGTGTTTTTCTTAAGGTTTTGCAGATGAAAAAAGTGTGTGTGTTATTTTTGTTCATCGTAAATAAAAACGACTTATTTGTAGAAATATCAATCGTTAACGTGCCATTTAAACGCAAAAAACAAGATCTATTTCGAGATTACGTAGATTATATAACACATACTAAAAATCTGAAGCAGCCAAAATTAATTTTAAACATTACACTAACCAAACGAAATCATTTCAATATCTTTTTAATACATTAATATATATAAAAATAGCAATAACTTCATGCACCTGCTAAATAAGTATTACGGTTTGGATAAATAAATTATTCCGGTTTGGATGCAAAAATATAAATTGTGCAAATTAATGGTACGGTTTGAATAATTCAAAGATATACATGTAGCATTTGTGATATTTTAGAAAAATGGAGCAGTTTACATTTTATCGGAGTGCAACCGAATATACAATCATCTAGTAAAAAGATAGTGGGCCATTCAATTACACAGAATGCAAAAGATGTAAATTAAAACTCAGGTCCAAAGAACCTAATATATAGACGGGGAATAACATCTCAAAAGAATACTTTTCTTTAATTTTAAATTATAAAGAAAATATGAGTTAAAACTTGAGGAACACAAGAAAACTATATAAAACAATGTAAAAAAAAAAAAAAAAAAAAAGCTTTTCACTTTTTACCTGAAAAGCAATACATCGTATAAAGACCTATCTACTACTTTTTGGCAAGCGACTGTATGATGTGTTATTTAAGTTATTCTAAAATGATGTAATCGTGAAGTAAGTTGAACGGAGAACGTGCCAGGTACGAAAATAATACTATGAAAGTGAACATCGTTTACATGTATATTCAATGCAAAGCCTGTACATCGCTGAACGAAGAAAATTCTACGATTATTTCACTCCCAATGATATAATGTAAAGAACCATAGATGTCTACTAAGTCATATTAATTCTATTGTTAGAAATAGTTGGTCCAAAAATTCAAGTGATGACGAGACCTGAGTAAACGTCGCCATTTTTCGAACTCATCTATGGCCAACTTCTGTAAATGTGTACATTTATTTAAGGAAAAGGGAATCATTCTTTGAGTATTATGAGGTGATAATTTTGGTCGGGGCGTGGTCAAATCCAATAAATCCCGAAGGGCTTTATGATAGATTTGATCACGCCCCGACCGAAATTATCACCTCAAAACATTCAAAGAATGATTCCTTATTACTTATTACTTATTATTATATATAAATAAGCAAACCCCGCTTTGAATTAATTGGACTGTATAGTACAAAATCGATACGTAGTGTTATCACAGGCAAAGACACTAAAAATGTAAATATTTAATTGTAATTCTCACCAGAAAATCAAAAGGATTAATATCTATGTATATTAATGATCAAGAACTTTCGTTGATTTCTTCAATTAACATTTAACAAACTGAAATAATAAAATTGATTACACAATATACCGTTATTTTACATTGCTCTGATTTCATCCGATGTATATTGCTATTCTGTTCATAATTTAGTGCATGTAAAATAAAAATAAAAAAATGAACACGTTTGTTAAAATTCATTTTCAATATTAAGTTCTTTTTTTACTGCAAAGACAAAACATCGAAGTTAATGCTTACGAAGAGGTCATATGCACTTAAGTACAGTGCTTGTGTAGAAAGTGAACGAATAATATAATTTACAACAACGACATTATAATTTAGTTAATTGAAACAGTAAAATGCTTTCTTTGGTGACTCATGTGGTAAATGAAGGTGGCAATATAGCAGAAAAAGTACATAGCCCGCGTTAGTATTTAACATGAAAGTAAATTAGTTAAAAATTTGCCAAAGCGCGGTTGTTAGACTGTAAGTTGCAAATATAAAAAGTTGTTTGGGAACGTTTCAATCAATAATTTTAAAAATAGACAAGTATAATGTTTGGTAAATTAAATACTACATGTATGTATGAAAGGTGATTTTTTTTTCCATTTTCATGAAACCCATGCTAAGATACCAATGAAAATATCCCCGTTATCACGGTTTGTTCTGTGCAGTGTATCTATATATTATACCGTTTCAATTTTAATAGAGAAAAAATATTGTTTCATTAACTATTAGATGATTTTACAGACTTTTTAAAGTTGGTATAGTTCTGTATTTGATTTTTTCCCAACGTCGTTTTAAAGCCAATAACGTTAGAATCATAAGTTGATCGAAACTATCGTAATCACATGTTTATTTTTGTGCCGGTAAAGATTTTAGTAAGGCTGATTCTTTCCAAAAAAATATCGATGGCATGATTATACAACAGACTTAATTAACATATCTGTAAAACAGTCTGTATGTAATTTTTATAAGCCAAGTTATTTGGAGCTTGTATTGTGTAAAATTGAAATTCAAATTAAGGAATATATAGATTTGTTGACTTAATTGCACACATCTTTCAACGTGTATGTTTATTTCTTTAAACAATGTTACTTCAAATGTCTATCACATGACGATCTCCATTGAAAGCATGCTTTGCAGTGAGGGCATGTATATCGCACAGTAGCAATGCTATATACCCTTCGCGAGGGAATAATTAAAAGAACTGTTTTTAGATATTAACAACATCCAAACCGTATCAGATGCGTATCCAAACCGTTCCTATTTGGAAAAACAAGGTCATCCAAACATGTTCCGTTGTTCAAAATTAATCGACATAATCTGCTTGTTTACCTAATTTTCACATAAACTTCGTAAAAAGATAAAGTATTAATATGCTTTTAAATAGATTGGACGATATTTTCAGCGTAAAAGTAAACAATTTAAGCCTTAAATAACACGAAAACTTATGAAGAAACAAGCGGTGCCGCCATTTTCACTTTATCCAAACACGTCACTACCGGCGCGGATACACGACAGTGAATATGGGGTCAACTTAATATTTAAGTCTGACAAATGAAAAAATAACTTTTGCCATTAAAATGACAGAAACTGTACAAATGCGATAGGATAGGTAACAATGATGAGCTTATTTAGATATTTTAAAAAAGATGATGATGCAGAACGCTGGCAAAGGGAGATCACTTATTTAGAAAGTGAAAGTAATACTTATGTATACCGGTGTCTCATAATATTGTGCGAGTACTACATGTATTATGCTTACCTATATTGGTCAACATCATAATGATAATCCAATTAGAGCACAATATGAATCCATTAATTAGCTGATCATCACAAAAGAAATGTTTATGCATGTTAATTAATCCTATTTTGCACATGGAAAACACATACCGTTATGTACACCACGTGAAAGCCATCTAACTGAAGAGCTGGGTAAAACTAGTACCCGGTAATGCGACCTGTAGACCTGTGTTGTGTATGTAACTTCGGACAAAGATCATTTTCTTGTAACATGCATGTATTTTCATGACTTTATTCTTTAAACCCCTTGTACTGTTTTATTAGGTAAAAATACGAAAAGCACACATTTCAGCTTTAAGGTGGTACAGGACACCTGCATATTGTAATGAACTCCCTATTGCAGAAAAAAACAATAAAGTATAAATATAATATCCCCCCCCAAATAATGTTACCTAACAGTGAAGTGCAATGGATTAGAGCGTTCAAATGCTGCTGGGTTTTTTTTATTTTTTACTTCAGATTCCAAAATTTTAAAAATTTATCTTTTTTTTGCTAAATACCTGTATTGTAAAAATTTAAAATTATAAAACGTCACTGTGAAAGAATTTTCATTATAATACACTTTACTACATGTACAGGCTTTCGTTGTTATCAAAATATTCTGCTGATGTTTATTTATCAATGAGAAGTGTGTGTGGGGGGGGGGGAGGGAATAGTATGTAACTGTGTTTGCAGGGGGTGGGGGGATTGGGGTCCGAGGTGTAGTGTTTGGTAATTTTACTACATGTATTAATTAATATAAATTATTTTTTTCAAGGGTGGGAGGGTCTGGACCCCCCAACCCTACTCCAATCCCTTCTCTAAATCTGTGCCGCGATGATGTTGGCACCTAGAAGCAAAGCTAAATTAAGCCGGCAACCGCCGAGGGAAGGGGTCATAATTTAGTTTTGTTTGTAATAATTATATAGACCATACTTTCTATGAAATGAAATGAAAAGATTATTGATTACCTGAAAATTCACATGCAAACAGTTCAACCACAAATTGTACATAAAGGGTCGCTCGTGTATTATCATTGTAGGAACCCACTGCAGTGTAACAGATAGAAAACCCGTGGGTTCCGATGATGGTGTATTATGTGCACGTGGCCTTCGTTTTTACCAAAAACTGGTACAAAACAGTGTTATTTAGGGGCAAACACTTGGTGCGGGTATTACTGTCTAATGACAGCATCTAGTTATACCCGCACTTTCTAAAGAAAGTTCGGGTATATTGTTGTTGTCCTGTTCCGTTCGTCCGTCCGTCCGTCTGTCACGTTTTACTTTCTCAAACTGCTCTTACATCTTATAAACCAGCAAACTGAACTCTTAGAGTTTGTTTTGGGGTATCATGTTGTTTTGTAAAAAGGTTTCAAAAATTCTCTGGTAGTCCTGGGGGTCAAATAATTGGTAAAAAATGACGTTTTATCACAAAAAACCTTCTTCCTCGAACTCCTCCTACATTTTCAACATTTTATTTATCCATCTTTAAAAATTACAAATTGTTTTGAGGCTGGTTTTTGGGGGGGGGTTGTCGTTTTTATACCCGCACTTTCTAAAGAAAGTTCGGGTATATTGTTGTTGTCCTGTTCCGTCTGTCCGTCCGTCCGTCCGTCCGTCTGTCACGTTTTACTTTCTCAAACTGCTTTTACATCGTATAAACTAGCAATCTGATCTCTTGGAGTTTGATTGAGGGTGTCATGTTGTTTTGTAACATGGTTTCAAAAATTCTCTGGTAGTCCTGGGGGTCAGATAATTGGTAAAAAATGACGTTTTTTCACAAAAATCCTTCTTCCTCGAACTCCTCCTACAATTTCAACAATGGACAAATCATATTTTGGAATATGTTTTGGGGTATCCTATAGATGCGCAATAAGGTTTCGGAATATTCAATTTTGCCCTGGGGGTCATTAGGTGGCTGAAAAATGACGTTTTTTAACAAAAAATCTGGTTTAAAAAACATCATTTTCTTTTTGCAGTAGCCAAATGATCTTCTAGAATATGATTGGGGGTGTCATTTTAAAGTGTGATCAGGTTTCAGAAATTTTTTTTTCAACACAGGGATCAGTGGGCAACAAAAAATGACATTTTTTGGCAAAAAAAGTATGGTTCCCATAACTCCTTTTACAACTTTTGGAGTAGCTCTGTCATCTCTCGGGATATGATTGGGGCTGTCCTATAGATGTGCAATAAGGTTTTAGAAATTTTAATTTCATCCAGAAAGTCAAATAGTAGCAGAAAATTGACGTTTATCTCTCCTAAACAAAACCTACATCCCAGAACTCCTCATATGATTTAATGAATAGACACATCATATCTTGGGATATGATAGAGGCTGTCCTAAAGATGTGCAGTAAGGTTTTAAAAATTTAAATTTCATCTAGGGAGTCAAATAATAGCAGAAAATTGACGTTTATCACTCATAAATAAACCCAGATCCCAGAACTCCTCTTATGATTTAATGAATAGACACATCATATCTTGGGCTATGATAGAGGCTGTCCTTAAGATGTGCAGTAAGGTTTTAAAAATTTAAATTTCATCTAGGGAGTAAAATAATAGCAGAAAATTGACGTTTATCACTCCTAAAAAAACCTAGATCCCAGAACTCCTCTTATGATTTAATGAATAGATACATCAAATCTTGAGATATGATAGGGACTGTCCTATAGATGTGCAATAAGATTTTGAAAATTTAATTTAATCCTGGTAGACAAATAGTAGCATGAAATTAACATTTATCCCATGTGCAGATCTAGAGGGGGTTCAGGGGTCCAGATCCCCCCTTTCAAAATTCAAATTTCTTTAAATTACATTAAATTAAAAAAATTGCCGAAAAAATGCTTCGGACCCCCCTCCGCCAAACTCAAATAACTGTTGCCCCCCCCCCCCCCTTTCCCTGGAAAAATTTTCTGTATGTATGTATCCCTACTTAGACTTTAAATAAAATGACGGTTTTTTCTCTTAAAATAAAAAAACCTTGCATTTATTTTTGTTTAAAATTAAAAAAAAACCTTACATTTACACTTTTCTTAATTGTTGAATGATGTAGTAAAATTAAAATATAATTTGGGGTCTAAAAGTTTTATAAACTGGTAAAAAATGTTTTTCTTAAAAAAAAAATCACATTACACCTTGCATAATTGACAAATGATCTATTGAGATATGATCAGAATTAGTTAAATGTTACACATGGAGAGAGACTCATCACAAGAAAGCATGGAAACACCAGAAGGAAGAGAGAGAGAGAGAGAGAGAGAGAGAGAGAGAGAGAGAGAGCTAAAACAGATAACATGTAATGGTTCGGACTGGGTGGTGTGGTTGATTATGGGTGCTGATTCTGATATGTTAATCAAAGTAACAAAAATTATAAAATATACATGGATAATTAGAAAGATAAAATGATTGGTATTGTAATAGGGTGCATTTTATGATAATAATTAAATTCATGCATTATTCATATTTCATCAACATTATCATCTTCATCCTCCATTTCATTTATATTTTACATGTACATATTTAGAAACAGACTATTATCCCTATAACTCCCTGTCTTTTATGCACCTATCAAGTAATTATTATTTAATTATCTATTCTAGTGGCTTCTGATATTTTATAGCCTTAAGGCATTTCACATGTATGGTCACTTTAATACATGTGCACATGATCAGGTGGTTTACTATAGCCAATAGAATCCTTTAATCTCTATATCTGAATAAATGAAGAACCCTTAAGTGGACTTGTTAATCTTTGGGACAACCCACTATCACAGTATCATTCACCTTGGGACTTAAAATTGAGTCTTTTCGATATAAAAAGTACTAAATTACAGCATACTACATGTTGTATATATACATGTAATACATGTTGTTGAAAAGTAACAGAATTTTAAAAAAATGACTGAAAACTGCAACATTGATTTAGGTTTAAAAAATGTGTATTACTACATTTATAGAAACATGCATTTATTTCTTCTGAATTTATGCTAAATTAACTGATTAGGGGAATCCAGGTGGACACAGGTACATTCTACCTGTACCCCCTTAGAGGACCCCATAATTGCCTAAAATAATTAGGTGTTTGTTTTGGCGAGTAGCCGTTCGGGGAATAAACCATCAGAAGTCTTATTTTCTGCCAATTATTCAAGTTAAAATTAATAACAATAAATGATTAAAATAAAATGTTTATCCTCCACACCCCCCATCAGATTCAGAGTCTTCTTTAAGGTACCTCACTACACCCAGACTTATACTTTTTAAGACACTACGTCACAAGATGGCGATTTAAATGTTTTGTTAAACTGTTAATATCGTTCGATTCGGTTGTATATTGTCATAGCTCAGTGGTTAAAGTATTGGGTTTCTGAACCGCAGATCATGAGTTTGAATCCGCCTGGAGCTTTTGTTCAAGTTTACTGAATTAAATTTTCTAAAATGTAATTTCTCATCCAAAATTGCACATTTTTTTGCCTATTTGACTTAAATACTTCTTATCCATTATGATATCTATCATAATCAAGTAATTTTCTGCTGATTTGAGAAAATATTTCAAGGTGTAGTGAGCCACCTTAATACATTCTTACATGTGTACAGTAGCAAATTTTAAATCATTTCTTGATTGGTATTTTTCTCTAGATGCACATAAAGATTTAGGAAATTGCTTTTTAATTCTTATCGATAAGATAAACAAAATGTTATATGTATTCGGGGCAATTGTAATCCTAAACAAAGCAGGGTCATCAATAGGCTAGAAATTACCCACATGGATCAAACACTATACATATGAATAAGATAAAATACTTTATTATATCCAGTTCTGGAAAGTTAGGGTGTCTCCAAGGGGGCATAACCTATATACAATTTGATGCGCACAAAGAGCAAGTTAAAATAAATATGGGGGATCTCAAAAGTTAAAAATTATCAAAGTATATCATCATTTCCTATTTCAGAGGGGTGGGGGCGGTTTAAAGACAACTCCTGGGGGTCATGTACTTACACCATTTGATGCATCATAATGATTTTAGAAACAAGAATATAGTTGGTTTAGTGGTGGGGATCTCAACAGTTTTCAAGATTAATGGTATTTTCCTGTTTCATTGGGTCAGAACAATCCCATAGGGTCATGGCCTACATTTTATTTGATGCATCATAATACATTAAGAAAAAAGACCCTTTCCTCCCTATTAAATAAAACTAATATAGACATGATAAGTCTATACACTTATTTAAATGTAATACACAAATTTAATACAAACTGTCACAGGGTCAATATGGGGTCAACTTAATATTTAAATCTGACAAATGAAAAAATAACTTTTGCAATTAAAATGACAGAAACTGTACAAATGTGATAGGACATGTTGCAATGATGAGCTTATTTAGATATTTTAAAAAAGATGATGATACAGTATACTGGCAAAGGGAGATCACTTATTTAGAAAGTGAAAGTAATACTTAAGTATACCGGTGTCTCATAATATTGTGCGAGTACTACATGTATTATGCTTACCTATATTGGTCAACATCATAATGATAATCCAATTAGAGCACAATATGAATCCATTAATTCGCTGATCATCACAAAAGAAATGTTTATGCATGTTAATTAATCCTATTTTGCACATGGAAAACACATACCGTTATGTACACCACGTGAAAGCCATCTAACTGAAGAGCTGGGTAAAACTAGTACCCGGTAATGCGACCTGTAGACCTGTGTTGTGTACGTAACTTCGGACAAAGATCATTTTCTTGTAACATGCATGTATTTTCATGACTTTATTCTTTTAAACCCCTTGTACTGTTTTATTCGGTAAAAATATGTAAAGCACACATTTCAGCTTTAAGGTGGTACGTACAGGACACCTGCATATTGTAATGAACTCCCTATTGCAGAAATAAACAATAAAGTATAAATATAATAATTCCCCCCAAAATAATGTTACCTAACAGTGAAGTGCAATGGGTTAGAGCGTTAACTACATGTCTGTAGAGAGTTCAAATGCTGCTGGGGCTTTTCTATTTTTTACTTCAGATTCCAAAATTTTAAAAATTTATCTTTTTTTGCTACATACCTGTATTGTAAAAATTTAAAATTATAAAACGTCACTGTGAAAGAATTTTGATTATGATGCACTTTACTACATGTACAGGCTTTCGTTGTTATCAAAATATTCTGATGTTTCTTTATCCATGAGGAGTGTGTGTGGGGGGGGGGTGGCAAAGTAGTATGTAACTGTGTTTCCAGGGGGTGGGGGGATTGGGGTCCGAGGTGTATTGTTTGGTAATTTTACTACATGTATTAATATAATGTATTAATATAAATTATTTTTTTCAAGGGTTGGAGGGTCTGGACCCCCCCCCCCCCCCACCCACTCCAATCCCTTCTCTAAATCTGTGCACGCGATGATGTTGGCACCTAGAAGGAAGCAAGTCTAAATTAAGCCGGCAACCGCCGAGGGAAGGGGGCATAATTTAATTTTGTTTGTAATAATTATATAGACCATACTTTCTATGAAATGAAAAGATTATTGATTAACTGAAAATTCACATGCAAACAGTTCAACCACAACTGTACATAAAGGGCCATCAATGTGTATTATCATCGTCGGAACCCACAGGTTTTCTATCCGTTATACTGCATGCAGTGTAACGGATAGAAAACCCGTGGGTTCCGATGATGGTGTATTATGTGCACGTGGCCTTTGTTTTTACTAAAACTGGTACAAAACAGTGTTATTTAGGGGCAAACACTTGGTGCGGGTATTACTGTCTAATGACAGCATCTAGTATATATAGTACTCTTAGCTATTATAATGACAAGGGGCCGTGGCGCATTCAGCATGTTATGAGCGAAAATATAATTCGTTCACATCATTACATTGGCCTTTTTTTTAACCATTAGGGAACGTGATGCGTGGATTTCAATCACGACTCCACTCATAATGACATGGCTTCATCTAACGGGTTTCGTGTCGAAACCTGCAACCCCGTACGTCTGTATAACAAGATCTTTGTTGTATTTTTAATTTTTTTTTTGGCGCTAAAACCGCTGACATTCTACAAAGATTTTCTATGAAACAGAATACTACAATCCTGTTTAGAACGAGGAACATTTTTTTCTGTGTTAGTTTTTCTGCTCACGCTAAATTTACAAGATGAATTGCTTTTTTGAAGATTGTCACAGTCATGTATCTCAAGAACGATAATTTTCATACTCAGTTATCACAGCCTTTTTGTCACTTGTACGATTTAATGAGCACGCATACTGCAACGTACATTGCAAACAATTTACAGATGTACCTCTTCGAACTTGGTACAACAATATAAACCAATTGAACAAAAGAAACAAATCAGAAACAAATTAGAAACAAATCATAAGTATTTTTACTGCCCACTAAAATTGACATGATTCCATGGTATTCGTGCGTATCACGGGTCCACGAATGTATGTTCCGACAATTTCGACGCCGTTTTTAATGCACCTTACTTGAATAATGATGAATTAAAAGAAAACTGTCTTAGAAAGTAAACACGAAACGACGTCTTCATCAATAAGTAATTTACAGAGACCCCACGAACATTGATTAAATTCTCATATGTCTTCTTTAAAGTGACATGACTTGGTTCAAGTGAATCTCATATCAGAACTGAATCCGAAACACGACAAGATTGACTTACCAACAATGCATAGGGGGCGCCTCATGAATCTTAACCTTCCGCTCCACGCCTGGTATCTGGACCGACACCCCGCAGCCCAGATCCGCACCCCGAATTCCGCAATTAGCCACACCAACATAATGGGTTCCTGGTTTGAGGGGAAAAAAATAACTGAAAGCTCTACAAACATAGATTCTCTTTTATGAAAAATTAAACGAAAAAAATTATGATGATCATAAACGTTATTATTTTATGTTAAGGATAGCAACTCTCTTTTTGTTTGATCAATGTTTTTGCTTAAATATCATGCAACTGTTAAGGTAAAGGCATTCAGCAATCGCAACTTCTCGGGCCTTTCCGGCAAGCTCGGAAAAACACCTCGAATATATTAACATTACCGGATGTTAAAATTTTATACAAAATAGAGTCGCATCCCATTAAAACACATATCGGCTAGACAGCCTTGTATGTCGCTTCTGTGGTATATTTTAAGGTATATCATCGACTTTAATGAAGTTAAGCTCACATCTCAATAGATCGTAAAATGTGTTGTATTTTTATCAAGTTTTTTAAAAAGGGGGGTTGTCATGGACGCCTAGGTAATACATTCGAAGTGTTTTTCCGAGCTTGCCGGAAAGGCCCGAGAAGTTGCGATTGAAGCATTCAGTCGTTTGTTTGGAAAGCGGTTTAAAAAATAAAGATACATTTTCTCTTAATGCTGATTATTTTCCTTCGATTACTTCTAAGCAAATGAGGATTTGATCACATAGACATGAATTAAAAAAGAATATGCGCTTACAATATACAAGACGATCTGAGTGATGAATTCTTCTTGAGTTCCTCGATGGTAGCTAAGACACTTAGGATCAGACATGACAGAATGGCGAGGAACCTGAAGAGAGTAAACCAAAAATACTACATGTACCTGTATATAATTGTTGCATACTTTGTTGTTTTCGAAGGTCTACTGCTATTGTCAATTTTATTCGACAAAAAAAAACCCCTAAATATGTCATTCAGATTTTAAAATGCAAGACTTCACGCCAACAAACTTTTCAAACATTTGCGTCAAAACAAAATTGACGCAAGCGACAAAATTGAGGCCAAAACATAAAAATGATGTCTAAAACACGCTGATTTAATATGAACTTGATGATAAGTAGTGTAACATCTTATATATGTATTATGGCATTATATGGAAAATCTGTTGACAGACATAATCATAAACAACGCGGTGTCAGCAAATTCTGTAAAAACAAACACACGAAGATGCCATATACATGTATTATACGCGAATTAAACTAAGAATTGTCCTATACTCGGAATAAAATACTATTAGTTATTGTCATATTATTCAAAGATGTGCAATTGTGATATATATATATATATATATATATATATATATATATATATATATATATATATATATATATATATATATATATATATATATATATATTTATATATATATATATATATATATATATATATATATATATATATATATATATATATATATATATATATACACACTATTAAAGATTTGTCTCATGAATGCCTAGTTTGATTAAGCTGAAACCGGAAGTATACGAAAATAGCAGTAAGGAAAGGATTTTAATTGATTGGAAGTGCATTGGAGGAAAATTGACATATCTAGATATAGATTGTTAAAACATAACGTAAAAAGGCTCATTTCACACTAGGACACAATATATTTTGCTACATTTTTCTATTAATATTATAAATAGTTTGGTTAATATTTCCCTGACTAAATAACAATATAAAGCAGGATTCCTTGTATAAATTTTTCTTTGAAATTCACTTGTTTTAAAACAGGTGAATTTCAAAGGAAAACTAATTTGTTGCTATTTAGTATGAAAGGCAAAGAAAACAGTATTAGCATCCATTAAAACATACCGTATAAATTATCATTTATGACAACGATAGACTCATTTCAGATATCAGGACGCCTCACCTATTCGGACGATTGAACTTGGGAACGCAATAGTCCGTATAAATGAAACTTCACTGTAATATATACTATTAAAGATTTGGTCAGGAGAGGATATGCCCGTTGTCCAATCCTATTGAATTTATTCAATAAAATATGTTTATATTAAAGATTGGTTTTTCAGTCCCCTAGAATCAACAATTACGCAACATATGAGTTAATATTATATATTCTAAGTAAATTCTCTAACACTCGATGAAATTTGCATAAATTCTGTAAAACCTTATGTAATATACTACCATCCTGTAACACTCGATGAAAAACATACATACTAAAGTCTGCTACAGCACACCTGATAAAAATATGGAAATTTCTATCACATGATAAGATATCTCTACTTAAAGATAAAGATGACTTACATCACAATATGTTGAACTTTCTATATCCCGTTGAAATCGACTACATAGGACAGCTAAGTATACAAGTGATTATAAGGACGAGCTCTGTCTATCAGTAAGGTGTATGTCAAAAGGACAATATAATGGATCTATATCCGCAGCCATACAAACAGACCCGGCACCACTTTGAATGTTAAGTGTACCATGGACAGTAAGAACTAGGTACGGTTTTGGTTTAAATCTGCCCGGTTATGAACTTTGATCAAAATGCATCAGATGTTAAATTGGCATCTTTACTTTATAAAAATATAGATTTGAATTCCATGAATTACAAAGAACCCTTGAAAATTGCATGGAAAGTTGCCCTTGCCACATTGTAGGAATGCAGATTTTAGCCTGACAAAACACGTTAAGATAGAATTTAAATTCATTGACAGTAAAAGTAATATCTTATTTCATATTTCATATGGATGGAGTATGGATATTTGATTATAAAAAGCATTTTTGAACAAAAACATAAAACCATTAACCAAAGTCTAAAAAAACATAATACTAGTCATAATATTGCTTATGCCATTTTTGCACTTGAATTTTTTTCATTTTTTTTTTTTCTCTCATTGTGATATATATTTATATTAAAGAATGATAAGATATTATTTTCTATCAAAATAAAAAAACCCGAAAAAGACTCTAAAATGAAGAAAAGAAGTTTATCGAACAATGAAATTAACAAATACACTATATATATAATACTTAAACACACAAATGATGACAACTACCCTGATAACAGAAGCGCACCAATTCCAACCATGTACACACTCACTCTCTCTCTCTCTCTCTCTCTCTCTCTCTCTCTCTCTCTCTCTCTCTCTCTCTCTCTCTCTCTTGTGTTCTCTCTCTCTCTCTCTCTCTCTCTCTCTCTCTCTCTCTCTCTCTCTCTCTCATTCTCACCAAAACTGACCGAGCATCTGTACTATTTTGCGGATATATGTCTGCTTTGAATTTTGGCACACAACAATCCAAGAACTCCATCACTGGTTATGATTTCAAATTCACCGTCTGCGTCAGTGTGTTCACCTACAACATGGCACTGTAATAAAAAAATAATAACAGTTATAAATGACAAAAAAATCAGAATCTGTCCTATATCTAGATTTTAGCGTGTCATTACATGGAAGAATATATATATACAGGTACTTTACTTATATATATATATATATATATATATATATATATATATATATATATATATATATATATAGTTATACAAGAGCCGTGTTGTGGGATATTTCATATATCTCAGACTCACGTTGTGGGATCCTTAGGTGGTTTATGGGTCATCTATATTTTGACCCATAAACCATGTAGTCCAAAATTCACAGGGAGGTTGAAAATGGTATTATTAACATAAAAAACAGAAAAAAAAATTTTTTTGACCCACACGGATATATTGAAAAATGTCCCACAACTCAAAATCTATTTTTAGAACATCGCGTCAAAGCTCCTCGCTTTAAACATTTTGTCTATCTATAAACATCCAGCGGGGTGTCCCACAAAACGGTTTTGTGATGCACGCAATGCATTGTTGGATAACAATGGCGGAGTACAGCAGTAACTTGGGTAAGTACTGAGTATATTTTCTTATTAGCAGTAAGTAGTATGGCATATTTAAAAAAAATGACGAGGAAGCAAAGACTATCGAACTAAAAGTGCAATTAAGAAAAAATGGCGGACGCTCTTAGGCTGAAACTTCAAACGGCTGCCTTTTGACAATGCACCGATTCGGAATGCTGAAACGTCAAACGGCTGCCTTTTGACCATGCACCGATTCGGAATGCAAGTGTCATTCTTCAGCTGTACAGTACCTGAAGTACAAGTCTGCGAGTTCAGAAAACTTGTCTTGAGCGGTTAGATTACTTTTTTGTTCGTTTGCATACATACAAATGTATTGTTTACAGGTGCAAGTAGAGAGTCCCCCCAATTGGCCCAATACTCAACCCCGGGACTTGTTGAACATTTCTTCCTTAAATTATATTTATTATACACTAGTTTGTACGACCGGATTAATTAAAGATCGTTTGCTTATCACTTCCCTGCCATGTATACAAACTGGTGTTCACTGGGGGATAGTAACCTAGCCTGGAGGCATGAATATGGTAGCACATGCAACCCTCAGTCCCTGTGTCTTTGTTGTTGATCGAGTCTAAAGTAGTATATAATACTGTATATGAAATAGTTCACCGGAGATTTCATTTCACCCGCTAATGTTACGGTCCATCTATCGTCAGTGTAATTACATTTATTCCTTAAGATTTGGATATATCCTACTGTATTGCTTAAACAATATGTGCTTAATCATGATAATCGTTCACACCTCTGTGTGACTTTTTTATTGTGTATATAACGGGTCAACCTCTCAAAGACTGCGGGCATGAGTAGCACGTGCCGAGAGTTCAACTGTGTATAAACAAAGTAGGCCTTACCCAGACTGATTTCAGAGACACCTGGTTTAGATTTCATCGAGAGTTTTATTTTGAATCTACAGAAAAAACTTGTAGATGTGTTCTATTATAAAAAGAAATCAGCTTTTTATTTCTACTCAACGATATTTTTTCCTCCCTTAATTACCCTTTGTACGGTTCTCAATTTACTTTAACCTGAACCATGCGAAATCGATTTCTTGTTTATCGTAAGCACACGATCAAAATGCATGACAGCATGTAATAATGATAGAAAGATGATTCAGTCTTAGTGATCGAAGTAAGAAATGTTAGAAGAAATAAATCTATTCACATTTAATTTGTTTATGATAAATTACTACAGTATATTGATAAAAATCCATATGATTTTTACACAGAAATTCAAGCAGTATTATAGTCAACACTCATGATTTTATTGGAGATTTGCATAAATTTGTGCAAAATTTCATATTAAATTTGAAAAAAAACATAAATAGGGCGAAGCGATGAATAGGGCGAGGTCCACGTGCCAGAAAAAAATGTATCGACCTGATTTCCGAAAAATACGGTACTTTTAATGGGCGATTTTTTGTCTATAAAAGGCCATTGTTTTAAACACTCCATATTTTAAATTTTAAATGATGATTTTTTTTTCTATCTAAACTTGTAATAATCTTAACTAATGAAATTCATGTTAATATGTAGATGTTTTAAAAAAAGAAAATAAACATTAATTGTGAGAAATCAAATTCATAATTATTGAAAATGAACTATACATGTATGATCAATATGTTACTAGCACTGTATGATTTTTTTTTTTTTACATGATATGATATGCTTCCTGTATGATACATGTTAGCTGCAATAATGTAGCCCTCTCCCGATTTTTTTTTTTTGGGGGGGGAGAGGGCTACAACTCCATAGGATCTCCGTAATGGTGCAAGTGCGGGAGTGATTCACTCCTGCAACAATTTCGACTCAAATCGTACATAAATGGAAATAACATTTGCATTTCTTACCAGAACTCAAACATTGTAGATGTCTATGGCATAAATTAATCCAAAAATATCAAGTATAGTCCATATATCGGTTATTTTTCGTGTATGTCAACAACACAATTTGAATTTGTCCGCCATGTTTACTGGCCTTGATCGGTTTTATTTTGGGACAGCCTATGAGAATTCAGGAGCGGATCTTGACCTGAATATAGGAATTCCCCTATTTTAAACATAATTAACGCGGTAAATATGAATTTTCCATTATATACCATTTCCTGAATGATGTTTTAGTGATAGAACGAGGTAAGATCGATTATTTACTCTGTCATTCACGTTATCAAGCCCATCAAAACTCCAAGCGTAAATCCCATACAATCACGCTAGAACTGTCATGGCTGCTGAAAAAGAGGACTGGTAAACATGCTTATGTGTTTTATCTGGTTTTGATTTATATACAGTTAGTTTGTTCAACCTGAATTAAAAAATCATTTTATCTAAAGGAAGTCAAATATAAAATCGAAATTTTTAGACCGAAGTCAGTTGCATAAAAAAATTAATTTAGCACCATTACAGAGATCCTGTGGAATTGTAGCCCTCTCCAGTAAACATCAGATATAAAAAATTGGAGAGGGCTTCATTATTGCAGCTAGATACATGTATAACACTTTTTTCTATACACTTTTTCATACAGGAAGCATTATGATATCATATCATGTGAAAAAAGACCATACAGCGCGAGTAACATTTATCATATCGTTTAAAAAGCAAACCGTGCTATGCTAGGAACGTATTGTAAAAACTATAGCGTGTGAGAAGCATGTGAGAAACATACAGCTGGTATAGTAGTGTGTTTCAGGTTTTTATTTGTATGAAGAAAAAAAATTATTACCTCCTCCCTCCCCCTACCCCCCCCCCTAAGAGCATGCATGGGGATAGGAATATTTTGATCTAAAGAGGTTTTATGAAGATAAATATTTGTTTTTTTTCAATTACATGTATATTCTAAATAATGCATCCCCCCCCCCCCCCATATTTCATTTTGCGAGGGGATGCTCTGCTTTGCGGTGCCCTTGTATTTTTGAAAAATACATTGTGATTCATATATCGTTACCACTATATTGTGATATGTATTGTTGTTGCATAACGCATGCATTGTTCATATAACCATAATATTTCATCATATGAATGCTTATGTTTATATGTAACATTAGACATTTTATCTAAATGTTGTTTTCATTATTATTTTACAGCATTGATGAGTATGAATCTTCCAAAAGCTTGGAATGCACATTAATGATGCAACCTCAGACAAGCCCAAAAATAATGCTGTTATGAAATTAATGTTGAACAACTACCCCAAGCTTTGACTCTTTGCAAGGAGGGATATTGATAGACAGTAGGAGATTAGATATGACTTTGGACTCTGTTGCAGCACTGTGATGCACGTTCCATAGATTCTTCTGACCACTGCACTGATTCATCAGATGTCAGACATGAACAGGTATTTTTCATTAACACTGTTTTCAACACATGATTTACAAGCTTAACTCTAATTACAATGAAATCTTTTTCAAATTTATAACAGAGCATTCTAGAGAGGGACACAATGGTAACTCATGTAGATGTTCCACTAACTAGTTAAGATGGGCTCTTAACTAATACTACAGTCTACTCAGGGCCATGCAACTTCACATGTTCAACAGCTTAGGCATTTTACTACAGGTATTACCTTTAGTTACTCTTTCTGAAATATAGGGGAACATTTCAGTAACTACAATAGACCTGTAGTAACTAAGTAACTAAAATTTCATTGACAATTATTCTTTGCCTGTACTCTAGGGAGGAATTTGAAGGCAAATCCTGTTGAAGCACACCCAGATGTTCCACAGATTCTGCAGAACAGTGAAGATCTGTTGCAGCACATAATTACTGTATATACTTGTTCTACAGATTCAACATGTCATAAAGGACCATGTTGCAGAATATGTTCAACAGCCTTGCATAGGTATTTTTATTACACAAATACATGTATTCTGAATGATAGGGAATTTTTGTCAAGGCAGGACTTCACTAGAATATCATTGTTCTTTGTATACTATAGAGAGCATTTTGGAAGCGGCAGTTTTGCATATACCACATAGTTTAGTGCTAGGATCTTTTTAAGAGCACTCAATTGGCGCAACAATTTTTGGACTAGTTTTATCACCTTAATAAGAAGACCTATGTATAAAGATAGAGAAAAGTAATAAGATTTTAAAGATAAAATATTTAGATTTTTTTCTTTTGTAAATGATTTTATAGCTAGACAAATCATATCAAAAAATTTAAAGAAGATCTGATGGTTAATTTATTAACAACCCAGCCTCCTTAAAGGATACCATCTGAGTACTAATTGATCACCAAATCATTTTATTTCTTTTCAGAATATTAGATAGAAGCTTGTAATGGTAGTAGCATCAGCATTGTCTGGAAGGAACTATCAGTGAAGGTAATACATGCAGATACGTTATTTGAGGGTCCTCAACACCTGTTAAAAGTTCTGCATACAAGCCCATTCTCTTAATTAAGGATATTGATTTTTAGCATGTGTTATGACTTAAAAATTACCCCTCCCCCCCCCCCCCCTTATAATCAGTTTTTTAAGGGGGGACTTTAAATTTCATCTCTCTTCATTAAAATAAATGCCCCTCCAGTATTCACACTCAGAACCTGTGGGTTGGTAGACTGAGGGTAAACCCATAGCTGCACAGAGATATTTAAAACACCAATTATTGGCGATGTAAAGTGTTTCACATTGCGTTGAAATTGCCATGATGTGACGTATTGTCTTAAAAGTAGAAGTCACAGGGTGTCGAGGATTTTTAATTTCGTTGTTTCAGTTATATTTTGTCACCACTTTTTAATCAGCCTTTATCCTTAACTTTGACAATGACAGCTTTTTCTCTGAAATGGAATTGTTTTTTCTGACAATTTCCCTGTAGATTGTTCATGATTTTTTTTGTGTCTTTGTGACATTGTGTATATGCAATATAACTGTGTGATTGCTCATGGTTTTTGGGTCACTGTCAAATATATGTATTTGTGTCTGTTCATAGATTAAACGTGGGTCATTGTCATATATACATGTACATGATTGTGTCTGTTCATGGATTGTGGGTCATTGTCATATATATATAAATATATATATACCGGTATATGTTTGTGTCTGTTCATGGATTAAATGTGGGTCATTGTCATATATACATGTTTGTGTCTGTTCATGGATTGTGGGTCATTTTCATATATGTGTCTGTTCATGGATTAAATGCAGGTCATTGTCACACATACATGTTTGTATCTGTTCATGGATTGTAGGTCATTGTCATATATATATATTATATATACCAGAGTTGTCCAAATAAGTTCATGGACAATCGCGTTTTTGTCATTTTAAATGGGTTAATTTATTCATATTATATATCTAAATCTTTGTCATAAAATTTCAGATCAAACCAAAGTGGTTTTTATTGTTTTCTATAGAAATGAAGTAAAATTTTAATGTATCAAAGGTTCGCAGAAAGTATGCACGTCCCAGCGCAAAAATTGTCCAAACTTTGTAATTGAGTTTTTAGATATGAATATTTACTGTTTTCATAATCTTCTTTTGTGATGTAGTCTGTATTGTGTACATTATTTTCATACATCATTTAAACATATTTTCAAACCAGCAGAGGACTATTAAAAGATATTACGGCAAGAATATGTCTTTAAAAACACATGAAAAAGCGACTTCATCTGACCGCTGGCAATAAAAAAAATTGTGTCAACTGAAGTAAAAAACTGAAATGAATGAAACGATTAAGGAAACTTATCCACAAGTGGCACAAGTGATATGTTGATGGAATATGCGATTGTACCTTCTGACCAAACGGTGAATGCGGCATATTACTCTCAAATAAACCCAGGACAATTTAACGTCATACTGGGCTGTGCGGCCTGTATAGGCAATGTATATACATTCATATCTCCATTACAAAAATAAACATTGCTCTGATTTTTATACAAATACATTATTATGCTCTTTATTACAATATTATAATACTTTCCTGATAATGGGGCTTCTATTTTGAATAAAATTACATGTGTCCACGAACTTTTTGGACAACCCTCGTATATATATACGTTTGTGTCTGTTCATGGATTGTGGGTCACCGTCATAGAGTTTTTGTTCTGCAATTTTTTCTGTGGATTGTTCATGGGTCTTTGTGTCTTTGAGTTTAGACATTTGTGCATATTCATGCATACATATTTAGTTTAGACATGTACATTCAAAGATATATATGTGAATGCTCATGGTTTTTGGGTTGCTCTCATATCTACATGTTTGTGTCTGTTCATGGGATGTGGGTCACTGTCATGGATTGGTTGTTCTAACATTTTTCCTGTAGTTTGTTCACGCCTATTTTGTGTCTTTGAGTTAAGAAATTTGTTTAAGTGCAAATATATATGTGAATGCTAAGGATTTTTGGGTTGCTGTCATATATACATGCTTTTGTCTGTTCATGGGATGTGGGTCATTGTAACAGATTGTTTGTTTAAGTTGATTGTTCATGAGGTTTTATTGTCTTTGTACATAACGCCTCAACTACCTTATGTGGATGATGATGATACTTCAACATCACATGCTGAAACTTTAACATTACATGCTGATACTTTGTCTTTATATGATCAGGATAGTTCTTTGTTACATGCTGATACTTCTTCATTATATGATGGTACTTCACTCTGCGATGATTCTAAAAATAGGGAAGGGTCATCTTGAGATTGAAATACACTAAAATTCAGAACTCATTGATGCCTAACAAGTTTTTAACACTGGGCTTTTTCTCTGTTTCGGAGATTGATCAGATATTACTAAGGTCCACTGAGACTAGTTTAGATCAAGATACTCAACAAATAATACCACTTGATTATGTGTTGTCTTTTAACAGAGTCATTTTATATTTAAAGAAAGCCTGCTTGGGAAAACCATTGGCGCTCCCCATCAGTGCATACAAATCAGGGGGTTCGAGGTACCCCAGGGGATTTTTTGTCCAAAAATGTGCATTTTGAAGTGAACCCAAGTTTATGGCGCTTGGTCAAAGTGGACCGCTAAAAGTATTCATAGCACCTAAACAAAGACTTCTGTCATTCAGGTTACATCAGATTTATGGGTGGGCTTTCCCTGGAGATCCACGTAAAGGAGTGGGCAATGTAAGCACTAATTTTTTTCAACAGTACAGTTACAGCTAGAATCAGTTTCAACAGCGCACGTAGTCCCTAGCATCTGACTTCATGTAAGATATTGCAATCTGGAGGACGCAATGCTCTATCCTTTGCATGTAGTTTTACAATAATTTTATGAAAATGGAAATTCGATCATATGTAGATCAATAGATGAAATATTGTAAAATACGGGATCCCCCCCCCCCCCCCCCCCCCCCCCGCATTTCCTATTTTATATTTACTTGTTGACTTGTTGTGATTGAGGGGTAGGTCTGCCACCACCACCACCACCCCCCCACCCCCCCTAAATAAAAGATAGTTTGTGCGAAGCGCTGGGATCTAATGGATAATTGTTCATGCTCTGGTTTCCTTAAGAAAGAAAGTAAAATCGCTATTTAATGGCGTAGAATGCCCAATCCAAAGGGGGTGAAATAAATTTGAAGGCGCCTGCCTGCAGAATTAAAACAATCAACCTACAACATAAAACGTACTCATAAAATTGGCATCCAATTTGAAGGCGCCTAAACAAAGACGAGTTACAATAAGGGGACTATGGAGTTGTTTGACACAGAGAGATTTCGGCGCAAGTTCCAACAAATATAATGAAAGTGATGGTGTCCCCATTCCCTCCAGCATCCAGTTCAGCTGAATGGCACAAGCCCTAGTATTGGGAATATAGGTTTTGATAATAACCAATGGGGTGTCCATATTTATATAAGGCAATAAGCATAAAAGAAGCTTGTTTAAATTGTTGGGTACAATGTAGCTTGAATTTAGTCTATTCTCTCCTTAGTAATATCCCTGAGTTTTACCGAATCACGATCCTGCTGCTTATAGCGAATTTAGAATCACCGCATACTGTAATACCATCATTTTATGAAATATCAGCATGTATTAGTGAAAGCATATAGTGAATAAGTATCATCATATAATAAAAAATTATCAGCATGTAATGATAATTGATAAATTATCATATAATGAAGAAGTATCAGCATGTAATGTTGATGTATCAGCATGTAATGTTGATCAATGATCAACATGAAATGTTGAACTATCAGCATATTATGGGCATTATCTACATAAGGCAGTTGAGGTGTTCCATATCTTTGAGTTTCATTTGTGTTTACATGTATATGTATATATATGTGAATGCTTATAGTTCTAAGGTTGCTATAGTAATACAGTGGACCCCGCTTAATATAATAGTTATTTTGTCAGGAAAAATTATTATATTAACCGGACTATAATAATAAGCGTACCCAGCTAAATTCAATGTGTACAAGTATGCTAAGTGCCTATTCACGTCATGTATTATTACTATCTATTTCTAGATGATGTAATGACCACAATAATTGATGATTTCTTCTAAAACTTTACTTTTTATGCTTCATAAAAGTTAATTTCATGAATTAAGTTTACTATTACAAGCTTGGAAAATTTCAAGATCCACCAATATGCTTCCGATAAGTTGACATGCTTTCATTTTGTTTTCTTCCTGTACTTCCGGTTTTGACTAAATCTAATAAGGCATTAATGAGACAATTCGTTTTTAATAACTTCTTTCATTAAAAATCAAATAAACCACAAAGTTATGCAGAATTTTCTTATTTTCTTTGATTTATTTAGCCCATTCTTCCTATAAAACAGAGGCATATTAAAAAAAGACTTTGTCACTACTTCACTGCAGTACAAATCGTCAAATGGAACATCATGTACCATATGCTAAGCCATGTAAAATGTCCCATTTGTTATAAATTTATTTACAAAAACATAAGGCATTCACTTATTCAAACTGTAAAAAACCTCAATAATACAGCGATGTCACTTGTTAGGTGCATAGGTAAAGTACCCAAGCCACGTGCAGTGAGGCGTGACTAATCCCGTCTGGCCAGCACAGTCGGTAAATTTCAAAGTGATTTGGGAAGTCAGAGTGTTTATACAAGCTTTTCATGGGGGGCTAGCTCGAGAAAAAGGTGTGAAACTCAATTGACAGGCATGATCTTTCTATTATATTAAGCGGGGTCCACTATTTAAGCTACTATAATAACCGATGTAAAACACAATGATTTATTAAGAAATGGTTTTGTGTTTTGAAAAACTATTATATTAACCGAACTATAATATTAAACAGGTATTATACTAAGCGGGGTCCTCTGTACATGTTTGTGTCTGTTCATGGATTGTGGGTCACTGTCATATATACATGTTTGTGTCTGTTCATGGATTGTGTATCACTGTCATATATATACATGTTTGTGTCTGTTCATGGATTGTGGGTCACTGTCATATATACATGTTTGTGTCTGTTCATGGATTGTGGGTCACTGTCATATATACATGTTTGTGTCTGTTCATGGATTGTGGGTCACTGTCATATATATACATGTTTGTGTCTGTTCATGGATTGTGTATCACTGTCATATATATACATGTTTGTGTCTGTTCATGGATTGTGGGTCACTATCGTAGGTTAATTGTTGTATTATTTCTCCTGTACCAGGTAGTTTGTTCATGACTTTTTTGTGTCTTTGAGTTTAGACATTTGTTTATATGCAAATATTTTAAAGGGGCACTGTCATGATTTTGGTCAAATTTTGTTTTTCTGTTTTCATTATTTACAATGCTTTAGGATATATTACTAATGATCAAATGAAATTTGAGAGTCAGTCATTGAGTTACAAGCAAGATACAGAGCTCACAATTCTTTGTCATGTAAACCAGGCTTGTGCCCTATTTTTATTTACATAGGTTCAATATACAAGTCTTTTTCAAGCTGATTTGTCTATCTTTTTATTCATTTTAAGAATAAATAAACAGTTCCTAACATTTAACACATTCATTTTAGGTCTATAACTGGAATTTTTGCTTCAACATTCAAAATTTAAACAAAAGATTTGTTTACATAGCAAAGTAATTTCTTATTTAATTTTGGTCTCAAGCATTTTGATATTAGTATGATAGAATGCTGGAGAAAATTGTATCTAATTTGTTTGATGAATTATTGAACTGTATATACATGTTTGTGTCTGTTCATGGATTGTGGGTCATTGTCATGTATATACATTTATTGTTTGTATCTGTTCATGGATTGTGGGTCATTGTCGTATATTTACATCTACAAACTTTAAGTATACTTTCCTCGATTTCTTACGGAAGGTTATACCGTAAATCTGGAAATTTTTACCGTAGATAAATTTTTAGCAAATTTGCGCGTGCTCTGCATTTGCAAAAAAATTTTTCCTAAAAACTAATCAACAATAAAAAAAAAAATAAATAAAAATTTTGTCGAAGGCTGGTCTCTACTCCTTACTATATGAACAGGTGTCCGTAAGTAGTAGTCATTAAAAAAAAAAACCTGTTTATATAGCCAGGTAATTACCCCCTAGCTATAACCAGCGTGTGGAGAAGGGCTTTACTCAAAATCGGTGTCTTCGATTGACTGACAGCCTCAGGTCTATCTTAAGTGTACATGTATACTGATGACACTGCATGCATGCATGATTTATTCATACATGTGATATGTACCGGCGTTACGCAGAATGTAGCAGGATTTTTTTTTACCCCATTCACAGTGTACCGACGGGACACCAAAATTCACGGAATTTGAAAATTTGTACAGTATTTTGAATTTCTCGATGAATACCGCCATTTTCCTCTCATTCTCGCTCGCTCGACACAGGAAAACATCACCTGTGTTTGACACGTGACCCTCCGATACTTGTGTAGTGTACACAAACCGTCGCATATGAAGGTGTGAACTGCTAATTGGGATAATTATCTCGCTATAAATCCATATCAAGATACCCCTTTAGGTAGTTTTGCTGCATTTGCTGCTGTTATTGTATATATCGGTAAATTGAACAAGATATAAATTGAAGACATCAACTCTCACATGATACTATATGAAGTTGGTAAACATATACGATTCTCGAGAAAATTAGAGGCGGCGGTAATATACGATATCCGAAAATTAGCTAACATTGTGCATGTCAATATGTGTCACATTTAATATTTGAATGCTTTTTATTTTTAGCGCCGATGACAATTCGCAAAAATTTAAAACGTAAAAATTAATCTATAGCTTTATGACTCGGATTCGCAAAAATTAATCGACGTAAAAATTTCCAGATTTACGGTAGTTAATTCATAGCTCTATAGAAACAGCCAGACTGAAATCTACATGCCCCATTTATCTATTGGTCGAAATCTACAGCGGCTGAAAGTGACAGGACTCAAATTAACACGCCCTGTTTATCGATTGGTCTGAACCTACAGCGACCTAAGTAAAATTACGGACTGCATAAAATAATCATGATGATACCAGACTCAAAGTCTCACAGGAGACGATTTGGCTGTTTCTTTTAGCTAACGTACATGTGTACGTTAAGAGTAATTTAGTAAATTTTACTAACTTTTCATATTCAATTTATTAATTAGTTAAAGAAAGATGTTAATATAAACAATAAAATGCTTTCTTTGATGATTCATGCAGGTTATGAAGGTAGCGATCAATTTTGCAGGAAAAATTTACATAACCTGCTAACGCGGGTTATGTATTTTTCCTGCAATGTCGCTACCTTCATATCTCGAATGAATCACCATAGAAAGCATTTTATTGTTTAAATATACATGTTGCCGTCGATCTGTTCATGGATTTTGGGTCATTGTTGTAGATTTTTTATTTTAACATTTTTCAGTTGATTGTTCATGAGTTTTTATGTTTTTGAGTTTACTCAATAAATATTTGCTTTAACGGCATATTGAACAACATGTAACTTCCAAATAAAATGACTTGCTTATGGAAAGGAACGATATGATTAACATAATAGGATAAACAGAAAAACCGTGAAGTTAAATGATAAACTTTCTAGGATTAACACTCGGTACTACTGGATTTGTGCATGATGATAGATCTGTATGCTTGATCGATAGGTCTGATAAATGATATGATAGTATAAGATTGTAAAAAATATTGATGCGGGTACCATATATATATGTTTATATCTGTTCATGGATTGTGGGTCACTATCATATATTGTTTGTTTAAACATTTTATGACTTTTGACTTATCTATCATTATGTCCAATGAAAATGATTTTTTTCTCATCACTGCTATCCCTCTATAAACCTTATATAAGGCCTAAACATCTAAACAATTGAAAGTTTTTCGCTGTAGAGGTCTCACCTGTGAGGACATACACCTTGCCTTGCCGTCCTACTCAGTCGCAATGAAATAATCAAATTTATGCATTTTTTTCAAGCAAGAAGAATACTAACATCAATTAAACAGGTTAATGCATTATTTACCAACAGTATATGAACATAAAATAAGAAATAAATACATACAAACCAAAGACTAAAGAAAGAATACTATATGGCAACAAGTAACAGTTGTGCAATCGGTTGTAACGAAATCAAATGGTATATATACATAGGTAACTTGTGACGGTGCTTATGTGCGAGCAGTTTTTAGTTTTGATTAATAATGTAAACACCCTAATTTTATCTTTACTCATGGTGTACACGTATTTTTGTTGTAAATAGGAATATATTCCACTGATATCCCAATTGCTAAATGTTTAGGGCTAATTGCCAAATGGTTGTAACTGTCAATGAAATTCTACATTGTAATTAAGTTCCATTTGCGCAGTAAGAATTGTTGAGCAGATGTGCTTTTGATGTATTGAAAAAGTGATAGTTTGTTCATTAATTGATATATTTGTATTCAATTCTTCATCAGCGAAAGAAAGATATATGTATTGTTTCATGTATTTATGAAAGGAATATCTTCTTTGAATTTTTTCTTTCTTTTTTTTAGAAACCAATGTATAAACAGGAAAAGAAAAGTTGCTTTCAATGCAGAAATAGATCAAGGTGTGAATAAAAGTATTTCTAATTAAGTTGGAAAGTGATTTATTCAAGGGGATAAATTGTATGTTAGGGGATTTCTGTGACAATTAGTACTTAAAACATATCCCATTTCACAGACTTTTCAAAAAAAACTGTTATTTAAGGATATGAACAATTCTTCTCATGCAACACAAAGTGATTGTGCACATTTTTTTAAGTTATTGTAAAACATTATTTTAACTTGCATGTACAATTGTAGAATTTAATTCACTGAAACTTACTTATATTTGATTCACAGATTCTATTGAAGAACACAAGGATTATGTCCCAAGTGGTATAGAATCAGTGGATAAACCATCATGCACCACATTACCATCAAAGAAAAAATGGACAATGGAATAGGACATTTGAATTTTACATGGACTTTAAAGATTAAAGTGTACCATGAGAGGCAGAAGCACTGAAAGTAAAAAACAAATGCAAATTTCTTGCTGATAGAAGTATTCATCAGAAAAAGAGTAAAATGCAACATATGCTGAGACTTAAATGAGTTAACAAATTTAGGACGTTTGGTCTTGCAGTAAAAAATGATTGTGATAAACCCTTTAAATTTGAACTGTAATTGGAAGATTATCTCCTCATGAAATACCCTGGACTTATTTATAAACAAGAGTCGTCTGTATGCTTCATGTTTTAGATTGAAGATTGAATGTGTATGTGTTATATCTGTATTACTCTCACTGCTTCCATCTGCAACATGTGTACCTGTGGTGTAACCTCATGGTTTAGTTTTTATTCGTTTTAAAATCTTAATATCAGCAATAAGATGTTGTAATTTCTTATATGTTACTTTTATGTTTAAGGTTAAGTGAACATGATTGAAATATGTATTGGATATATTTTAAAAGTATATTACAATGTAATTTAGAATACTTATAGTTTAAAAGGACAATCATATTAATATCTAATATTTACATGTAGTGTATATTTCCCCTTATGTTTGCAGAGGACATCTGTGACGTTCAATTTCTCATGACACCTCTGGGTTTTAGCTCTGCTGGCCATAGACCAGAAGAGTGTATGCGATGATCTGTTTGTGTAGCTTTCTGTTTGTCTCTCTGTGAACAATTTTCAAATGCTACTACTATTACAGCTATCAAGAATGTTCACATATATATACATGTCTTGTGTTTGAAATCATGCATGACACATTTTTCTAACTTTGAGAAATAAAATATAATCTTTAACTGACAAAAGTGTTCCCTTATTAATGTTGTTTTACCTCTGCAAATAAAGGTATTATGGTATAAAGGATTTACTTTGTCTGTCTGTTAATCTGTGTGTCTACATTACAAGTGTTGAGGATGGATTGCTATGCCATAGCAATATTTTTGGTGGGGGTTATGCATTTGCCGCTGCCTTTATTTGACACAGAGATGGTCATGGTCATGTAGGGATTCGTCATGACCTAGATGTGGTAGTACATGGACAAGGTGACAAGGAAAATAATGATTTAGGGTATTACCTTAATACAAAGTCACAAGGAAAAGCGTATAGGACATTTTGATGTGGCCTAAGCTATAACCGAGATAAGTTGTTCACACCTTAATTTTTACAAGTAGTTTCAAACCAATGGCATTTGCCACTTTAGGCGTCAATGATTTTAGTGAAGAGGTTTTCTGGTCTGTTACCATATTCTCTTTGAATATAATTATATAAACCAAACTTAGAAAAACAATGTATTTGAAGACATTTTTTTTTATCTTTGACACCGGTTAAGGACAATGTTTTGATCTATGTTCATCTTATCAAAAGGGGTACACAAACCAAACTTCTTCCTGAGGTGCATTAACATATACTAGTATATGATCATTTCAAAGCATGCTTTGTATGCTGCTTCTGACTTAAATTACATAAGTCTGTGATTCATAAGCACAGTATCTATATCTTTTTATTTCAAGGGGTTTACAAAGCAAATTTCTTCAGTGCATCACTGGCTGCTCTGTTCAATGCATTACATGTAGTAAAAAAATCTGCCACCTTTTCAGGAATGCCCCATACTATGCACTGTTGCCATTAGGAAACGTTAGTAATTCTTCGGTTACTTTTATAAAACAAATTCCCTTAAAAAAGCCTATATATATAAGTCTGATAAAATGATATTTTGTATTTTGTGCTCCTATACAAATCATATTCAGCTGTATGCTATATTTCATTGTTTTTGCACCCATACATGGTTTGTGGGATATATCCCATAAAGAATCTATATATATATTGCCATGACATGGTTTGTGGGTTCCTACCCACAAGTATGTTATATATATTATCTACTATATATCACTGTGGGTATGTATACCCACAATGTGGTGACCCACAACGTTATCTATAACTTTGAAACCAAATATGAGTAATCTTTATATTTATCTTATATTTGGCTTCTTCATCAAAAACTATTCCTAAAAATGCGTTTCCTTTTGTAATAAGCCTACTACAAATGCAGGGTCCCATAACCCATGTTTATGGATCATGACCCGCAAACCATGTCAAGTACCTATATATATATATATATATATATATATATATATATATATATATATATATATATATTTATATATATATATATATAAGTAAAGTACCTGTAGTGTATTTGCTCTGTGAAAGATTGAGCATTTTGGAAACAACTTGTTCATCCTCTTTTGATGACCTACTAATTGGAGGCCTATACTTGTTACAGAGCGCTGCAACAATTCTAACATAGTCACCAATGAATAGAATCTGGGAGTTTGGCAAGGTTTTAGCGAAATATTGCCACTGTTTCAAACGTCCATTACATGCTTCGACTACTTATTGAAGTGTGAAAAATACATGTATAAAATAATCTTCTAATATTCAACAATCAGATGTACATTTAAGATTCAATTTGAATTATATGTGTTTATGAAGATTGTTTAATGTTTTGAAATGTATTCAATAGTGTAATTACATAGGTATATTATTTCTAAAATAATATGTATGTACTAGTACCTTTGTCAATACTCTTGATAAGTTAGAATCAAGAGTTGAGAGATGCTTGTCTCCCCATTTCATGAATGCTGGCATCTCTAACTTTATCCTTACATCTTCCAGAACATCCTGGGCATCTCTAAAGCAGGAAAAAACACATCCTCCTCTTAAAGCCAGTTCCTGAGTTCCTCAGCATTATGGTAAATCATGTGCTTCAGAATGCTGGCATCATTGTTCTTGCTGTCAGCTAGATAAGGGCCAAGAACTGACACTATGTATCCAGTCGTTGTTACTACCATATTGGGTTTCACAAGAGGCCCGTGTTTGTGGATGCTATAAGATCTACGTGCAAAAGCAAAATTTGGAATTTTCTGGATGTAGACATATGTTCCATCAAGAACCAAAATTGCCGGATTTGATGTAACATCATCAGTCATGAGATTCCTGGCTAGTTGTCGGGTGTTGTTTTGGATCACTTCCTCACGTGTTATGTGGTTAAACCCAAGATTGTGTGTCACAAAGTCTCGCATGAGTAATGTTCGTGCAGAAACTGTAGCTTGGCGTACCTTGAATATATAAGGAATGAACTCAATGTCTACCCAACTTATACGAGTATAACCTGATTTGGGGCAGTTTACGCTTTATAATCCGCGAAGCGGATTATAAAAAAGCGTACATTGCGCCAACCCAGGTTATACGAGTATAACTTGGGTAGATCTTGAGTTCATTCCTTAGAATGTAGTTTTAAATTTCTGTTAGAACAAGGAACGTTATTGGCCGAAATATGCCGTGTTTTAAATATGCACAGCAAAAACCATTTTAAAAATGCTTGAATTTTTCAAATCCAATGATATATAACTTATATGTGTGACTTGAACATATTCACCATTAAATTCACGCTGAAAACTGTTCCGTTTTTAGCAAGACGTCGAAATTTTAAACGCGACGTCATGCATATTTACGCGAGAAATTGCTGATTTGCTGTTGATCTGTGTTGTAAAAACATATCCGGCACGAGGTTCGGGCTTGTGAACCGCAAATCACAAGTTTAAATCAGCATGCGGCCTATTTCATTAAAATTTTGAAATTATAAGTGTTTAAATACAAAATTGTATATATTTTCGCCTATTTGACTTACATGTATATACTTCTAATGCATTATGCTACATTGTGTCTTTTATAATATTTTCTGTTGATTTGAGAAACTATTCCAAGGTGTAGTGAGTCACCTAAACACAAGTACGTACCTTACGACTTCCATCGGTAACTCACCAAAGTACAGGAAGCAAAGAAGAGTTTCTAAAGCTTTTATTACCTTTCTGATCACAATTTTTAATTTTAAAAGCATGACCAATGAACTCGATGAAGGTAAGATAAAAGGGGGGAGGGGGTCCTCGACTGTCAGCAAGTTTGATAAGCAACCTCAATTAAAAAATATCATTAATGGAGAAGAAATGGAAATGGGAATGATTGGACTGGACTTGAAAGATGTTTAAAACAAATTGGATCTGTACATATTTCACAATATTGTTTGCACACACGTATACACTCAGAGAGAGAGAGAGAGAGAGAGAGAGAGAGAGAGTGCACACACACACACACACACACACACACACACACACAGCTTTGTCATAATCAGAAAGTAAAATACTTTGTTGATACATTTTATTAAAGATAGTTATAAATAAATGTTAAATTTGCCACAGTGAGAAGCACGAATCTTGCCATTTGTTGTTTACAAGAGCTCCAGTTGGGGTAGCATCGGTGTGGGTACGAATAGAGACATTGTCATTTTCATACAGTATCAACACTGCTAATCCAGTCGTGGACTGAGATGCGCCATTACCGGTACTCGAGGGATCTGTACGACCTCTTGGTTCACCATTGACAACCAGTTCCAAAGGAATATTACCGACAGCAGGAGTTACCCAAGTTATTACATAATATCCCGTGAACGGAATACTATAAGTTCCAGTAGATCGAGTATATCTGTCCTGTGTGTCTGTTAAAACGTTATTGAAAAGCAAGATTTGGTTTCGTCCTAGGTAGTTTACATCACTTGTGAAACACGTATGGAATGCAACTGTAGTTGCTGAAGTTCTTGGTTGTGCTTTCACTGTAAAACAAAACAATACATTATATGCCCAAACATGTGCTTATTTTTGAAGTTTTAAAGGTTGTCAGAAATGGAAGCATTTTTTTGGTCCGCTACATTATATATGAATCCGCAATTCTATTTTAATTTGCTATTAAAGCTTGTGGCTGGTCTTTTTTTAAAGCATTTACGTTCGGTACTATTCACACCATATGGCTCATCTCATAAAATAGAGACACCTACACTTCTACTACTACTACTACTACTAACTAAATGAAATACAAATGAAAAGAATTTAAAAAATGTGATAGTCACCCTGTGGCATGAATAAGATAAAAATTTTATAAGACCTCCAGGTTACTTAATGAAATTCATCTTGATTTTTTTAAATAACTGTAGAAGAAAAAGCACACTTTGCTTTCTTTAACTGTGATTAGCTCTTACACATTAAAAGAAATGAAGCGTTTAACATGAAAATACCTGTATGTAATTCGATGTAATATGATGTATTTCCTCGAGTCTCGATAATGTCGTTAACCGTCCTTCGTAAATCACCAATGACTGAAATGAAATATTTTCATGGTTATTTTGAATTTTGTTTTCCAGATTTATCAACTGTTTAAACAATTCTTTTAACTCTTACAGTATGGTGTGAACACTAGGCATATTTATATATCAATTTTACCTTGGTCCTTATTTAGATTTTCTCTTTTCAAATTCTCGACTTCTTTTTTGAGATTTTTAACCCGTTCATTGGTTTCATCTGTCTGCCGGTAAAATGCCGCCTTCAACAAGGAGACTTCATCTTCCAATGCCTCCAGAGAAGCCCAAGACTGAGATACAAAACCTAAAATCAAAAACGACACAAGCCAAGCACTAAACATGGCGGTCCTTTGTATAACGTAATTGATAATTCTAAGTAAATGCTTTCTTATCTTTCTACAGATTGACACGAGAATTATGTTGTGCATGTTGGTGTCTTACATGCAACTGTTGTTCGTTTGTTGAAAAATACTAGTATTTGTTATTGATTGTTATGTAACGAAACTCGTCGTAAAATTTTCACATATAAGCAATTAAATAAATGGTATGTTTAACGAGAGACCCAAAGGCATTGGGCCATCATTAAAAATATCTTTGTTTCCCCTAACCCGACCCTAAATTTTGAAGTTGGGTAGGTAGGTAGGTAAATAATTTTTTTTTTCTGCCAGGGCATAATTAAAATTACATTATAAATTAAAAATGGAAAAACAATCAATTCTTTAATTAATTACAAAACTAAAAAAAATTGATCAGTTGTAAAACAAATTGTAATACTTGTACTAATGGAATGTAAAACAAATTTAATATCGAATTCACAATTTGATATTGTTTATCTTAAATTTTAACATGTTTGATTCAATGACTAGATGTGCAAGAATAGATTCATTATCATTTGTATGTTGATGTACATGTTAATCTATATTTAAATATCATTTAAATGATAATGTACATACTTCAAAGTATCAATTAATTTTTCAAAATTTGGTTTATGTACAATGTCTAAAAGTATATTAAAACAATAATATTTGACAAACTTAACGTAATGTAATAAATGTAAATGTTTGTTAATAAGTCATATTTAATGATTCTAGTTACTATAATATCAAGTTTACACTTCCTTCTTTAAAAAGGAAAAAGGTGTCTATACAAAGAAATATTAACCGAAATTTGAACATAATGTCAGGGAAGAAAACAATATTTAGATAATAAAGATTTTTGTGAATTTACCCAATTTCACTTTATTTATAGTAATTACCAAAACCAACTTTTGTTTCGGTTTATTTGAAATTTGATGAATTTAAGAGAACTGTTTAAATTTTTCACAACATAAAGAGTCTTTCATATAACAGGTACCAACCTATTTTTTGGGAGACTAATTTCTTCCTAACAGAAAAGTGGGGAGAAGTTTGAGAAATCAGGGAGACTGTCATTATTTGATACAGCATAACCTACAGAAATGATGATATACACAGATTCAACCTTAATTAAAATTGGATTAGAATTTAAGCAAGTCAATAAAAATTAAAACAACTTCTAAAAGTTTAAAAAACTTATCCAATCTATTAAATTCAATTAATTTGATTGTAATTTTATTCATACAACTTATAGATGAAATGTTTTGTTATTGTGTTCATGGTGTTAGCTACATGACAAATAAAACCAGTCTCTGTACTTCTGTGTATTTTGGAGGTATAAGTCCAACAATTTGACCCAATTACAACCATTGTTTAGAGGATCATTTTAATTTTTAAGATAACTGTAGGCAGATTTTAGCATTAATTTGGCAAAGTTATTAACTAATTACAAGTTACCAACTAATTGACATATCAACAGTAAAAGTAGTAAACATCAGTTGTAATTTTCAATACACAGTAGGCTATATGTTGCAGCACCCGTATTCATATTGTAACCCATAAAAGATAAGACAATCGCAAATTTTTAACATGATCACAACAGTGGTTAACTGAGGCTATGGAAACGTTTGGGGTTAATTTACACGATCTTGAACTCAGAATACAAGGCGACTTCAACTTCTCTTTCGGAGAAAATTCTGGCGAAGTTACCGATCATAAAGCGAGTATTCCGCCCATGTTGATGATCAAGGCTAACAAAATGATTGTAATACGAAAAAATGTGGGTCTCCTAAAACGAATTTAGATAAAATTAAGTTTCTTTAAAAAAAAAATCTCTATTCAATGTGGTTAAAAAAATAATTCAGTCGGCGGGATTTAATTGGGTCGGTCGCGTTAGGGAAAACATAAATAATTTTAATTTTGGCCTTGACGGCTACCGATACCATATTCCATGAATGGACCTGTCCTGGTACCCCATGTTTGCATGTAAAGCTTTATTTTATAGTCTAACCTCTAATCCGAAACTCTTCAGACTGTTACCCTCACATTTACTATTTGCAAGCATCAGTTTATATAGGGGCAGGGGAAGAGGCAGAGGAATATCGTATTACATGTATCTACGGCACTTGTCAATGACAAAAAAAACCGTTTGTCCCCAACGCTGTTTTGAGATTTAAGGAGGTTGGGTCATTCGATCAGAAGTCTTTAAGTTTTTTTCTAAAGTATTTTTTAAAATCTACATACATAGCTAAACCAAAATTCAAAACAAAATGTTGGGGTCTATATGCTCCTTTTGGTGCTACAGTGTATTTAATATGACCTTTCTGCACTGAAAGTGCAAATTGCACATAAATCGCTTTTTCCTCAATAATTTGTAATCGGAATAAACCATGACAATAAAAACAAATTTATATTATTTAAAATTAATGAAATTAAAATAATAATCATAAAGAAAAAGTTTGCAATTTCTTCACCTAATTGATATTTTGACCTTTTTGCACTGATAAAACGCTGTTTGTATCCATTAACAATTCAACATGCAATAAAATTATTTAAAAGCCTCAAACTTTTTCTCAAATTTTAATAGACTTGTCAAAAATATGTTACAAATTCAGAAAATAAAACCAAAAGTATGGGTCTATGATGTAAATTTTGAGATATGCATGAAATAAGCTAATTTTAGGCAAAAAATGGAGTTCATTTTTTCTTGACTTTTATGAAATATTCGTTAAATGTGCCAATATACGTCGATAGAAATATTGAAATATTGTTAAAATATGTTTTTTGTAACAACACGAAGATAACCCAATGCATAAACTAGCTGGAAATTTGGTCTGCACTGAAAATAAGGAAGCTAAAATTACAGTACTCTAAAACAACTGAGTTATGAAAAATGTTCCATTTTCTTAAAAACTTCCCGCCACAAAATATAGTCCCTTACTTAACTCTGTAAATATGTAATTTTACCTTAACTATTTTATTCAATATAGTTTATTTGGCATTGTAAAGTAAACATTTACAAGTAGAATTAATATATGACACAGAATTTCCAGACTAGAGGTGACCCAAAATGGCTACCCAAAATCAGAGGAACGAACCTCTTTAAAAGCATTGGCTCACTTCTTTAATTGACGTTGCACTTTCTAATCATCTTCAGCTATAAAAGTAACATTAAGGCAAAGAAATTTAATGCATTTACTATGGACATCCGTGTACAACAAGCTACAAAATCACAATTTTAGAAGATGACATTATGGAAATAATTACAATTGATTTAGTTTATCTCCAACGCCTCTGTAAAAGAACAGAAAAAAATAATAATGTTGAACCTTATATACATTTTCACTATAGGGCGATATTGACCCGCTCATCAATGGACCATGCATATTACAATTTTGATGGAGGGCCTTTTGAACATCTACTGTGGAATTACAGGAAAAGTTCAATATTCAATACAGTTTCACTTTATGACCGTATTAGCCCCAACTACCTGCCTGATCCCCTGAGCCAAGTACCATGTTTTTGTAATTTAGGAAGAGAGCTTCGTGATCATTATACATGTAATCATGCATCTAGTTTTTCTCAAACATATATGGGTTGGAGTAAAGATGGTTTAATACATGTTAATAAAAATGTCATGTTGGCCCCATCCTAGCGTTTGAATCCCTGATCTAGGGGCCATAAATTTCACAATTTTTGGTAGAGGGTTTCATTTACACAGCATAACCGTGCATAATTTTTTCCCCACATGTGTAGGAAAGAGAATAAGAATTTGGAAAATTTAGACTTTTGCATATTCGTCCCAGCCCATGAAACCATAGGGTGGTAGGTCGTAGATTTTAAATTTTAGATTCCTCTCGACCTAGAAATGTTTTAAATCAGAATTGTAACAATAAACATTGTATTTGTCAAAAAGTAATGCATCAAAATTGTTATTGGACGACACAAGAAGACCAATGGCAATAGGTCACCTAAGTGATCCCGGTAACTTAACAAAGCATAACTCAGTTTGCCTACTAAATGCCCAGTACCGGAGAAAATACTTATACAGAGATGTTCCAAATTTACTATGTGGCGAAAAAGCCCTGCCCTAATACCATTACTTCTGACATAGCGAATATTTCACAAGTTTGATAGACATTCTTGCTCATCCTAAACATGCACGTAGTTTTCATACTAAATACACAGTTGTTGAGATAATATTTTAACAATAACACATATCGTCCATAGTAGTACCATAATAATACGTGCTCCAAACTAGCAAACAAAATATTAACAAAAAACATGTCACGAGTGTCGTTTACATAATAAAGACTTTAAAACTTCTGATCTCGTTTAAAACATGACTTTCAAATGTTCGTTGGCTATTTAAATAACTGTTGAGCATGTTATCCTTTAATATGGTACTTTTCCGCCCAAATCGTTACAATGTCCTTTTAACAGTTTTTACAGTTTTGTATGATAATTATCTTTAATAGTAACCATTGCACTTATAGGTAACATAGGATTACATCTGCAAAAATACATGAATAATAAGGAACACAAAAGTTATATCAGCTAGACCTATCCTAGAGACAAAGAAATCTATTAAACATAAATCACAAGCAAACCAAATCATCAACGTTTCGTTTTTTTTCCCTATTATGACATTTCCCCGACTGTGACATTATATTAATAGTGCCTGCTTGGGAGGGTACAAGTTGAAATTGACACCCAGAGAAAACTTTCAACTGGTACCCTCCCAAACAGGCACTATTTATTTTATTATACTGAATGTCTTAATTCTAGAGAAAATTTTACTGCTTTTATATAGAAAAGACTTGAGTTCCACGGCGAACCGTAAGCGCATAATTTACGTGCATGTAACAATTCGTTCTATCGGCCCGTTGCCAAGTGTGTTGCTAACGCTGAGGGTAAGAGAACGGATTGTCAACTGCGTCTAAACCAATCAGATTTCAGTATTTAACATGAAAGTATAATAATAAATTTAACCTCGATTATGACATGCCCAGTTGTGACATGGATCACACGGTGGGTGCGACTGGTCAACAGAGGATGCTTACTCCTCCTCAGCACCTGATCCCAACTCTATCTTTTTAGAGGTCCGTGTTGCTTTGCTTTAAATTCGTATTTCGCTTTGTGAATTGTTTAGATGGTTGAAAGTTTGTTATTGTCATTTTTTCACTATAAAATTACAGGACATCAAAATTTTGGAGTGTATTTCAAAAGTGTGCACTTTAAACATGTAAAAAGCTAAAAGGGAGTTCCCTATAAACTTTTTCAAAGTTAATGCTATTTTTTAAGCATACTTTTAAACGATTCTCTAAATTTATCTTTAAAATAATATATTGATACTTTTCAAATGATTACTTTCGAATTAACTGGTCTATGCAAGGATAGGTGGTTGCGTCCCTGGTAGATTTCTTCAAATGAAGGGCAATAAACTCTGTATTTACAACGGGAGTTATCTATGCATTAAATATAACTATCTAACAATTATAAAAATACCTTATTTAGCTGTCATTAATTATAGTCAATGGTAATATTTAATAAATATTCAAGTTTGAATAACTATAGGACTGATTTAAAACAAAAATAAATATTTTCAGGCAAAAACTCGCATTTTATTTTTAAAATTCAAAATTCGCTATCTATGAATGGTAACGTTTTGATGTTTATAATTTGACAAATATCTGTTTTGTGGATTCGATTTTCAGATTAATAATATGGCAAATTATTAAGTTAGGAAATACTGTACCAGTATTAAGAGCTATAAAATTCACAAGATATGCAAACGTTTACTTTGTACATGTACTATGCAGATTAAGATATCCATTATAAATGTGAATTACTTCAAATATGTTTGAAAGAGGAATAAACATCGCCATTTTGAGATTTTAATTATATGAATAAATTGTAAATAGCCTTTGTCATTTGTAAAACTGAGCACAGAGAGTGCAAACTTTTAACGCTGATTGTGAACAAACTATACATAGATTTCAAATCGCCGCATGCAATCAATAGTTTATTTCGTTAACTGTTATTACCATATGGTCTGTAGCTTGAATTTTTTCATTAAAGATATGCACGAAGCCTTTGAAATAATCTCATATTATCCTCAAAATATGGAGAGTAATTTTACACGCAATGCAGTGCGGCTTTCCATATATGGTAAAAAAAAAATTTAGCGCCATCTTATTAATGTCCGAATGTTTACACACAAATAAGTGTATGTAGACTAATTTATAGCCTCTATTCTTTGTGTTTAATTTGATACTCATAATTCAGCTCTTAACTTAAAATTGGTCATGATGTTTCAATCACATTTGATTGTAATTTTGTCATTAAATCATTATTACTATTTTCCTGAATGATAATGAAGTATGTTGTTGTTTTCGTACTTCCCGAAAAGATGATTTTACAAAATATTTTTTAAAGCATTATCTAACTTTAGCGTCATCAATGGCGCAAGACGTTGACTATGATATTCCTTCTTACAGCCTGTCCTTCGACTATCTACCTCATAAGAGAGGCATATGTTTTCATTAAACTTTAAGGCATCTTGTTAACTCCCTTTAACTTTCAGTGAACATTATAACAATTCCAATAACCTTTTCATGTGATTTGTATTAGTCAATGCAAAGGTGCGTGGTATACGTTTTCGCATGTACGGTGTCGCAGTTTCTTAGCTAGAGAGACGAACAATAAAAATCAACAATAGAATTCCTTCGTTTTTCAACACTTGTAAAAAGTTCATCTAAAATTGTTTTAAAATATTGTAACGTTTGGAGAACTTAAATTTTTTAACTGTGTAATTTATCCCACAATAAAGCCAGACTCTTATTTATGATGCGGCGATATCATACATGTTTTACATGGCTGTTTTAAACCTGCTTATTTGCCTTAAGATTTTAACCTTATCGATTTCCATACGATATTAATTGCTATATTCAATGTTAATAATAATGTTTTATTAGGCGTGTGAAGTGAAATACAGAGATGATTTAACGTTTGGCAAAATTAAAGTCTTGGCAACTGTAACTGTACCAAATTATCTAAGGATTCTTCTGTTCCCCTCCATAATAAGAGAATAGAATTTAGGTAGTGGCAAAGTGTCTATTTTTTTACGATTTTTTCTAACTCTTCAGAGAATGCAATTCCTAATAGATGAAAGAGTTTGTGCAACCCCAACTAAGTTTCCTTCGCGTATAATGGAAGACTTTAGCTGAAAATGTTCGATCTTGTGTGCTTGGGTGAGTCCCTGTCGTGTACCACAACTCAGGAATGCCATTTAGGAAATGTAGTGCCATCTGACGTCACCAGTAAATAAAAATATGAAGTAAGAAAAAGTTAATTAAGAAGTTAAGCGTATTAGAATATCCAATTATTAAATTGATACGTGGTATTTTAGTAAGACAAATATGTTATATCGCAATTCAAAAAAGGGATTTTATTAAAAGACTTCCTTGATAAAAACCAGCAGATGCAAATAATGTTATTTTTTTCTGAAATGTTTCATACCTATATATGGATACATGTATATATACATATAAAAAACCCCCGATTATGTTAAAATGCAGATCGACTGGATTCATCGATGTATAAATATGTATCTGTACATGTATGTATTTACATGAAGGATTTTACAAAGGAAGCTCGCTCCAAGACCTGTTAAGCAGAGCGAGCACCTGCTAACATTCCTTATCGCTATAAGAGAATGTTCTCGAGCATCCGCCCCACTGAACATATATCAGGATGAACCGAATTCCGGACTCGCCATTTTGAACCAAAGAGGTTAGTTTTACGTTTTTATACTGTTTGTGTTAACTTTATATTGTTATCCTGTTTGTGTTCAACAAACTAGCCCGTTCCTACATTTCCATATCAATTTTAGGTAGTGCTAAATACTGTTCTTGAATATAATAAATGACGTCATTTAGCTAACCTTTATCTACATTATTCGGGCTCCAAATAAATGTGTGATTCCTTATAAAGCTTTGTACAAAGTTTGATAAAATATTGGTCAATGCCTCTAAAACAAATGATAATGTTAAAAGTTTTCACAGAAGCGGTCAGAAGAGCTAACTGCAGCTTAGATATGATGGAAAAATATGTGTTGGAAAAAGTGTACGATGACATTAAATGAAGCCGTCGGTTTATATCTGAGTTAGGTTTTTCGAATCTTGTTTGAAAATTATTTTAAATGTCAAAAATGAATAAATCCAAGTAATTTTATATCCGCGTATATAATAATTTTTGCAAATTGAAAGTTTTGATTTGACCGAAAACTGATAATGAATAAAACAAATCTACATTCGACGAAACGTTGATGATTTAAAGAATGCTTAGTTCTGAAGTTATCTTGTATTGTTGTGCACACTTTATAGCATCAACCTTGATCATTAACCTAGGTGATGGCTGCAGACCCTGGCTACAGTCTTCGGGATTTGATAAGATGTAATCTTTGTGAGACTCCGGTACCTCTTCTCCACTTTAAAACCTGTCACAAACAACTATGTAAAGTTTGTTTTGATAAACATATCTTGAATGAATCTAAAGACCTTGAAGTGGAGTTACTTGTATATAACAACTGTGGGGAACCTATTGAAAACTCATTAAGTTCAATAACATTTACAGAATATGAAGGTGATATCCAGCGCAGGAGTTTTAGAGCAATGGTCGTCTGAACAGTTTTTACAAGTTTAAGGGTGTCGCTTTTTACAAATTCAAAAAAACATGAAATTGAAACATTACCTTCTATTTACACAATAGCTTCTATGTCAAATATCCCCACTGAGAAGAATATTCTCTGTGAACCCACTTACCAACAAAAACTGTTTGCAGAAGTCATATTCAGTGATATAGATATCGCAAATAAAGATTTGAAAAGATTTCGAAGAGTATCTTGTTTGAATGATGACAATGTATGGATTTGTGGTGAGAACAACATTTTAAGACTCTAAAACCCGCAAGGAAAACTAGTGAAATCAATTCAAACCAAGTCCGGTAACTGGCCAATGGACATAACGGTGACCCGGAATGGGGATTTAGTATATACTGATTCCATAGATAGAACTGTGAACTTGGTAAATGATAAGGATGATATAGAGCCAGTGATTACACTACAGGGGTGGAAACCTCACTCGGTCTCTGGAAGCTTCATAGGTGGTCTTCTGATAGTCATGGACAGTGATGATAATAATCATGCAAAAGTCATCCATTTCTGTGGGTCTATAGAGATACAAAGCATACAATTCGATGCCGATGGCTTCCCTCTATATTCATCTGGTTCGATAAAGAAAATCAGTGAGAACAGAAACCTGGATGTATGCGTATCTGATTGCGTTGCTGGGCAGTTGTAGTGGTCAATCAGACTGCTAAATTCCGGTTTAGATACAAAGGTATCTACTCTGAAAATAGCTGTAGACCCGGTACCGGACACCTCGTCGAAAGACAACTCATCGAATGCGACAACTCATCGAAAGTCAACTAATCGAAAGTAAAAATCACCGACGCGACATGTCATAGAAAGACAACTCGTTGATGACGACAACTCATCGATATAAATTAAATTAAAATAAAAATCTTAAAACACTTTTCATATTATTTTTCATACTATGGCCAAGTAAGGTAGTAATTTCAACTTTATTTCATCTTTCTTGAGGGGTGGCATAAACGGGTTTCGTGCGCCGATATTTACAAGTTCCTCGCCTCGCTTTGAGATGAGCAAGCCTTAGGTACTGATATAATTGTTAATGTAAATAAAAATAAAGTGCTTTATAATAATTATGTTTTATTTTTCACTTTCGATGACTGTCGATGAGTATCGATGTGTTGTCGTATCCATGAGTTGTCTATTCAACGAGTTGTATTTTCGATGAGCTGTCCATTCTGTGAGTTGTCGCATCGATGATTTTTTTGATGAGTTGTCTTTCGATGAGATGTCATATAGACCCCTGTAGACCATTTAAACCTTTCGGAATCACAACAGACAGCCAGGGTTGGATACTGACATCCGACTGGAATAACCAGATTATCCACCTCCTGGATCGGGACGGAGAGCTGCTAGGCTTCATTGCCTGTGATTTTTTCGACCCATAGTGTGTTTGTGTGGGTAATAGGGACAATCTCTTTGTGACTAGGTATTATGGAGGTAGTGTGATGAAATTCCGGTATATTTGTAATCAAATTGTGTGATATCAATTTTTGGCCGATTATTATTAATTGAACTAGCATATATTTCAGTTTCTTGTCATTTCAAAGTTATAGTTAATTTAGATATAACTTTATTTTACAATGTACTTTTATTTTTTTTTTTTAAATTGTACATTTGCCTTCATTAAATACGACAAAAAGCCCATGCTTTTTATATTAAATTAAACTATGTAGATATAAATGGTATTAGTGTGAAATTTTGAAGATACCATACGTCACCTCTAAAACTTTTTCGCTATCAGGGATGGGGTCAATTACATTCGAAAGTAATTAATTAAATTACAATTACTTGCATAAAACCTTCAATTAAATTACAATTACCATTACAAGGATTTTCAAATGTAATTAATTAAATAACAATTATTTTGCAAATGTAATTCATTAAAATACATTTGAGAAAAATACATTTAATGAATTTATTGAATTGACATGACATTGTACAAATGTCATGAAAAACTAATGATTTAGCTACAGCACATATGTTTACAGTTGCATTTAATACCCATTAACTGTTCAGTATTCATGTCCCCTAACCTATACACCTATCATGTCTACAAGTCTTTTCTTGGAACCTGAAACTCAACATTTATATCCACTAAATTCTTCCTTATAAACACATCTGGAAAACTACCGGTAAAACAGGGGTAAAACACAGATTATAACTGCTATCAAAACACAATTCACACCTATTGGTCTAATGGTCAATTACAGGTACCAACCAAGTGAACACATTTGGCAATAAAAACTTAAAAGCCAAATTGAAGCTATGGCTCAAGGTTAATTAAAAAGCATGACTTCATAGTTTATACACATCAAATAACATTGATTTAATTTGTAAAATAAACAGATAATTTTTTTATTGAACTCAATTATAATAAGAAACATTAATTTTTCAAATATTTAAATAGATTTTCAGGGGAAAGAGATTGAGCATACCATTAAAATTATTTGGTCTCAGACTCTATCAAATTAATAAATATTTGTCACATTGATATTCATAAATTTGGGATCCTTATGATTTGATAGTCATTCATTGAAAAAGTTTATGTTCAAAACGCCATGTATATTTGATAATAAACAAACAATAATATTAATAGTTAATTGTATTTAACAACTCTTCCTAACTTGACCTACAATAGTGTATTTTTGCTTGTTTTATACTGATGTACTATTGGAAGTGGGGGGGGGGGGCAATGGATAGTGGACAGCTTTCTTATTCCTATATATACATCAGTGTGTAATTGAAAGTAATTAAAAAGTAATTGGAATTACATGCCTTTTTTGAAAGTAATTAAATTACCATTACATGTAATTGAAAATATGGTCAATTACACATTACTTTCAATTACATCAAAATTTGTTATTAATTACAGTCAATCACCATAACATTACCATAACATTACCATTACCCCATCCCCGTTCTCTATGTACATGTATGTACTTTTTACTAATATAATATTCAATGAGACCATCATAAGGAATGTTTGAGGATATTTCATTTGGATTGAGGTGGTCTATTTATTGAACATTGAAACTTGAGTCCGCTACATTAGTAAATCAAAGTACTGAAGTACTAACGGGAGTTGATTTTATCGATTATTACTTATTTTAAAATCAACGATATTATTTTGCATGGCAAGTAGTTTCCTATATGTATTTGAATTACGCATATTTTTTATAATATAAATTCTCCAACAGAAATTTCGTGAAAACCCTATATGAAACATGTTGTGTAATATTCAAAGAATTAATTCCATCAAACTACGTATCAGTAATCGAAATAGTTCTGAGAAATTGTATGGATCCAAGCAATATTCAACTCTAGTCTCGTTCAACCAGACTCGACTGTCTCCGTTAATCTCCGACAAGCAAGAGAGACAATCTGCTTGTCGGATATTTACGGAGATAGCCGAGCGTCTGGTTGAAGGCTTTGGTGTAGGAATACATACAATGTACGACTACAAAAATATCTAAATTATTCGAACCATTTAAAATCTGACTATTTACAAGTATCTATAAATAAGTTTCCTTGAAAAACAATGCTTTAAAATACATGAATTTATTGATTATTTTAAAGAACTAAATGTTGTCAGCGGTGTTGATTTGTGCTTAAGTCCAAACACTGTTTCACTTTCGGTTTGCCTGAGTAACTGCATAGGAGAGTTGTTTAAAATCAACTCCCAAAAATAATTATTTTGATGCAACTTTCAATATACCCCAATCAGTCTCTAAATTGTCATTCAAAAATAAAGTTTGAATTTTAATCCAGAATTTATAAATTGCTTGCCTTTCGTTATAGAAAAATATTGTTAGAATAACGTAATTCACTATTCGGTAAAAAAGAACTTAAGAGTTGGTTTTGTTTCGATCTTGTGATAGTCCTTTGATACCTGTATAATCCATTCTAAAGTAATTGGGTTTTTTTCTCTAAAACTTATGGCTGCCATCTCAACTTAGTGTGGTCACATGATATAAAAAAAAACTGTTACATTGATGTTTTTAAGGTCGAAATGAGATTTAAAACCAAGAAATCCTCTATATTAACGCCTTTGCACAGTACTCGCTATCCATTCAATATGGATTTCATGCATTTATTAGACCAATTTGTACCCAGGAATGTCCAGAACTTTGCACCTTTTATTAATCTATTCAATGCAAACAGTTACTGGACCACTCGTAATTGAACAAAAAATGGAGTTTCAAACCATTCGATTTGTTCCTCTACTAATATGAGATGTATACAACGAACGTTATTGAAAACATTCTTTTTCGTATATGAAAAGATAACAGTCAAACATGCTCAATCAAAGCTCTGTGTATCAAAACATTTATGAATAAGAATGATTCTAGACATGCTTACACAAGAATGAATCCTTATTCCTTAAATAATCCAACACCCCATTTTAATGCAAAGGTGCGTGGTATACGTTTTCGCATGTACGGTGTCGCAGTTTCTTAGCTAGAGAGACGAATAATAAAAATCAACAATAGAATTCTTTAATTTTTCAACACTTGTAAAAAGTTCATCTAAAATTGTTTTAAAATATTGTAACGTTTGGAGAACTTAAATTTTTTAACTGTGTAATTTACCCCACAATAAAGCCAGACTCTTTTTTATGATGCGGCGATATCATACATGTTTTACATGGCTGTTTTAAACCTGCTTATTTGCCTTAAGTTTTTAACCTTATCGATTTCCATACGATATTAATTGCTATATTCAATGTTAATAAAAATGTTTTATTAGGCGTGTGAAGTGAAATAAAGAGATGATTTAACTTTTGTCAAAATTAAAGTCTTGGCAACTGTAACTGTACCAAATGACCTAAGGATTCTTCTGTTCCCCTCCATAATAAGAGAATAGAATTTAGGTAGTGGCAAAGTGTCTATTATTTTTACTATTTTTTCTAACTCTACTGAGAATGCTATTCCTAATAGATGAAAATTTGTGCAACCCCAACTAAGTTTCCTTCGCGTATAATGGAAGTCTTTAGCTGAAAACTTTCGATCTTGTTGCTTGGATGAGTCCCTGTCGTGTACCACAACTCTGAAATGCCATTTAGGAAATGTAGCTATCTGACATCAGCAGTAAATAAAAATATGAAGTAAGAAAAAGTTAATTAAGAAGTTAAGCGTATTTGTTGTGTTACACGAATATTCTTGGTACGACTTACTTTTTGTATCAAGAGTTATTCCCCGTTTTTGTATTCTTCAATGTATTTTTGAGTTGTGCACAGAGACGTGCACACATGCCGCAGATGGCTTGAGCAATATTTGTACAAGCGTACCAACAGAGCTGATGATGTAGCCCCACGGTGTAAGTAGTTTTGTGTTTATTAAGGTCTTCCGTTTCCAACGGAAGACCTTACTATTATTGTGCTTGTAAGATTATTCTTATTTTTCTTTTTTTTTTTTTTTCTTCCTAGACGCGAACTTTGAGGCTTCATATCTTGCTCATTTCTGAACGGTTTTTGCTCAAATTTTCAGGGCTTATAGACATTACAAAACACTATCTAAAACATTTCATAAACTTTAAAATTTCTCTTCCGTTAACGAGTTATTCCCCTTTTAAAAATTTTTAGGGCCTTTGGTTTCCAGACAAAGGCTCCGAGACTATGATAGCAGGGAATGGGAATCCAGCGAATTTGAATAACAGAGACATTGAAGTTGTGCACATCGATTTTTGTTTTTCGATTACGTTTGTTATTTAGAAAAAGGTAGGGGGTCAAAAATTAGGATTCTAAAAAGTGCGAAAATTTAGACATATTTTGCTTTGTATCTTTTAAACGAAAAATATTTTGTTAAGACATGTAGAATAAAAGTTGTGCAGAATGTTAAGGGCTTTCATTTGACACCAATAAAAAAGGGCTGGCCCCTAAAATTAAGGGCCAATAGGGCTTGAAAGTTTTTGCTTAATAACTCAAAAACGGTTAGGATTTCGATATGGCTGTCGCTGGAAAAGTTGTTTGTTGGGATCTCATAAAGGTCGTTACAATGTTATTTTGTTGGTGATTTGTGTTGTATGAGTGTACAAAGATGTACATGTTAACATGTACCTCGTTTAATTTGGCAAGTTAACGAAAGTCTATGTGCGTGCAACTGGCATAAAGTTACCACAGAAAGTATGCTGGTTTTTACAGGAAATCTTTTTAAGAATAGATTTTTTTTTTGGAGTTTATGTCAGTTTTGTTAAGTTCTTATAGTGCACAATCCCTAAAACGAGAATCGGAAAACAAAACATTCTTCTTCCTTTGTAGTAAAACACAAACTACGGATTTAAAATAAATCTATGTATTACATTTGAGTTTTCATACAGCGTGCATTTAAAATCTACCTTGAATAAGAGCTGTGTGTGTACCGTTACGTAAGCTATCCCTCACCCGCGGCCTAGAAAATCGGTCACCATGGTCGCGACGGGGCTAACTAGCGGTCAGCGGTTATCTAATACACGAGAGTTGCGTCTCTCATGAGTTTATTTAGCCGCGCACTCTAGAATTGTTTTAGTTTATATACCCGTAAATAAAATACAAGATCTGTTTTAATTTCTTCATGTTATAAGAGTTTGTCCATCTTGCTTTTATTTAATTAAACATTAGAGTGTAAGAAGACGTTCTGAAAATTTATAAAGGCGATATTACTACAAATCGGAAACTTCGTCAGTCTTAAATTAATGGTTGGTTTGTAGGTTTAAAATGTTTATAAATCTGTACAAATATTGTTTTAAATCAACAAACAACCCACAAATATTAAAACTTTTAAATGATGATCATCCCTCGCACATGGCCGAGGAGATCCCGCGCGAGTGCATGTTTCAGACTTTTGTACGAACACAACTATTTTCTTTTATTATGATTTCAACTATGATATTGGTTTAAGATGAAAAGATAAATTTATTTTACATGTACAGTTGATTTAGCAATGATTTATACGATTGCGCACAAGGTAGTTTATTATAAACAAAGTTCCATGTTTCATGTTTGCGGTAGGTGCTGGCACGATAAAAGGTGTCCTGAATTGAGGCATTCGGATTTTTTTTAATTGGCAAAAAGATAATCAGATTTGACGAAAATCATTTTTTGGCGACTTCTTCTTATGTGTAACATTTTCACTTTCCCACCCGTTTGTTTATTCGGTCAGTCTGTGTTAATTCAATCGCAGCGTGCGACCGAAAATATTGTGTCGCTTTGAACAGCGCACACAGCTGAGAACATCTATAGCCCCAGTCGGGTTATGTTTATATGGCTGCAGATAATCAATTGTTATGTAATTGAGTAACAATGTATCGAAGGTTATCGAATATTATTGAGTATCGAAGTGTGCTTTCACTACAGTGGTCAATTGTTAAACAATAAGGCTATTTTTCGAAGTCAATCATCTTCATATTATACATGTAGGTGCGAAATCGTAATCGGATAATGTTGCTAATAAATCAACCTGTTGAACACGCTAAACTTCTACAGATATGAACGGAATAATATATTATACTTAAAAGTTTTAAGTCAAAGGAAAATTGTTCTTGGATTAAGAAGTTATGAAATACGACTACATTATGCAACGCAGTCGGTCGCCATAGAAATCATCAAAGTACTGCAAGTGTCGACAGATTTCTTGTTTTTTTTTAAATACATGTACCATGATAGCTCACTACCAGAGTAAAGCTAGCCAGCACTAACTCCAACGCACTAACAAAAAACAAGTATTCCTTTTAAAGGAATGATCGGCAATAATGATATATTGATAGCTAGAAGCAAACAACATGATCAGTTTGATGTAAAATAATAAAATAAGTACTGTATTTTTACAAAATATAGAATATTTTGAATCTGTACACCATAATTTCATTATTATAAACCGTCAACAAATTTAATTTTTAAATAAATTTGGGAAAAGCCGTTCGTAAACTCCTTGTCTAATTTTATATTTTTAACGTAATTATTAAATGTTAATGTATCTGCTTCTTCTTCAGAATACTGAGTAGGGCTCTTCAAAGAGCATTAACACGTATACAAAGAAAGAGTTGTATTAAAATAATTTAATGCGACTGAAAAACATTGAATGCCATCATAACTTGCTATTGAGGTCGCATTATAACGTAACCTTGTTTATAAATCAAGCCGTCTTCCTATCTACTATTATGCAACATCAATAGATCGAGGTCAGTTCATGGAGCATCTTCTTATGATTGAGGTCAGTTCATCGAGGTCAACTGCATTACTGAATGAATCTTTCGATCGAAATTCTTACGCGTGAGACAAAATGTGCATTCTTGAATTAACAGGTCGAACTGTATTTTATGTATGTTTGCATCTCTTAAGGTAAATAAATTGAAATAAAACTGAGTAAAATGTTATATAAATACTAAACCAAACTTCAAGTTTTTATAAGAACTACTTATGCAAGCGGAATATGTGCGCACGTGGAAGCATTTGCCGGATGCCTCATATGGACACAACAGTGATCGGCCGAAGCCGATCACAATAAGTTAAAATTATCGACTATTTTTCAAGCGTTTTCCGATCCCGATGTTACACAACTGAAATTATTAGGCCGCCTTGCACCCACACTAGGACTTGTGTTCATAAGGTGAGCCCGGATTCCTCAAGAACGGGTGTACCCTCGAGGATTCCGGCGCCAAATTAGGCACTAGTGACAACGATTTCCGGCGCCAGGACGCGGAGTAAACCTTAAGAAAACAAATTATTTCTGTAATGTAGCGTTCTAAACAAGGCGCCCTGTCCCCAAACTAGGACTTGTGCTCATTAGATGAACCCGGATTCCTCGGGGGACGGGTAATCCCTCGAGGATTCCGGTGCCAAATTAGGCACTAGTGACAACGATTTCCGGCGCCAGGGCGCGGAGTAAACCTTAAGAAAACAAATTATTTCTGTAATGTAGCGTTCTAAACAAGGCGCCCTGTCCCCAAACAAGGACTTCTGCTCATTAGGTGAGCCCGGATACCTCGGGGGACGGGTAATCCCTTGAGGATTCCGGCGCCAAATTAGGCACTAGGGACACCGATTTCAGGCGCCATGGCGCGGAGTAGACCTTAAGTGAACAAATTATTTCTGAAATGTAGCGTTCTAAACAAGACGTCCTCCAAACATTGAAAGTTCTTACTTCACACAATGATTGCTTATGACCTAAGTGTTGACTTGTGGTCATTAGGTGAGCCCGGATTTCTCGGGGGACGGGTAATCCCTTGAGGATTCCGGCGCCAAATTAAGCACTAGTGACACCGATTTCCGGCGGCAAGGCGCGGAGTAGACCTTAAGTGAACAAATTATTTCTGTAATGTAGCGTTCTGAACAAGGCGCCCTCCAAACATTGAAAGATCTTACTTTACACAAAGATTGCCTATGACCTAAGTGTGTGTTATGATTTTGTTTCAAGGTTATTTTGTGAAGTTCAAGGTCATTGAAGGAAATTTCATAAGTTGTGTCTGTAGATAAATACTTTAGTTATGATTTTGTTTTTCTTAGTGGGGAGGGGGGAATTATTTGTGAGGTTGCTCACAGAACCGCCAGTTAGTCCACTGAGAGCACTCTCCCCCTTTCTCGCAACCAAAATTCACCTTAAATTAACTTAAAGGAAATTGAATCTTGGGGCATTGTTCCCCCTCCCCCAACCCACATTTTAGTAGAAGGCAATTTAAATTTTTATGGCAAATTGGAAACAAATTATATTAAACAAAATAAGTTATAGCTGCCTCACAACTCCCCCCCCCCCCCCTCCCCTACCACTACCACGGATTAGATTTTGAAGATTAATTTTTTCTTTTATTGGCTTGTTAATACATTTCGGATGAATTTGTTCCCCGAAGCAAAAACGATGCTGAGTGTTTGCACGGCCAAACGTTATACGGAGAGTTGTCCCTCCCACTGAGCACCTCTCGTACAGCGCACCCTCAGGTTGGAGAAGCCGTCATCATTTATTTTTGATTTTCTGAACTTTTATCATATTGACAATCCTGTCTGATTAAAATCACCACTCTTCTGCCTACACCCATCAGGGTCTGATAGGTATCGATAACAATTCATCTTCACTTAACCTCTATATTTGCACACAACCTAAATATATATCTCATTTACCAAATACATGACTTTATCTGTTAATGAGAGGTGCAACTCTTCAATACTCAGTCTGGGGGTTACATAGAAAGCAGGATTAAAATAATTTGCCTGTCTCCATTTTAAAAATTCCAATACATTTTCTAAAGCCATGATTGGTCAGAATTTTAGGTCGGGTGAAGATGACCCCCTATCAATACCTGTCAGACCCTGTAAGGAGAAGAGGGTGCTTTTAATCAGACTGATTGACAATCCTTTTCCGACAGGAAGCTGCAACGGAAGACCTCTTCGTTGCTTTGCAACGAGCTCGTTTCTAGTTATTATTATTATTATATTAAAAATGTTCAGTTTAGGATGTTTATGAAATTGAAACAATGTATGACAGAACTCAGCCATGTTGGCGCAAAAATCGCTCGTGCATGATGTTATATGTATTCACGCTAGGTAAACTATATGATGAATTTATTAAACTACATTTATATGTTTAATGCATATTAATAACAAACATATTATATATTACAAAACTTTTTTCATAGAAAATAAGTCAATTCAGGTGTCATTGTGTTTTTATGTGGAAAAGTCAATATATATTTTTTCAGTCATTTGTCATGTATTGATTTAAACTATGTTAGGAATTTTCAGATTTATAACTCTGTTATTTGTTTATTACAGCTTTTACTGCAAAGCATACTAATGTACAAGTGTACAATAAAAAACTAAACGACAACCTTGGCGTGGTTATCAGTAAAGTAAAAGACCATGGCAGCTGCAGAGTCAGGACAGCTATCCGCAGAGTCAAGACAACTACCCACAGAGTTAGGACAGCTATCCCCAGAGTCAGGACAACTACCCGCAGAGTTAGGACAACTATCCGCAGAGTCAGGACAACTACCCACAGAGTCAGGACAGCTATCCGCAGAGTCAGAACAACTACCCGCAGAGTCAGAGCAGCTACCCGCAGAGTCAGGACAGCTACCCGCAGAGTCAGGTCAGCAACCCGCAGAATCAAAACAGCAACCCGCAGGGTCAGAACAGTTTAAAGAGGATATCTCACATAAAAGAAAGAAAAATCTTACTATTGCAGGACAATTGATCTTTGAAGAAACAGTGAATAAACGTTGGGCAGTTTTGTCCAAAATAAAAAGAAAAATTGATGATGAGATACAGTATTTCGTGGAATCTATGAATAAGACAAAGATAGCAACAATTGTAAAGGAAAACCTTACCAAATTAGTTAAAATGTATAAAGAAAAATCTTGTGAATTTGTCAACTTCTTAGAAAGAACTGATACAGAAGAAAGTAGAAAGGAGAAACTTTCTCATGAACTTATTGTTTCTGCTCTAGAATCACGATTAGAAAACATCATAGATGAAATTAACTATGTAATTTTCACTACTTGTCCTCAAATACATGATGACGGAACTTCAGGAAAAACATCAAGCAAAGAATCAAGCCAGAAATCTTTTTCATCAAATTCAACACTCATTTTAAGACAACGAGCAAAAGCAGAGGCTATCAAAGCAAAACTTGAATTTACCAAAAAAGAATCCGAACTAAAAAAGCAGAAATCCAAGTTAGAAGAAGAAGAACAGAAAAGAAGAGCAGAGACAACCAGAAAATCAACTGACTTGGAGACAGATCTACAACTTCTATGCGCACAGAAAGAAAAAGCTGTCGTCGATGCTGAACTTCAAGCTATGGAAGAATTTGTGGAATCAGACAGTATATGTGACCCAGAACTTGACATTATAGATTCAAGGGAGAAAACCAGAAGATATGTTGTAATGTTTTGATCTACAAAAAAGAAACTGTATGTGATGAACGAATAAACCAGGAAGAATGTGAAGACAATTTAGAAACTGAATCATTCATATCACATCCTGCGAAAGTGGTCCCTGCAAAATTTCAACCAGAGAAAAGTCTCATACCAGATGTGTCAGTTATTCAGCAACCAAAGAGTCATCAGAAAATTACTGCTAAAAGTGAAATTCCAAATGAAAGTGTTCCACATCATGCGTATGCAGTGAAAAATGACCCTACAAGAGAAATTTCATAACTAACCAACTATATTCTCAAGAAAGATTTAATGCTGTCTAAAATAACAACATTTGACGACAGGCCTGAGCATTATGAAACTTGGAAGTACAGCTTCAAATCTGTGTGTCAAGACTTGAACCTTAATTCGCCAGAGGAATTAGATCTCCTCATTCGCTGGTTGGGACCTACATCTGTGACTTATGCCAGAAGTATCAGAGCTTCAACCATAGACAATCCTAACCTAGGCATCAAGAAGTTGTGGACTAGATTAGACGAACGATTTGGTTCTTCTGAAATAGTGGAATCGGCTCTAAAGAACAGATTATCAAAGTTTCCAAAACTTACAGACAGTGATGCGAAGAAACTTTATGAACTTTCTGATTTATTGTCGGAAATTATGTGCTTGAAAAGAAATCCCAAATATCGTGATCTTCTCAGTTATTATGATACATCAGTGGAAGTGAAACCAATTGTTACCAAATTACCTAGTAATCTACAATCCAAGTGGATCAACAAGGCAAGTAAATTCAAACAAGACCGTGATGTTCCGTTTCCTCCATTTTATGTACTTTGTGATTTCATCAGTGAAGCTGCAACTACCATGAATGATCCAAGCCTTTCATATGAGAAACCAGAATCCTCAAAATCAAATCCTACACCATACAGGAAAATGAACGTCAAGAAAACTGAATTTGCAGAATTACCAAATTGTCCTATTCATAATACTCCACACACACTCAATGAGTGTAGAAACTTCCGGCGGAAACCACTGAAAGAAAGGAAACAAATACTGCGTGATAACAACTTGTGTTACAAATGCTGTGAGTCGAGGACACATGTGTATAAAACTTGTGATGCTAGTGTGAAATGTTCAGAATGTGGTAGTGAAAGACACAGCACAGGGCTGCACACTGTTCCCAGAAACAATCAACAAATCCATTATGGAGCCACTCCAAGATTTGTTGATGGAATGTCAACAAGAACCACTCCTAGACTTGACGGTGGGGAGCAGCCATCCAGAAACACTTCTAGATTTGACCGCAGGGAAACAGATATAAACAACAAATGTACTACAGTTTGTGGTGACAGTTTTTCAGGAAGATCTTGTGCAAAGACTGTTCTTGTCAATGTTTATCATAAGAGTGACCCCAATAAAGTTCTTACTTTGTACGCTATTATTGATGATCAAAGTAACTGTACACTAGCAAGGTCAGAACTTTTTGACTATATGCGTATACCGAAATCAACTACTCAACAGTTTACACTGTCATCATGTGCCGGTCGTCAGCAGATGAGTGGACGCAGAGCTTCAGGATTCTTTGTATCATCCATAGACGGATCTGTAACCATGGAACTTCCGACAGTAACAGAATGTAATGACATTCCTGATGATCGTAGCGAAATACCCACACCTGATGTAATAAGTCATCAAACTCATCTGTGTGACCTACCAATTCCAGAACTCAACCCAGATGCTCAAATACTGTTACTGATTGGACGGGATCTGCCGAAGCACATCATGTTGGAGATCAACGCATAGGAACTAGAAATGCACCCTTTGCTCAACGTTTGAACCTTGGCTGGGTAGTGGTCGGAGATGTGTGTCTAGGAAACTTTCATAAACCAACAACTGTTGCTTCATTCAAAACTACATTGATTGACAGTCATTGTGAAACCATTTTCAAACCATGTTCTAATGTGTTTCAGTTAAAAAATGACATTTCAAAGTCTCAATTACAAGCCAATGTATTTCATGTTCAAGCGGATGACAATGAGACTGGACTCTCGGCAGACGATTGGGAATTTATGGATTTGATGGACAAATCTTTTCAGAAAGAACAAGATGGACGTTGGAAAGCACCTCTTCCATTCAGAAATCCCCGCCAGTTATTACCAAACAATCGAGTTCATGCATATAAACGTGCTCAAATGTTGCATGTGAACTAACAGAAAAATCCTACAAAAAAGGAACATTTTGTGACATTTATGAGGAATCTCATTGAAAGTGATGCAATGGAAATAGCTCCTCCATTGGACCCAAACCAAGAATGTTGGTACCTACCATTATTTGGTGTTTACAATCCAAAAAAGCCTGACAAAATCCGTGCAGTCTTTGATTCTTCAGTGAAATTTCATGGAGTCTCGCTGAACAGTGTATTATTAAGTGGACCCAAATTTGTAAATGACTTAACTGGTGTATTGTTACAATTTCGCAAGGATGCTGTTGGTATTATGGCTGACATTGAACAAATGTTTTACAGATTCTTGGTAACAGAAAAACACCGTGACTTTCTTCGATTTTACTGGTACCGCAATAATGATCCAAATGAAGAACTTCTTGAATATCGAATGAAAGTACATGTATTTGGAAACACAACAGTATTAGAATATCCAATTATTAAATTGATACGTGGTATTTTTAGTAAGGCAAATATGTTATATCGCAATTCAAAAAAGGGATTATATTAAAAGACTTCCTTGAGAAAAACGGGCAGATGGAAATAATGTTATTTTTTTCTGAAATGTTTCATACCTATATATGAATGCATGTATTTATAATTATAGTCTTATAAAAAAAGATTATGTTAAAATGCAAATCGACTGGATTCATCGATGTATAAATATGTATCTGTATGTATTTACATGAGGTATTTCATAAAGGAAGCTCGCTCCAAGACCTGTTAAGAGAGCGAGCACCTGCTAACATTCCTTATCGCTCTCGAGCACCCGCCCCACTGAACATATATCAGGATGAGTCGAATTCCGGACTCGCCATTTTGAACTGAAGAGGTTAGTATTACGTTTTTTAAAAATGTTTGTGTAAACGTTATATTGTTATCCTGTTTGTGTTTAACAAACTAGCTTTTTCCTACATATCCATATCAATTTAAGGTAGTGCTAAAACTGTTCTTGAATATAATAAATGACGTCATTTAGCTAACCTTTTTCTACTTTATTCGGGCTACCAATAAATATGTGATTCCCTTTACCTTATAAAGCTTTGTACAAAGTTTGATTAAATATTGGTCAATGCCTCTAAAACAAATGAAAATGTTAAAAGTTCACAGATGCGGTCAGAAAGCTAACTGCAGCTTAGATATGATGGAAAAATATGTGTTGGAAAAAGAGTGTACGATGACATTAAATGAAGCTGTCGGTTCATATCTGAGTTAGGTTTTTCGAATCTTGTTTGAAAATCATTTTAAATGTCATATATGAATAAATCCAAGTAATTAGATATCTGCGTATATAATAATTTTCTTCGATTTTTTAGTTTTCGAAATAAAGTCCTTGACAAACTTTTCTGCATAGTGAAAGTTTTGATTTGACCGAAAACTGATAATGAAGAAAACAAATCTACATTCGACGAAACGTTGATGATTTAAAGAATGTTTAGTTCTAAAGTTATCTTGTATTGTTGTGCACACTTTAAAGCATCAACCTTGATCATTGACCGAGGTGATGGCTGTGGACCCTGACTACAGTCTTCAGGATTTGATAAGATGTAATCTTTGTGAGACTCCGGTACCTCTTCTCCACTTTAAACCTGTCACAAACATCTATGTAAAGTTTGTTGTGATAAACATTTCTTGAATGAATCCAAAGACCTTGAAGTGGAGTTACTTGTATATAACAACTGTGGGGAACCTATTGAAAACTCATTAAGTTCCATAAAATTTACAGAATATGAAGGTGATATCCAGCGCAGGAGTTTTAGAGCAATGGTCGTCTGAACAGTTTTTACAAGTTTAAGGGTGTCGCCTTTTACAAATTCAAAAAAAAAACTGAAATTGAAACATTACCTTCTATTAACACAATAGCTTCTATGTCAAATATCCCCACTGAGAAGAATATTCTCTGTGAACCCACTAACCAACAAAAACTGTTTGCAGAAGTCATATTCAGTGATATAGATATCGCAAATAAAGATTTGAAAAGATTTCGAAGAGTATCTTGTTTGAATGATGACAATGTATGGATTTGTGGTGAGAACAACATTTTAAGACTCTAAAACCCGCAAGGAAAACTAGTGAAATCAATTCAAACCAAGTCCGGTAACTGGCCAATGGACATAACGGTGACTCGGAATGGGGATTTAGTATATACTGATTCCATAGATAGAACTGTGAACTTGGTAAATGATAAGGATGATAAAGAGCCAGTGATTACACTACAGGGGTGGAAACCTCACTCTGTCTCTGGAAGCTTCATAGGTGGTCTTCTGATTGTCATGGACAGTGATAATAATAATCATGCAAAAGTCATCCATTTCTGTGGGTCTATAGAGATACAAAGCATACAATTCGATGCCGATGGCTTCCCTCTATATTCATCTGGTTCGATAAAGAACATCAGTGAGAACAGAAACCTGGATGTATGCGTATCTGATTGCGTTGCTGGGGCAGTTGTAGTGGTCAATCAGACTGCTAAATTCCGGTTTAGATACAAAGGTATCTACTCTGAAAATAGCTGTAGACCCAGTACCGGACACCTCGTCGAAAGACAACTCATCGAATGCGACAACTCATCGAAAGTCAACTAATCGAAAGTAAAAATCACCGACGCGACATGTCATAGAAAGACAACTCGTTGATGACGACAACTCATCGATATAAATTAAAATAAAAATCTTAAAACACTTTTCATATTATTTTTCATACTATGGCCAAGTAAGGTAGTAATTTCAACTTTATTTCATCTTTCTTGAGAGGTGGCATAGACGGGTTTCGTGCGCCGATATTTACAAGTTCCTCGCCCCGCTTAAAGAAGAGCAAGCCTTAGGTACTGATATAATTGTTAATGTAAATAAAAATAAAGTGCTTTATAATAATTATGTTTTATTTTTCACTTTCGATGACTGTCGATGAGTATCGATGTGTTGTCGTATCCATGAGTTGTCTATTCAATGAGTTGTCCTTTCGATGGGCTGTCCATTCTGTGAGTTGTCGCATCGATGATTTTTTTCGATGAGTTGTCTTTCGATGAGATGTCATATAGACCCCTGTAGACCATTTAAACCTTTCGGAATCACAACAGACAGCCAGGGTTGGATACTGACATCCGACTGGAATAACCAGCTCATCCACCTCCTGGATCGGGACGGAGAACTGCTAGGCTTCATTGCCTGTGATTATTTCGACCCATACGGTGTTTGTGTGGGTAATATGGTCAATTCTTTGTGACTAGGTATTATGGAGGTAGTGTGATGAAATTCCGGTATATTTGTAATTAAATTGTGTGATATCAATTTTTGGCCGATTATTATTAATTGAACGAGCATATATTTCAGTTTCTTGTCATTTTAAAGTTATAGTTAATATAGATATAATTTTTTTTACCATGTACTTTTATTATTTTTTAAATTGTACATTTGCTTTCATTAAGTACGACAAAAAGGCCATGCTTTTTATATTAAATGTATACCTGCATATATTTTTTAAAAATAAACTATGTAGATATAAATGGTTTTAGTGTGAAATTTTGAAGATCCCATACGTCACCTCTAAAACTTTTTCTCTGTCAGGGATGGGGTCATTTACATTCGAAAGTAATTAATTAGATTACAATTACTTGCATAAAACCTTCAATTAAATTACCATAACATTACAAGGATTTTCAAATGTAATTAATTAAATAACAATTATTTTGCAAATGTATTTTATTAAAATACATTTGAGAAAAATACATTTAATGAATTTATTGAATTGACATGACATTGTACAACTAATGATTTAGATACAGCACAGATGTTTACAGTTGCATTTAATACCCATTAATTCAGTATTCATGTCCCCTAACCTATACACCTATCATGTCTACAAGTCTTTTCTTGGAACCTGAAACTCAACATTTATATCCACTAAATTCTTCCTTATAAACACATTTGGAAAACTACAGGTAAAACATGGGTAAAGAGCAGACTATAATTGCTATCAAAACATAGTTCACACCTAATGGTCTAATGGTCATTACAGGTACCAACCAAGTGAACACATTTGGCAATAAAAACTTAAAAGCCAAATTGAAACCATGGCTCAAGGTTAATTAAAAAGCATGACTTCATAGTTTATACACATCAAATAACATTGATTTAATTTGTAAAATAAACAGATAATTTTTTTTATTGAACTCAATTATAATAAGAAACATTAATTTTTCAAATATTTAAATAGATTTTCAAAGGAAAGAGATTGAGCATACCATTAAAATTATTTGGTCTCAGACTCTATCAAAATTAATAAATATGTGTCACATTGATATTCATAAATTTGGGATCCTTATGATTTGATACTCATTCATTGAAAATGTTTATGTTCAAAACTACATGTATATTTGATAATAAACAAACAATAATATTAATAGTTAATTGCATTTAACAACTCTTCCTAACTTGACTACAATAGTATTTTTTTGCTTGTTTTATACTGATGTACTATTGGAAGTGGGGGGGGGGGGGACAATGGATAGTGGACAGCTTTCTTATTCCTATATATATACATCAGTGTGTAATTGAAAGTAATTAAAAAGTAATTGGAATTACATGCCTTTTTTGAAAGTAATTAATTAAACTAGAGTGCAAAACACAGTTTTATATGTAACGTTATAAGGACGTTTTTAAATTAGGGACAAGCAAAAATGACCCCTTTAAAAATAAATTGTAAAAACGTGTTACATTAATATCTATATATCAATGGAAAGATAAAATTGTGAATTTTGTAAATATTTAAGAATAATGCATATGTAACTTAATGCTAGAATTTTTTTGGCACTCAAAACATAAGGAAAATAGACAAAAGATTGCGTCTAAATGCAGTACACCCATGCATTTTAGTCTCCCCGTAGAAGCAGAATGGAAATAAATCAGCTATTTTAATTTCTGTGCATTTTCAAGAGCAAGTCCTTAGGCATCGTTTTATAGTATTTTCAGGGTACATTCGCCAGCTTTTAAAAGAGCTATATTAACCACTAAAAAATTCATGAAATTCTGCACGCGTAAAATCCGGAAGTTTTTGGAGTTACCTCCCTTTGTTTTAGAGTCTCACAAAATTAATTTTTAAAAATTTTCTACACACTTTTTGCATGTATTCGAAAAATAAACCTCTATATTATGCAATTAAGAGCAGGAAAATCCCTACCCATCATGCTTTTTCCCAGAGAAAAACCCCCCTGGATTTTATACGAAACTGTATTTAGCTACCTTACCATTACATGTAATTGAAAATATGGTCAATTACACATTACTTTCAATTACAACAAAATTTGTTATTAATTACACTCAATTACCATAACATTATCATTACCCCAGCCCTGTTCTCTATGTACTATGTATGTACTTTTTACTTATATAATATTCAATGAGACCATCAAGGAACATTTGTGGATATTACATTTGGATTGAGGTGGGCTATTTATTGAACATTGAAACTTGAGTCCGCTACATTGGTAAAAAATAATGATTTTGATGCAACTTTCAATAGACCCTAATCAGTTTCTAAATTGTCATTCAAAAATAAAGTTTGAATTTTAATCCAGAATTTATAAATTGCTTGCCTTTCGTTATAGAAAAATATTGTTAGAATAACGTAATTCACTATTCGGTAAAAAAAGAACTTAAGAGTTGGTTTTGTTTCGATCTTGTGATAGTCCTTTGATACCTATATAATCCATTATAAAGTAATTGTTTTTTTTTTTTCTAAAACTTATGGCTGCCATCTCAACTTAGTGTGGTCAAATGATATAAAAAAACTGTTACATTGATGTTTTTAAGGTCGAAATGAGATTTAAAACCAAGAAATTCTCTATATCAACGCCTTTGCACAGTACTCGCTATTCATACAATATGGATTTCATGCATTTGTTAGACCAATTTGTACCCAGGAATGTCCAGAACTTTGCATCTTTTATTAATCTATTCAATGCAAACAGTTACTGGACCACTCGTAACTGAACAAAAAATGGAGTTTCAAACCATTCGATTTGTTCCTCTACTAATATGTGATGTATACAACGAACGTTATTGAAAACATTCTTTTTCGTATATGAAAAGATAACAGTAAAACATGCTCAATCAAAGCTCTGTGTATCAAAACATTTATGAATAAGAATGATTCTAGACATGCTTACACAAGAATGATTCCTTATTCCTTAAATAATCCAACACCCCATTTTAATGGACTCTCCTAGTATACTAAGTATTTTAGGAATAAGGAATCATTCTTTTAGTATTATGAGGTGATAATTTCGCTCGGGGCGTGATCAAATCCAATAAAGCCCGAAGGACTTAATGATATATTTGATCACGCCCCAACCGAAATTATCACCTCATAATATTCAAAGAATGATTACTTATTATTTATATTTATATAATTTTCAGCAGTTGTACGATTAGATATTATAATATTAATTATGCAAACCCGCCTGCGTCCCCAACAATACGTCTTTTCAATTTATTGGGCTGTATAGTACAAAATCGATTCGTAGTGTTATTACAGAGACACTGGAAAATGTTAATATATGTGTATAAAAGTGGAAGAAGCTGTGCGTCAGTGCCATATCTGTTGCAAGCAGCAGAAGGAGAAGGTTACTTCAGTCTATAAAATTCTGGACCCACACAACTAATTCCGAATAGAGCCGACGCTTTTCAATTGTATTGTATACTAACTATACTTTACTTACATGTATAGTGGTAATAAGCCACAGTACTGACAAAGGATAAAAAAATCATTTAGGAGATTGCATGTAGTTTGCAAAGTGTTAGGTAAGTCGCCAGTGCCAGGGTTAGAGACAGAGCCGACCTGTCCTAGGTGCTTGCCTATCTAGTATCAGAAGATTAGGTTTTTCTCCTTCATTGCTCTTCGTTCATTGTATATTGATTCCATCTTGATTCATATCAAAGGTAGGAATATTTTGATAATTAAAAGAGCCCAGTCAATGATTTAAAAAAAATTATATGCCATTTGTTTATTTTGACAATAGTGTCGCCATTTAGATTTGAGTTACCGTTCTTTAGACCTAATAATGTTTTTTGTTTGTTTCGTTGGGTTTTGTTTTCATTGTGCATGAACAATGCTTATATCTTATTATAATATTCGGTTTCTATAATAATCTTCATTTGCTTCAGAATTGTTTGTACTAGTTAATACAAAACTATGCTACAAATTGTGATCCCCTTTTTATTGCTTTCATCATCAGCTTGCTTTCATTATAATTTTCAATAGATTTTCACGATTTGTGAGAAGGATTCAATTTCGGATCTTAAAGCCAAAAATTTGTTGACAAAAAAGACGATGCTGTCTTTCATTTGGAAGTTATTTAAAACACAGAGTGGTGACATCAATCTGATTAAAATAAAGATTTCTACTATATGGTGCAAAGTGCCGAGAGATTCACTTAGGGTCAAGTTCAATGACGTCAGAATGAATTTTATTATTTTCATGAAAAATTAATAAATCAACCAATCACAATATTCGTTACAAATTTGGCGGTAACATAGTTTCTATAGAATACTTACAGAAAGGCATAATTATAACTTTCTATCCGATTTGTTAAATCAAAGTTCATTCTGACGTCACGAAACATGGTCCTCAATGGGTCCTCGTCTGAAGCGTGTTGAACAAAGCGGGCGCTCGCCAAAAATTTGTGTTGCGGGTATAAGGGAATGTTAGCGAGCGCCCGCTCTGTTGAACACGCTTCTGATCAAACTGATGTGGGTTATTGTAGATCTGAGACGTGTTCAACAGAGCGGGTACTCGCCAAAATTACCTATACCTGCAACACAAATTTGGCGAGCGCTCTCAAGAACTCACTCTGCTGGCCTCTGTATTTCAATCAGGTTGTGATGGCAGCCATTTGATACCAATGGGGAATCTCGCCTTGTACTCATTACGACACGAGATCACCTGTGGGTATTTGGTGATGTTGAGTAGGCTCAATACCCGAGTTCCTCCAAGGAATACAAATTTATAATGCACAAATAAAAATATTGTATTCTCTATTATATTTATTAAGGAAAAAAATGCTTTAACAATATTCAAAATAAAGCAACACTGTTAACACCTACAACAAACTTAAGGTTACAATGTTAGATATTTTATCACCATTGTTATATAATTAATATCCCTTTAAAGGGCTTCGGGCGGAGGGTATAGAGTATATTATTACAATAATATTTTTAATTTTAGAATAGAAAATTTACAGTCATGAATGGTCCCTTCAATATAATTATACATGTGTATATATTTAAGATATGTAAACATATAGTAGTAAAGAATTCTCATATCAATAAATAGATCTTTAAAAAGAGTATTATTTTTATCTAAAAAATTAAATCAAAGATTCCCAACTTTCAAGATTAAAAAGTAAAGATAAATATCAAATAATAAAATATTACAAAAGTCTCTGTACATGACAAACAAGTTCATATCATAATATTATAATATATATATAACGTAGGATTACATCCATTCTTCATTAAAGTATTTTTTTATAATTTATCATTCCTCAAAATCCAATGCCAATAATACAAGGTGTTAATCATTTGCATGAATATCTTTTAGTCCACCACTAACTCAGTAACTGGGTTTTATTTTTTAGGCCTGGATCCAAACCCCTACTGTACAATATTCTCCAATAAGATAAACTGACTTGATCTTTCAATGGCTAGTTCTTAACCTGTTAATTTTAAGCATTTTAACTTGTACGTTAATCCAGTAAGATATGCATTATTGCATTATAACTGTGTGAAAGCTATTTTGAAATTTGAAGAATGTTTTTAAAAAGCAAGAACATGAAGAATGTTCGTACTCTTCCTACTTGGTTACCGAGACCCGATATATTGACCAACAATCACAAACACCATTTCAATGTATCTGTATACTTAAATAAAATACTTCTTAAAAAAATAAAATCACAAACACCCGTTAACCCAGTAAAACATACGCTACAGTATTTGCTCTATATTGCCCCACCCTATGACCCTTGCCTCTTACCCAGAGGCATCTCTATGCATACATTTTCACCTTTACGCAGGTATATACATGTATTTCAAGGAGTAGGTAAGGATGATTTTGAAAATATTTTAGCAATTTTCCGGGCACCACTTGGACAGCTCACAATGTACTGAGTGCTACCTGTTAGTTTGGTGACAACAGTTTCTGAGATCTGTCAACTAGAACTAAACTGTAAAAATAGCACACAAAACAAAACACATAATACACAGCAAATAGGTATTGATTAAAAATGGACTCTAGAAAAGATGGTAAACAAGAAAAAGAACTTAACATTAACAAAATTCTTCAATATTGTTATTTTGTATGATTAATCTATTTCTTTGTCATATGACAACACCATGACTTTTTCAAACTTTCCCCCCACCCAGATTCGACTGCTAGAGTCAAGGCCCATACAAAGGGGGTACCTCAATCCTCCATCATAGGAGGCAATGACCTTAAACAGGTCATAGCTAGGTTGGAATATTATGATTTTGTTATTGGTGTAGTCACACACCAAGAGACGTTGTTGATAGTCACATGCCACATCCCAGGGGTCAAAAGCTCGTTCAAAAATGTCCTTGTGACCGTCAAACGTCTTTATCACTTTCCCGTCCTTGGTGAACAACTGTAGCCGCCCTTCATTTCTCTGGGTTTTATCAACGACAATTATATCCCCGTTTTTATTCTCGGCCACTCTGCGGGGTACAACAAAGAATCGCTCAGTTTTCTCCTTGTCGTAAAACTCGATTTCCATTAAATGTTCTCCAGTATTGGACACTCTGGCCACGAGCCGTCTTTTTGGGAAAGGAACATTGTAATCATAGTAAGTCTCGCACAACGTCACCAAAATGTTGTCATCTCGCGAACAACAAATACCAAGTGGAATCAAGTTTTCAAACTTGTGGATTGTAGAGATTGTTTCAATGTCTGTCACCTTCATCAGCCGCTTGCCCAGAGGGTCCGTGGCCAAAAGCTCGCGGCTTTTATCCATCGTCAGACAGTCAACACTTGTTTTGAAATCAAGCTCCCTCACCACTTTCCCCCCTACGGTCACCAACATATTGCTCTCTGACCCGACCTTGTGCATCCAGGTCAAAGCTGGAGAAATTGGACAAATTGAGTAAATGTCCAAAGGACAATTTTTGGGACCAAAGGGATCAATTTCTTTGCGCTCAATAAATGGATAAATGTCAGAACCCAACTCCACCATTTTCATCAGTTCACCGACCTGTGTTAGGATGGCTTGCGATTTTCTCGATTCTTGCTCCATTCTCACCTCTGTAATAAATTCGATGTCAGTTTTCATTCTTCCAGATCCATCTGGGTTTCTCCAGTTCTTGGGATAATATTTCTCTCTTTCCTGCTTGATGAGCAGCTTTTTCAGTAGTTTACTGTCCAGTCGAGTATTAAGAACTTTCCTTAAAATGCTGGTATCTGGGCATTCAGCAGATGTATTCTTCGCTTGTATAAACTTAAGAGCAGCCTCTATTTCTTCTGTTAAAAAAAATGGTTCTATGCCATGTTTTGCTGGATTGTATTTTGTTATATCCAGAATAATGTCCTCTCCTATTTTATCTGCCTTTGTTTGAATTATGTCCAAAATATTTGTTACCCCACGGTAACTCATCACTCGCTTATAAATTTTCTGAAACCTTGTTTTCAACTGTGCAATACCAGAGAGAATCTTCTCACAAGTCTTTTCTAGTTCAGCGGCTTTTTCACTTGGCTTCAGTCCTAAGTCTTCTGTGTTGTCTTTATTCTCTGTTGGCTGGAATTCTCTATCAATATTGTCAATTTCCCGTTTTTCTATCAGATTTATTGCTTGATCAATGAATCGTTTCCGCTCTGTCGGGGCCAGCCTGTGTAAAATCCCTGTAGCAGAACTCTTTGAGAGTTCTACCCAGGCCTCCTCAATAGAATTCAGACGAGTTGGTGGAGGCAGTTTAAGCCACTCCTTCACTGCATCTGTGAAACCTTCGTCAGAATCAAATTCATCCAAAAAGTCATCACATTCCCTCTCACTTTCATACTCATCTTCATCAATCTCATCCACAAACTCATTGACCCTGAGGTCAGCATATTTGTTGATCTCATTTTGCTCGTTACTGTGGATATCGAACCTATTTTCCTTCAAATACAAAATAGCCTCCCGGTCCAAATCCTCCCTGAATATCTGCCATCTCTTGCATTCACTACTACAGTGTGCACACTCTGTCTCTATATCCTCACAGTTCACAAATTTCCTCACATTCTCATTGTCAAATCCATCTTTATTAACAATATTTCTTAACACTTTTTCAGCCTCTTGGACCTGAACGGTTTCCAAAAATTCATCGGGATCTTTCCTTGCAATTTCTTTCAGACTGTTTTCACTTGCAAAACTGAACGTCATCCGCGGTGGCAGAGTTTGAATGTCCTCCGGGCCTTGGTCCAGAAAAGTTCGTCCTTTGTTTTTCTTTTTGCGCCTCCTTTTGGTAAACTTGGTTTCTTCCTCCCAGTCCCGGTCAGTAGACATAGAACAGTCACTGTCCTCACTCGAATCATAGTGCCGTGAATGTGCGACACTTAACCTATTACTATTGAATCGGCTCGAGTCAATGGGCACTAAACGCTTTAAACTTTTAGGGTCATGTTTATGGGTTCCACGACAACAAGTACACGACTCCTTTTTCCGACTGGAGCCGATTCTCCTTGTGCTAACATATCCCCCTCGAAGACGTCTCTTCCCACGAATATTCACAGGTATAGGCTCCTCCTCTATTTCTAAATGTGTTGATTCTGTGTCCGACGGTTCGTACGGCATCAACTCACACCAGCGATGCTGCTCACCATGGTGATTTATTCGTAGACAAGGCTCACAACAAATGACGCGACACGTTGTACACATAAATTGGTGCTCCTCCTTGTTGGCCATGTGTGGACAGTTTTCCACCTGTTGTTTCTTGGGTACGAGTGTCATGTCCTGATTTGCCTTTATGATTCCCTCCAAATCCAAATCCCCTTCCGCCAACCTATTTTTGCTCTTCTTTCCTTTTTTGATGGTCTTATTTATTCCTTTGGGCTCCACATTTTCCATGTTTTCTGTATTTTCATCCTTTTTGGTCAGTACATTAATTTTCGGCATTTTTATTCCTGATGATACAAACTGATTGTAAAAGTTCTGATGATACCTAAAAAAGAGAAAACAAGACATCTTCAGCTTTCTGATGAAAACATATCAATTTAAAATCTTAAAATAGCCTGGAACAGGCTTCCATATCAGTTTCATTGCTGTTATATCATGCTTCTTCATGATTTAATATCCTTATGTTTAATCAGGTCTATTTATTGCACGCAAAAAGCTGTTTTTTGATTTAGATCTTAGAGACCTACCCTCAGAGTTGGCGAAATGTGCCAGAATGCCAGCGATCCCCAGTAGATTTTATGTATGTCTTGTAAAAGTTAAAAATCCGCAGGACATAGTGTCCAGTAAATTTTAAAAAGCCAGTTTAGAAAATAAAATTTAATTGAGTACTATAAAAGTATGTTGTGTGATGCTTGTGTGTTAATTTTATTTAGCCATCAAATAAGATGGACATTTCAAGTTCGGAGGCAGATAAAATGGTAAACACTGATGAATGACAACCATTTAACGATTGAGTTAACTTTGTTAAACAAAATGGTGGCCAATATGGCAACGCTCAAGATGTGAAAGAATTTTTTCAGCTGATACTATTCATTGTAACCCTAATATTTAACTTTTATTTTTTTTTACTTAGGTTACTATAATGCCTTGCTGCTCCTGCTAATTAAGGGTGTTCTAACATGTTTAAACATGTTTATATATCGTCTATTATTATGTGTGATCACAAAGCGTCAAAACCAAGATTTTGAAAATGCATTGCAAAATCCTGAAAAAAAACTAGTTTAGAAAACACTTTTTTCCTTATAGTGAACTATGTAGAAGCATTTAATAGGCGGTAACTTCAAAAAAGTTTCAACCTAATGTTTTGACTGACCTTTGTCCAATCAGATCGTAGTAGGGCGAAGTTAAGACATTGCCGCTCGTGACTTGAATGAGAGAGAGAGAGTTAATGGAGGTGATGGAGATGAAGAAATCATCATTATTTATAAAATGGCAAATAAATTAATTAAGGTTTATAAATTACATTAAGTTAAATCCTTCTCCGTACCATGAAGGCACATAGAGCCAGTGCTTATATCCAGTTTCCGTGGTGCTAAGCGGATGAGAGTCATTGATTCCCCCTGGATGGGACACCAGTCTATCGCAGATTAACCCCCAGCGTAAGCCGGTACCCAATTTCAGCTGGGTGGACTGAGACAATGTAGATAAAGTGCCTTATCCAAGTGCACAACGCACAACATCAAGTGACCACAGCTGGGTTTGAATCAGAGACCTTTGAATTGCTGGCCTAACGCCCATAACCACTGAGCCATGTGCTCCACATAAATTAGATGTATATCCTATATTGGTGTAACTTTAAAGCATTTAAAGTTAAGATCGTGAATTTTCTTTGGCCGCCAGCAGCCCCAGTAGTGTTAACAACAGGGATGACGTAACAAACTCAAAACTTTCATAGAGTCCGAGAATTGTTTACAGGTAATAAATATTTGGAAATGTGAATGAATGATCATTTATGAATTGAGATATGGTGAAACGGAATGGCAACCCAGGCGGAAGGTTAGTGGAAAAATAAAATTGTGGCGGATAAAGGTAAAGAATGTTTCACACTGAGTAACCATAAAGAAAGTTTTATAGATCGAATTCACGTATCATTCAACGTGTCTTCCAGCAAAATTACGACCTATATTTAATTCGGGAAAGACTCAGCATACTTTGAATATAATACTACCGGTAATACTTGTAATGAAAAGCAGTTATATTTGTACAATCTTCGATGTTTTACATTACTTCATCCCATTATCTATTTGTAGATATCGTTGTTCGCTGGTGAAAGAATTTAAAAAAATAAAACATAAATTTATAGGATATACTAGACCTTGATTTATCACTTTATAACTATTGATAGATATTTTGCTCGATCATCTTTGTCATTTCTAATTTTCTCTATCTCTCTCTCATTCAAGTCACAGGCGATTATGTCTCAACTTCGCCTTCTATGATCTGATTCGACAAAGGTCAGTCAAAACATTACGTTAAAACTTTTCTGGAATTAACCATATTAAACGCTTCTACATAGTTCGCTGTAAATGAGCACCAAATGTTTAATTAGTTTAGATGTGTTTATGTTTAAGCATGCTTTTAAATTAGTGAAAAATAACACCCGTCAAAATGAGTGGGCTTTTTTGAAAATTCATAGAACACACTGTTTGGTGAATTCATAGTGTAGTGTATTTGGAGGGGTGTATTTCCTGTTTTATTATATCGGGCTTGGCGTAACGGTTTCGCTGGCTTTTGTCTATCTCTCTCTTTTTCTCGAACCGTCGATGAGTTAGCCACATGCAACCACCAGACATCACCATATATTGTAAGTTCTTGTCTTTTGTCACCAAAATAGATTATTTTATATATAAGTGATTGGTTGTTTAGTCATTTGACAACGGAAATCACTTCAATAGGCTATTTTGCCAACTCTGTACCCTACTAAAAATAACTTGCTCCCAGACTATGTTAACATATAATGAAAGTGATACAAATTCACCATGAAAGTTCTATTTCCATGCAACCAAAACAATTAATTAAATCCTAATCCATGTGTTCTATTCAGATTTATTCAAAACTATAAGATAGACAAAGACTTTTTGCATATGACTACAAGTTTTTATATTCAAATTAATTATTACAAATCAGATCTTCAGTGTCATGTTGTCGTGTGACTTAGCAAATCTTCAAATGTTGCAATATTCAATCATCTGACATCAAATTTTCCAACCCCTCATTGCTGCACCTGGACACCCTCATGTCTTGCATATCAAGATAATTATTTTATATGTACAAATCTCAGGAATATTAATAAACAACCTTAAAAAATTGTTTATATAATTTGCATGCACGTACTATTTAATTTCCATCTATTTCTTCCTTTTGTTTTTAAGAGTTGCTAGACACAGTTCTATTTTTATCCATAAAAAAATCCCTAAATCTTTGCTCTCGTTTCACATCCGGAAAAGTATCAAATCGGCACATTTTAATTTTTCTGATATAAATCGGGAAAACTTGCATTAGGATTATCATAAATCTGAAAAGTCTCAACATTAATTATGTTTCTTGCAAAATTAGCCCTTTGACCTGACTTTCATTTTATTAATGTTAAACAAATTTTTATCAAATTGTAGAGACTTCACAAGAAAGCAAAATGACAGTCTCTTTTTCCCATGTGGCAACATTGTAGCACAATCAAATACTTGTAAAATGATCAGAGAGTTACCGAATCGAAGATTGTAACTTGTTCCACCTCGCACAGTAGTCCTAGCTGGTCGACAGTCACCACGACGTTGTGTTTCTAAACACCGCCATGATATTGATTGAGATCACGATCACTAAAATGTTTCAAAAGATCGAGGGGGTACGGATGGGGTATGAAATAAAGAAATAATATCAAAAAGCCTAGACACGAAGCCACGGTCGTAGAGTTATGAAGGCAAATGCCTCACATTTAAAACGACGATCAATTTTCATAGCAAAGTTTTTTTTAAAGTCAGAGTTACGAGGACTTGGCCCAGAGCCATAAAACTATAAGACGAGCTCACTTTTGATTCCACATAAGTACCGAGACTGAAATCAAAAGTGAGCTCATCTAACTTTTCTTACATTACATTTCGGTTTTAAAAACGCATAGGACGAATATAAACATGTAAAAGGTTTCATAAAGTTGAAAATCCACAGAATGATTATTAGAAATTAAATCCTCAAATTTTTTTTAACATAAACAAGCCTAATTCCGCGAATAGATATTGCAATTTTTTCTAAAACCAAATAAGAACGTACTTTTCTGTAATTTTGTTATCCTTCCTGTTGATTATAGTTGCTATGATTAAGAGAATTCAAAATGAAGACTACGCCACCAATTTAAATTTTGTCCCGATTAGGTAAAAAATGTGTGTTTTTTCTTCGATTTATAAGAAGAAAAAACCTTTATACGGGAAATTGCAAGTTGCGGATATATACGGTGTTCGAATGGAGCTGCATGTTGGGTAGGTGGTGTTCGAGTTTAACTGTGGTATATGCGGTGTTCGAGTAGTGCTGTGGAATTAGGCGGTGATTGATTATCGCTGTAGGGTAAGCGTTGTCTTGACCGAGTGGCGCTCTGGTAGACGTACGCGGTGTTCGAGTGGCGCTGTTGTAAGTTGTGAGCGGCGCTGTAGTAGGCAGTAATTGAAAAGCGCTATGGTAGGCGGTGTTTGAGTAGCGCTGTTGGTTAGGCGTGGCGTTTGGGCAGTGATGTGGTACGCTGTGTTATATAGGGGCGATGTGGGGTAGTTGGTGTTATAGAAGCGCTGTGGGGAAGGCGGTGTTCTAGTGGCGCTTGGGTAGGCGGTGTTCGAGGTATTGTCTCGTAAACCTAAAGGAATTAACATAAAGTTGGGTATTTAGGGTGTTTCAACGAACTCAGACGTCCCACTGTGGGATAAACTGCTAAAAAGGCACGGCATGCATTCGAAACTATTCGGAAATAATAATGATTTTTTGTCGCGAGAGCAAACGGCCGAGTTATTACGATAGGTAGGCAGAATAAGTGCCGACAATATAAATTTAGATCCACCATTATACTTGGCAAATTAAAGGCTGTATGTATTATCATGTGCGAGGGCCGAAAAGGGGCCAAAGTTCTTTGAGTTCCTACCTGGCCCCACTGTCACCAGTTTTCCTCAAATTAACACTAATTAAGTTTTGACCTCAAATTCATACACTTTCAAGAATTTGAGTTGAGGACTGAGTTGAGTGATTTGAAAATTTTGGTGACTGCAGGGCCTGGTTCTAGGGACATTTGGATTTTAAGCGATACAGCAATCAATTGTGCAACAATCAATTAAAGATTTCCTTAGCTCTAACCAAGACCTAAATTACCAAATTAAACTCTAAATTATCGATCCGGATTTCTTTTATTCGTACCATAAATCTGACTTTTATACAGACAATTTTAATTTACAGTGTAGTATTATACTGCTAGTATAACCGGCATAAATCATACAACTGCATGCTTGGCTTAGTGGATCCCCGGAGCTCTCCCACTTATATACATCTTGGTAGTAGAGTTCGGGCCATCGCTACACCGGAACTTTTTTTTTTAAAACTCAACTTGCATGTTTCTTTTTTTCCATTATATCCATCATATGCAAATTTGCAACAACTTCGTAAAATGCATGGATACCCTTCTAAAAAGTTCATTTTGTATCATTTCATTTATAAAGGTTAAAGGAAAATATCATTCTTATGATGAAAAAAAAAATACTTTGAGGCTGAGGATCGGAGAACCTTAAGGAGGCTGGTTGTTAAAAAATTGCGCATCAGAAAAATTGTGATTGGCTTCAAAACATTATTAAGTACAGAAACATACAATGTATTAAAAATCTTTGATACAGAACTTTTCTTCTTAAGGAGATTTAAATAGTCTAGAAGGTGACCATCTAGCACTCTTAATGTATTGTATGTCAGTAATAACATAACTAAATATGTCAGATGCTTTCCTTATCAGTAACATCCCACGGAAAATTGACACTCGGTTTGTAATTCTCATATTTGATATAAAGAAAAACAAAACAGACAATCATTTGGATATATCTATGGAATATTTATTGTGAATATATTTACACTCCCACTGAGAACCGGCGATACTCGATGAAAGACGACGACATATATAACATATCAGTAATATAATGATAATGTAGATTGGGCGTCTATATACACACGCCCACAACAGTGATTGAATAGTTGAACAGAGATTATTCTGGCTACATGACGTCATAATTACAATGCTACACCAACTTTGAGATCAGTTAAAATGTAAATTGAAAGATAATTAAAATGATTTTATAATAATCAAACTAAAACCGGTGTTTTCATGTCCCTTGACCATACAGGATTACCTCATTTATACTAAATAAAAATAAACAATCTGTTTTGGTAAGCAATAGTTCTGAAATTTTAAATCAAAATGATATTCCAAAGATAGTTTTTAAAATAACTGATCTACAATAAAATCAAATATACCTGTATAATATTAAATACTAGAATATACGCCGTAAAAAGACTCGCTGTAGTACATGAAATCGATAATTAAGACATTCAGTTCGAGTCAAAAGTTCAATGTTCAACAAGAACTTCGTAAAATATAAGTCCACTACATTTGTAAAATAACCAACAAAACTTAAAAAAGCACTGCAAAGTCGATATAATCTGTAACAAAATACAACCTGAGATAGCTGATGACAAGATTTCTAGTGAATCGTGTTACATGATGACGTGTACACAGATGACGTAATCAATGTACATACCAGTATATCACTCCATTAAAAATAACAAGAGAAAGAAGAAAAAATGACGAGTGATACAGAGAAAGAAAGAATAAGAAAGAAAAATACAAAGAAAGAAAAGGTGATTATGTAGGTTTTAAAAAAATGTATATATAAGAAAACAGTTGCGCTTCTCCAGTTTCAAAGTGCAACGCCTAGCTTGCATGGCAATTCACACGTGTATAACGTATACTGTGCCATACAAGTTTAAAACAAACATGTATAATCATTGGTCTATAGAGCAAATAACAAAATGTCATAAAAGACATTAAGTTTCAGCAGTGGAGATATCGATATTTCATATTTCCTTTAATTAACTCTGGAAATAAGCGTCCATGGTTTCGCAAAACGTAAAAATTGTCCACATGGCGCGGATTCCGGACAAGACGGACCGGGTTTTTCAATCCACGAATCTGGAGCAGGCCTTCTTCCACTTACACTGGGTACACCATTGGTCTCTGTTCTCCATCCCGTACACTTTCCGGCATTTCCGGACCTCGCTGCGCGGTTTTTTGTGGAACCCCGTGGTTTTAGGGGAGACCGAGTACAGGTGAGACTTGGGTGACTGCGCCTGGTGTTGATGTAAGCGTTCCTGTGGGGTGGGCTTCGTCACACGGATCGGGGGAGAAAGCTACAAAGAACAGCATATACAAACTCATGATAGCGACCCCGGTTGTTCATTATAGCTTATAAAAATTATGTCACGTCACATATATCATTAGATTAGTATTCAAACTTTAATTACGTCATTAATTTGCTTTGCATAACCTCAATTGGCAACAAGATAAATCATAGATCGCCGCGTACTTTTACCGGAATCAAAGTTACAAGAACACGGACATTCAGGTAAAACAAGGGAAATGCATACCGAGTGGGTCGGAGGTGACGACACATGCGCACTGCTCTGCCATGACATTGATCTCTTCATCTGAGGGGGGTTGGAGAAAGACATCGGGGTAATACCTTGATGAAAGAAGCCGCTAGATGGCACTGATGACGCCTGAAATTTTGTGTTGTGATCCTGAAATTATAAATTTAAGGCAGATGTCAGCATCTATGTCTTTTGGAATTTGCCGTTTTGGAGTTCAAGTTAATTGATATCTTCGATACCTTTTTCTGGTAGTCGTGATCTGGCACCGGAATGGAGGGAGACAGTGGACCGACGACTTCCGGTGGGGATGACGTGCACATCTGGGAGAATTTTTGGGTCACGTTGTCTACATTGACCTCGATTTCCGTGTAATAAAATTCCTCCTCCCCGTCCGACCGACTGTCGTCAGACTCTGTGCCTCTGTGTGAAGGAAAAAATAAATATTATATCATTTATCTTTTAGCTACGACGAATGAGTTGTTCATTACAGAAAGATATTTCATGTGTAAAAAAAGATTAAAACGGTTTTAAAGAAATGCCATTGCAAAACGGACGAATATTTTAGTATTATTAATGAAATGTATGCTATCTTCATATATATAAAGAAGTTAAATGTTTTCCACGTGAAGTAATTGGGATTTAGTGACTTACCCCAGGTGTGCTGTGCGCACGTGCTTTTCGATACTAGCGCAGGTATCAGTGACCAGACTACAGCCGGGGAAGGTACACTGGTACCTCAGGCGTAGGTGTGTCTGAAAAAGGTAACAATGCATTCAGGTGAGTCTGGTCTGATGTATTATACTGTGTAAATTGGGTATACATGTAGTTAGATGTAATTCACTTTATCTTTCTCTCCCTTTCATCAAGGTAATCAAGGTGTTACATACTGAATCCTGTATTATGAATATCTATGAATGAAGCGGGATATGACGTCATAAGTCACGGAATTCAGGCCACGATTCCGGATTGTCACGCACGGATCGGACCTGTGTCGTAGTGTGACCTCTGCACTAAAGGTAGTAAGTGCTATGCTGGGTCCTGTTTGTAAGCGAGATGAGCTGATGCTCGTAAACGCTCGAATGAATCCTTATTACTTAAGGTACCTCACTACACCTAGACTTATACTTTTTAAGACACTACGTCACAAGATGGCGATTCAAATGTATTTTTTTTTAAACTGTTTATATCGTTCGATTCGGTTGTAAATCGTCGTAGCACAGAGGTTAAAGTATTGGGCTTCTGAACCGCAGATCATGGGTTCGAATCCACCTGGAGCTTTTGTTCGTGTTTACTGAATTAAATTTTCGAAAATGCAATTTTTCGTCCAAAATTGCACATGTTTTGCCCATTTGACTTAAATACTTCTTATCCATTATGATATCTATCATAATCAAGTAATTGTCTGCTGATTTGAGAAAATATTTTAAGGTGTAGTGGGCCACCTTAAATTTGTGTTATCAGCTGGTTATAAAGCGTCCGCTCTCCGATTTGTGGCTTCGCTCAATGTGATACTAATATTGTTTTTCTAATTGGTCCGGATCCGTTATACGCAAGTCCTGTAAAAGCTAAAGTTCACTCAAAGAGGCTGTTCTGTAAGAGCTAGACATCTTTAGATATCCGGTTGTTGTATCACATACATGTAAATAGTGTTTTCCCTGTTGTTTTCTAAAGCTAGAAAGACCCCCTTTAGACTAAGACACCCCGGTTGTTCTGTTTAATAGTGATTCTCTCCGTTATTTATCTGGAGGTTACGGAGGACAAACACGGGGGGGGGGCATGTCAGGTCCACGACCTCTGAATGTCAACGCATGTGGAACAGGTCTAAAAATAAACATCGAACCCTCTCAGTTTAGAATTGTTTATACCGCAGAATATACAGCATACTACACTGCGCTTGACTTTTTTTAAAAATTGAGTTATGCCTGCAAGTGGTTTTATATATTACGTACGTTTATTATTTTTAAGCATATTTTATACGGGGTATTTCAATGTAAATATAAACAGAAGGTTTGTGTGCCGTATGTTTCCTGACATGTGCTGTCATCACTTACAAATCCAACATTTATCTAACGTCAGTAAATTTATGTAAATGTATTTCTAGGTGACACTTAAACGCCTTACACTTTAATAGCAATTACCCCCAAACAAGTGGGGCCCCAGTGAGAATCGGAAAAAGAAAATCAGGGTTAAATATTGATCAATGAAAGTCGATCTCGGTTCATAATGAATCCAGGGAAGTGAAATGTGACACAAATTCGCAAACCTAAAATAATAAAATTACTGCTTAACACCATCAATCACAAACTTTACGCATGACTGCAGACAGATAATAACACAACTCAAGGTATACCTTGTTGTTTATTAGGTCAGCATGCCGGGATAAAAATAGAACATCCCGTGGTGAAATCAGCTGATAGACCAAGAAGTAGGTCAGCGCTCTGGTCTTTGTTCCATGGGTTATGTATACATTTTTACTTTCTCAACTATGTAAAGACGCTCAGCGCTGTAGTGGAATCGGCAGAGGATTGAAAAGGGGGGAAAGGGTCCCAAGGTGCGCTCTCTCTCTCTCTCTCTCTCTCTCTCTCTCTCTCTCTCTCTCTCTCTCTCTCTCTGTATATTTTAATACCTGTCGTTTTCTCTTCGGTTCCACCGTGTCTACATCAATGGTCTCCTCCTCAAAGTCTTCGATGTCGATACCATCGTCCTTGTGGAAGGATCCCACCACGAACCCCGCCGGGGCGCTCCCACTCAGGTGGTGGGAGGGTGGCGAGGGGTCGCTCCGCTCGGAGTGAAACCCACTGCTGTTGGCGCTGGTGGACAGGTTACTGGACTTGAAGCCATGCTCTACAAAGACATACCCAGTCAAATGTTGACAGACGTCCAATTAATCTACTTAAGCTTAGATCTAAGATGCATATTTATCGGATAGAGGTGTACTCTGTAAGTTAGGTAACAAGCACCTGTGAAGGAGCCGTGGAACTGGGGAGAGGCGGGGCTACAGGACAGACTGGTCAGCACCATGGCGGCTATTGTCTCGTCCATCATCTCCACATCATCGCCCTTAACGTCGTCATCCTCCTGGTCCGACGACGATCGTCGGTATCGTCTACAATCAGCACATTACACAATCATCGTCAAACAACCATCATTAAACAGCTTTACTCTTTACGATTGTATTCTATATACAACTTAACCAGCAAATCTGGTATACAATATAAGTGTCCTTAACTTTACGTTTTATGCATCACGTATTTTTTCCCCTTTGCAACGGTCATAGAGCTTAATTTATAATTGCTACCATTCTAAATTCTATATACTTAGCAGAAATGTGTGCATATAATCTGTATCTTTAACTTTACGTTTAAGGTAAAGCTATGATTTTTTAAAATAAATAGTACCCGGAAAATTTGATTTTGATTACACTTGAGAGTGGTCAGGATAATGTATAAGATGAATAGATAAATTCGCGTTGCGTCACATTATTGCTGTTGCATTTCCCGTGAAGTGTGGGATGGGGGTACGTAACAGATCATCTAATGGGGACGAGGTACAAGCAAGCGTGAGTTAGGCTGACTTCACATTACCGGTAAGTCAATGCCATATTGCACATGCACCTGTAACATCTATATATAGACACAACGTAAGCCGCTTTCCATTCTAATACAATCGATCAGCTGATTCTAAATGAAGTTGGAAAATGGCCATGAATCGAGTTCGTTCGTTCTGCCGGCTTTTTATTCCGTTTATGCAATGTTTAAATTATCAATGTTTACCTTTTCGGTGCGTTGGAAATGTATTCATAATTTTTTATCCTGAAATGTGTCAGGTGAATATTAAAGCAAAATGTATACTAATGGGAATAGGTTTTGAATAAAATGACAGTCGCAGTTTAACGAATAAAGCAAGCACTGAGATTAACGCTTGACCATCCTAAATCCCTGTCATGTGACCCTGGAATTGTTGTTTACAAAACACTAAAAGGAGACCAAAACAAGTCGGTCAACGTGAGATCTGGGACCTTTTGACTTTTCGTTTGAAAACAACATTCTTTACCTGGATATATATGTACCTTTAATTTTGATTTGATTTAACAATTAAAATTGAATCTCAAACATTTAAGTTTATTATTTTAAGTTTTGTTAAAATGTGACAAATAAATTAAATATATCAAAGTATAATAATTAAGTAAACTGGTATAAAACTGATAAAAGAATAATTTAAAACTGTACATAGAGTGCAAGTAGATTGGACAAAGTATTTTTTGACTCACTGCGCTCTGACGTTGGGGACGTCGATGACGGTAGACACGGGCCGTTTCTTGGACTCCGTCACGGAGATGTCCGCCAGCTTGGAGTAATCCGTGTCCTGGTCCACGAGTCGCGCCGACTTCCGACTCTCCAGAAGCCTCAGGTCCTCTGATCGGACCTCCAGGTCCACCCCGTCCCCGCTAGTCAGTTTGACGTTTACTATGACTTGGTCGCTGTCCGTGTCGTGGTTAACGACTACCCCGCTCACCTCTCGCCCGTGTACCGTCAGGAACACTTTCTGTCCGTGTTTGAGGCGAAACGAATTGATCTGCTGAAATCCATGTCCGATTATATGTCTTGCGTACACACTTTTCTGAAATCCGTCGTCGAATACGACGGTGTATTTCTGTTCGTCGGCGATGCTAAGTTCGCCCGAATGGTCGGTAATTACCCCTGGATAAAACCTTCCATCTTTCCACAGGGCGCAGACTTTTGTTCCGACAATAGACCTCTTTGCAAGTCGACGATTTCCAGACATCTTATAGTTTTGAATGACTCATATTCCAAAGTAGCATATCACAGTAAAAAATGTATCCTAAAACGTCAATAAAGGCTGAAAACGATCGCAGATTGGCGAGTTATATCCTACACAATATGCCGGTATTTTGCGCCGGTTTGTTTTGGTAGCAGAGAGGCGGAGCTTCCTTTCTGGTATCAACAAAACCTTGTGACATTTTTCGCCGCATTCATTGGTTAATATCCACACACCTCCATGATCTAATTGGATGGTTAAAATAAGACCCAAGGTGAAGGTAATTTTGTAGTTTTCGTCAGCTAAATTAAGGCCTTATTTCATCTTTATTTGTCTATTTAGTTGAATAAAACAGTTTCTACATATCATTTTTATCAAAAGCAAAACTTGTTACGATTCAGATCCAATTAATTTTGTCCACAGAGCTCAGAATCTGTGTTGCATTATCTGTTTAGGACATGTCAATCATTTTACGCCGCTTCGTGTTGATTGCCGATCTAATAGCCGCTTTTTCTCCCTCTGTGACAATGAAATGGTTTACTATTTTTGCCATAAATTAACTCGCACTGTGTGAACACATGACTGTGTTCTTTTTCGGAATGATCTCGAATATCATAAGAAATGAAAAATATGTGGTTTTATCCTGGAATTTATGTAAATTTTCTTTCTGATCATCCCACTGTACGTGGGAGAAATAAGAACAGCTGTGTTTATCTACTTAGCGCAGAAATCGATCAACCACGTGACAACTGTCAAATTTTTAGTAAGCAAATCCCAGAATGCACTGCGGTTAAAATGTCGAACCACGATGTCCAACTCGACAAATAGGGAGCTTGTTAAATTTATTTGTCTTGTTTTCTTAGCGTACCTTTTAGACAAATCTGTCAAAGCAATACCGGGAGATTACGTTGGTAGATATGAAATACCCTCCTGTCATTGTTGTCCCACTTCGCAAGCCTTCTTAAGACCAGCATTTACAACCCCTTTTCATATATATTGTAGATTTTATATTATGCAGAAGTTGTGGACATGAAATCCTTCACCCATCAGCCATAATTCAAGTTCCCAGTAAAGTAGCTCACAGACAGAGAAATGACACCATTGCTGGCCGAAACGGGACGCTGATACAGTTGTTTAAAAACCCAGATGGTATTTAATATTGCAAACTTAATTAAAAATCTTTCGACTTTGAAAATTTAATTTATAGATATATCTTCCATATCTTGTACATCTTTGGCAGCCAAGGGTTTCCATGAGTTCTATCATGTTGTATAGTTCTGTAGGTATCAGTTATGGCACGCCAAATTCTTAAAAATGAGCTAAACATATAGTTTCACATTTGATAAATTAGGTTTATGGACTGTTAACTATAGTTTACAAACCACAACTATAGTTAATGATTCGTTTACTATAGTTTTCATCTGTAAAACTATATGTAATGGTTGTAAACTATAGGTAAGGAGGTTGGCACCTGAAATACTAGTAATGTCAATCATTCAAAAACCACTTGATATAAAGATGGGGACCTCAAATGTTCATTTGTTTTATTTGTGACCCATGTCACATGCCATTTTTTGGAAATATAGGGCCCCAAACAGAAATGATAATTTTCCTGAAATTTTTGCTAAAATTTAGCATGGAAATTGATTATTTGAAGAAATTGACAAATTTTTATAGTTTGAACTACAGTAACTATTTAGTTATGATTTTGATACAGTATGATGTTGAACACAAGTTAAGGGACTATAAAAGTAATATTAAAGTCAAAGTTTAAAAAATTTTGCTTTACTTGTGCCTTCAAATGCTAGTACATAATATACACAAAAACAGATGTTAAGATTATTACACAATTTTGAAGTAATCAAATTATAACGCAAATAAAAAAAATATTAGTAATGTCATCTTTCAAAACTTTGAAACAAATAGACATGCATTTAATGTCTCATGTAAATTAAAGTAAAAAACGTAGGGGTAACATCTAAAAAATTTGAGATATAGCATGAAATAAGCTAATTTCAGGTCAAACTTGGAGTAATTTGATTCTAACTTATATAAAATATAAGCTAAGTATGCCAAATTATATCGATAGAAATATCAAATTATTGTTCAAATATGTTTTTCAGAACATCATGAATATATTGTAATACACAAACTATCTAGAAGTTTGGTCTGGGCTGAATATTATGAAGCTAAAGTAACAGTTCTCTAAACTATTAAGTTATGAAAATTGTTCATTTTCTTCTTGAAAACCTCCGCCACAAAATATAGTCCCTTATTACTAAACCCTGTAAAAGTGTAATTTTATTCAGTAAAGTTTATTTGGCATTGTAAAATATAAATATACTACTAGAATTAATATGGGATGCAGAATTTTCAGACTAGAGGGGATCCAAAATGGCAACCTAAAACCTGAGGAGCGAACCTCTTTAACGAATGATAATCTAAGTTTATCTGTCTGCAAATAATGTTAACTATAGATTTTGCTGATAAATATAGATTCACATCTGTAAACTATAATTTACATTTGTTAACTATAGATAAGAGTTTCATGTGAATATATCAGATGAATTATTTTTGCAATTGCAAATGGTTGTTTTCAGTGTTAATTATAGTTTTACACTTCTGAAACATAGATGATCGCGTTAGCTATGGTTTACAGATGTAAAATATAGATTAACGGTGTTAAATAAAGTTTCACAGATGATAAACTAGGTTTATCAACTGTTAACTATTGTTCATGGACGCTAAACTTTAGTTAACAATAGCTTATTGTTAACACTATAGTTTATGAACCATAAACTATAGTTAACGATTCGTTAACTATAATTAATGACCCATTAACTATAGTTTTCATCTGCAAAACCATATTTAACAGTTGTAAACTATCGTTTTCTAATGATAATCTAAGTTTATCTGTCTGCAAATAACGTTAACGATCAATTTTGCTGATAAATATAGATTCACATCTGTAAACTATAATTTGCATTGGTTAACAATGGTTAAGAATTGTTAATCATAGTTTCACACTCGTGAAACTATATTTATCAGATAAACTATGTTTTGCAATCACAAATGCTTGTTTTCAGTGTTAATTATAGTTTTACACTTCTGAAACATAGATGATCGCGTTAACTATGGTTTACAGATGTAAAATATAGATTATCGTCGTTAACTTTAGTCTTCTGTCCCTAAACTAAAATTTACAATCGTTAAGGCCACATAAAATTAATATTAAGATTCTCATCATGATTTGCAAAAAAATATGGGGCGGTGTGCGGATTTTATTTATTTTTTATTTTATTAAAAACACCTTTTTCACCATTCATGTTCTATAATAAATAATAACTGCTCTATTCTTTTAAATTGTTAAATTTAATATGAGTACACAAACCCACCTTTAATCTTTTAATTTCATTTTATTTCAACTTAACTTTTATTGCACGAAGACATTTGTATCCTTTAGACCTTATAATAACAAACATGACTGGAATCAAACAGTAATCCACATGTTTAGCCAACCATTAAATTGTTTTGAATTTTTTATATACCGTATTTTTCCGAAGATTAGTCGGTATTTTTTTTCTCTGAAGCAGAGCACTCGACTTATCGTCTTGTTCGACTTGTCGTAGGCTGGAGGTCAGAAAATTGTTAAAAATAGCATTTAAAATCTTGGTTTTAATCATCTTGAGTTGGCTGTGTGATTGAAAATTACGTTGTTGAATTCACTGTTCATCTTTAATAATTATCATTTCACTCATCTGTTAACACTTAAATACATAATAATAACAACAGTTATTAAAAAATGTTACATTGTCTTTAATCAATTAAAAGTTTTACCGTTCCGTTTTTATATCACTAGTAGGAAGATAACATTGCGCAGTAAAATTGAAACCAAATTTGAATGGGAGAAAATATTGCAGTAGGTCCGGGGGATGTTTTTTTAATTTAATTATTTTATTAGTAAAGAGTTGTTAGTGGAAAGTATAAATCAGAAATATTTTATGGTCAAATTCAATCTTAAAATACGTAATCGGCAATTACTACTGTTTATAATAGGCTGACACCGGTTGTGTTAATAATCTTGCCCTAAGGTTGAGATCTTTACGGCAATTTCACTCCTTGTGTATATAAAAAGTACCGTTATAAGAGTGGTTATAGTTCATTGATTAATTATTGTCAAATTCTTTGATTATTGTTAGGTAATTTTATTTTGGAAACGTATGTATGTCGTATATCGTCATTATCAAGTCGTACAAATGATCGATCTATTTCTAACAGTGTCTATGTAAAACAATAGCGTGTAACTGCATTACTGGATACAACGTAAACAAGTTTCATCAAATCATAGTAATTGCTAAGCTTTCTGCAATTGAGATCCCCCTTTGAAGTCCGACATGAGACAGGTGCATGCCCATGACACCGGAAATTGTTAAACAAACATTGACCACCCGCCGAGTCAACAGGTGGCTGGTTACGTAATGGCGAATACACTGGCGATAGTCAGAGTGGATAATTATTTTAATGCTATGGAATAAAATATTTCTGACAAAGTAAGTTTAGTTTTGCATAACACGCGATATCGGGAATTGTTTAAAATGCAAGCGACTTTGTAGATGTTGCCGGTGTCATATAATATTTTGATACCGCGAAATATTGAACCCGGGTTCAATATATTATGCGATATTATGAACCCGGGTTCAATATATCGCTGCGAAATATTGAACCCCCCTATAAAATATTGAACCCCGGGTTCAATATATTATGGCTGCGATATTTTGAACCCCCCCTCTAAATTTTATTGCTATTGGAGAGGGGGTTCAAAATATTATGGCTGCGATATTTTGAACCCCCCTCTAATTTTCAATGCTATTGGAGAGGGGGTTCAATATATTATGGCTACGATATTTTGAACCCCCCTCCAATTTCCAATTCCCATTGGAGAGGGGGTTCAAAATATTATGGCTGCGATATTTTGACCCCCCTCCTATTTCCAATTCCCATTGGAAAGGGGGTTCAAAATATTATGGCTGCGATATTTTGACCCCCCTCTCCTATTTCCAATTCCCATTGGAAAGGGGGTTCAAAATATCATGGCCGCGATATATTGAACCCCCAACCTATTTCCAATTCCCTTTGGAGAGGGGGTTCAAAATATTATGGCTGCGATATTTTGAACCCCCCTCTAATTTTTAATGCTATTGGAGAGGGGGTTCAATATATCATGGATGCCATATTTTGAACCCCCCTCCAATTTCCAATTCCCATTGGAGAGGGGGTTCAAAATATTATGGCTGCGATATTTTGACCCCCCTCCTATTTCCAATTCCCATTGGAAAGGGGGTTCAAAATATCATGGCCGCGATATATTGAACCCCCAACCTATTTCCAATTCCCTTTGGAGAGGGGGTTCAAAATATTATGGCTGCGATATTTTGAACCCCCCTCTAATTTTTAATGCTATTGGAGAGGGGGTTCAATATATTATGGCTGCGATATTTTGAACCCCCCTCTAATTTTTAATGCTATTGGAGAGGGGGTTCAATATACTATGGCTGCGATATTTTGAACCCCCCTTACAATTTCCAATTCCCATTGGAGAGGGGGGGTTCAAAATATTATGGTCGCGATATTTTGAACCCTCCTCTAATTTACATTGCTTTTGGAGAGGGGGTTCAAAATATTATGGCCGCGATATTTTGAACCCCCCTCCAATTTTCAATTCCCATTGGAGAGGGGGTTCCAAATATTATGGCTGCGATATTTTGAACCCCCCTCTTATTTTCATTGCTATTGGAGAGGGGGTTCAAAATATTATGGCTGCGATATATTGAATCCCCCTCCAATTTCAAATTCCCATTGGAGAGGGGGTTCAAAATATTATGGCTGCGATATTTTGAACCCCCCTCTAATTTTCAATGCTATTGGAGAGGGGGTTCAATATATTATGGCTGCGATATATTGAACCCCCCTCCAATTTCAAATTCCCATTGGAGAGGGGGTTCAAAATATTATGGCTGCGATATTTTGAACCCCCCTCTAATTTTCAATGCTATTGGAGAGGGGGTTCAATATATTATGGCCGCGATATTTTGAACCCCCTCTCCAAAGGGAATTGGAAATAGGATAAGGGGTTCAATATATCGCGGCCATAATATTTTGAACCCCCTCTCAAATAGCAATGAAAATAAGAGGGGGGTTCAAAATATCGCGGCCATAATATTTTGAACCCCCTCTCCAAAGGGAATTGGAAATAGGTTGGGGGTTCAATATATCGCGGCCATAATATTTTGAACCCCCTCTCCAAAGGGAATTGGAAATAGGTTAGGGGTTCAATATATCGCGGCTATAATATTTTGAACCCCCTCTCCAATGGCAATGAAAATTAGAGGGGGGTTCAAAATATTGCGGCCATAATATTTTGAACCCCCTCTCCAAAGGGAATTGGAAATAGGTTGGGGGTTCAATATATCGCGGCCATGATATTTTGAACCCCCTCTCCAATGGCAATGAAAATTAGAGGGGGGTTCAAAATATCGCGGCCATAATATTTTGAACCCCCTCTCCAAAGGGAATTGGAAATAGGTTGGGGGTTCAATATATCGCGGCCATAATATTTTGAACCCCCTCTCCAATGGCAATGAAAATTAGAGGGGGGTTCAAAATATCGCGGCCATAATATTTTGAACAGCTCTCCAAAGGGAATTGGAAATAGGTTGGGGGTTCAATATATCGCGGCCATAATATTTTGAACCCCCTCTCCAATGGCAATGAAAATTAGAGGGGGGTTCAAAATATCGCGGCCATAATATTTTGAACCCGGGGTTCAATATTTTATGGGGGGGTTCAATATATCGCAGCGATATTGTGAACCCGGGTTCAATATATCGCGGGGTTCAAGATATTATATGACACCGGTATTTGAAAATATGATGCATAAGTATAAAGAGTAATTGTTTAACTGTTAATCATTGATATAATTGGTAGCAATATCGGGGACATCGTGGCATCTTACACTGATAATGTAACTGCAGTTTTACACACCATTTTGAAGTGATAAGATCGACGTATGGTCTGAATCAACGTATCGTAGGATTTTGTTAAAATTTTGGCCAAAAATGAGCAATTCGACGAGTCGTCCGCATCGACGAGTCGTTGGGAAAATACGGTACCAAGCCCGATTTTTTTTCCCGAACTTTTTTTTCCAGACAATTTTTTTTTCGAAATAAAATAAGATGCATCGGGGCGGGCCATTTTCACAGGGCGGGCGGGGATGAGAATCTAAAAATTAATTTTATGTGGCCTAAACCTAGTTTATTGACTGTGAAACTATGATTAGCTCATTTTTGTGAATATGGCATGCCATAATCGGAAACACTTGACTTGTGAAGATATATAACTTAATTGTGTTATGAATGGATCAGGGGGGGTCCTGCTTAATTTATCTCAGTCCCATCACAGTTAGTGCTGTAACCAATCCCTGAATGGCAGGTTAACTCTTGCCTGGGATAAGAACCTGGGATGTTGATCTTTGGGGCAAAGATCATTCATGGGGGAAGAAATGTGAATATGTTCATACCAGTTTGATCACCAGCTCAAAAAAAAGCACTTGATAATGAGAGATTTGTATGTGGTTGTGATGAGGAAGGGAGCTCAAATCCCAGGCTGGTCCATCATGATTTATCCCATGGCATTATATTTCTTCCAATGTAAATGAGTTATGCATTGACAGTCACTCTTTCCCAAGCATTTTTGAATCCATTGTAGCAGGAAAAGAGGATTCAGCCTATAAATAAAATGAAAATATATGGCTGGACCAGAAATCGAACCCAGGACCCCTGCAACTCTAATAGGAGATCTATCACTGAGCTACCCAAGCCAATATATATGGTCTATATAGCCCAAACTACTACATTCCTCCCTCCTTAAATGATCTTCGTCCTCGAAGATCATACCAAACATTCCCCTGGCAGGAGTCAACCTGTCAGTTCCAGGGGTTGGTCGCAGCACCAAATGTAATAGGAACAATTTAAGAGGTCCAGGGACCACATCGCTTGCCTTACCAACAAAAGCCATAACTCTGATCAAATCAGCATAACAGTATCAAACTCAAAATTTGTCTTGACAAATAAGTACAGTGGATCTTGCACAAAAAGTTAAAAAATCTGCCAATTTTTATCCACATACAAAGCTCCTTTTGTTGTTTTAGTATTTGTGAGAAGATTTTTCTCTATTCCTGTGTAAAAATCACCTCCCCCTTTTGTGGCCCCACTTTTCTCCTGGGAATCGTGGTATGATCAAACTTTAATCTTAACATTTGCCTTCACACAAGTTTCAGCTCTTTTTGCTGAATGCTTTTCCAAAAGATTTTTCTCTATATCTTCCTATGTATAAATTTGACATCCCCCCATTGTGGTCCCACATTACCCTAAGGATCATGATTTGAACAAACTTGCATCTAAGGATGCATCAACACAAATTTGAGCTTTTCTGGCTAAATAGTTTTTGAGAAGATTTTTGAAGATTTTCTCTATATACATGTACATGTATTCTTATGTAAAATTTCATCCACCCATTGAGGCCCACCCTACCCCGGGGACCATGATCTGAACAAACTTGATTCTACACTACCTGAGAATGCTTCCACATAAGTTTAAGATTTTTCTGGCCAAATGTTTTTTGAGAAAAAGATTTCTGAAAAATAGCAAAAAAAATTCAACAAGTCTAAATTATCTCCCCTTTAAAGCTGAACACTGCTCGTAAATAGGCACTATCTAGCTGTCCACCATATTTCTCTCTCACCACCATTATCCCTACAACCCCTATATAAGCAGCAGACCTCTTAGCAGTTTAAAGTATTTTGCTGTAGAGGTCTCACCTGTGTGGATGTACATCTTGCCTCGCTGTGTCCCAATGAAATTATCAAGTTTTACGCACTTTTTTCAAGCCAGGAGAATACTAACATTAAATTTATCAATGCATTATTTTCAAACAGAATATGCACATAAAATAAGAAATAAATGCAGAAAATACAAAGACCACGAAAGAAATACTACACGTCAGCCACAAGTTTCAGGTGTGCAATCGGGTGTAACGAAATCGAGGGGTTTATATACCAGGTACTTGTGTGACGGTGCCTATTTATGAGCGGTGTTCAGCTTTAAAGAGGGTGTGGCCCTTCATTTGAACAAAATTCTTCACCCAATGTTGCTTTGTGCCAAGTTTGGTTGAAATCGGCTCAGTGGTTCTGGCGAAGATGAAAATGTGAAAAGTTAACAACAACGACAGACAACGGACAAATCTTGATCAGAAAAGGAATGAGCATATTAATACATTCATTGAAAACAAATAGCTAGACTCTGGGAATCGAACTTGAGACCCCTGTTACTCTAGTCAGGAGCACTACCACTGAGCTACCCAGGCCGATATAGCTCAAACTACTACACCATACAGCTCTTGAAAATTAGAAAATCTTTAACTGATTTTATTTAGAAAGCCTAAAATTTTTGAAAGTAGAGTGCATTGCATCTCCCAATCAAGTCATGAAGCTTACTCATACATGTATATTAATGTATGATGTACTGAAAATGGTAGAAAATCAAAGTCACAGAAGTTATTAATGCTTATAAGTAAATTGTGTGTTTTTGGTTCTTGGACCAACCTGAAGTTATATAAAATATATTACCTAACTCTTGTTAGAGAAATAAAATGCTAGATTTGTAAGCCAGAAGGGTTTGGTTCTTTAAACCAAACCAGAGTTGTTGGTACATGTATACATGAAAGGGGAGTAAACTCTGATGTTTTTCTTGTTAGGTGCCTTCTTCGAGGTGATCTCTGCTATTGAAGCCAATCTGACAGAAGTGTCTAAGGTATTATTCTTGTGATAGGAAATGGGTCAAACAGAACTTCACAGCATGAAATTTATTATATTTTTCCTTATATCAATTAACACAGATTTTCAAAAACACTTCTTTTATTCGTAATTATTCCAGTACAAAAAATATGAGTTGCATTTTAAAGTTGTATTATTATTACAAATGTATTAAAATAATTTTTTGCTACTCTGTAATAAAAACAGAGATGTTTTATATATGACTGATAAGTATTAATTTGCACAGATGATCCTGTCTTGAGTGATCCGAGTATATTATTTGGTACACATCGATCTATTTTTTAGCCATCTGACCTAATGACCTGGTTTCCGGGATACCACTGGACAATCTGTGTATGTCCCATGTGTATGAAGCATTTGGGATGGTGAGTTTTCATATTTTTACATGAATGCCTAGAGAAATTTCTTATTTGAAATAAGACTTTGGGGAAAAAAGTAGAGTTATTTCCAATTTATGCATTTCAGAAAAAGGTTATTCATTTTCCATAATTCATCAGCACTGAAACCCTTATCAAAAAGCAGTCAATTTATAATTTCATCTGCATGTATACCATCATGTTTTTAAAAAGAGCTTGATAGGATATATTTCTGAAATTGTTGTACATGAACTAGCTAGTATTGGTATGTACAGTACAAAAGATTTCAAACCCACTGAGCTTTTGAATATCCCTGTATGTTGATAAAGTTGGCTAATTCCATCATTTTGATGACACATTCTAATCATCTGACTTCTGTCCTTGTTGAGATGCATGGCTGGGTGTGATCAATGAATTAGTCCACCCTGGAGGTGTAAGCAACAGAATTCACATCCACATTGGAATTTAGGGTCTACTTACACTCCAGATCTATAAATCATAAAGAAGGTGTTTGGAAACAAATATTCTTCTCATGTGACATTTATCTCTTGCCTTTTGGTCTTTGATTTTCTTGGAAGCTCCTACATAGGGTAACTAAATATAACTATTTCACAATTTGATTGCAGGAAATATCATGCAACTTCCCCTGAGAGTAAGCCCCAGTCCTTTTTTGGAATAATTCTGGACAATATTTTACAGCAATCAGGTATCATGGAATAAAATTTGCTTTGATCTTTATATAACTACTATCAAACACCTATTATCAGAAAAAAAACCAAACAAGTTTATTGTCCCAAAACAGCAACTTTCTCCCAACATGCAGAACAGGGAGACACGTACGTTGCTGTCACTCTTTACACAGAGAAGAACAGAATATTGCTGTCTAACAATCTTAAATGTCATCTTATTTCAGAAGCTGAATCCATTATTCACATACCTAAGGCCTACACCAGCTGACAGTGGACGGGTGTGTTATATGTATAACATGTAACACCAGGACAGATTTTTCAACAATTTATCTCTAAATTCTCTGGATTCTTTTTCACATTGTCAAGACAGATAATTGAAAGGTCTAAAAATGAATGAATGAATTAATTAAAATGATCCTCAAATGTATAGCCATTGATGTGGAGGTGATGGGTGTAAAATATATGACTGGTTACCTTGACCCCTTTGACCAATGTCATCTCGATCTCATTGTATTTAATTTTTGCATACTGATGAAAAGAGAGAATGTGCTCTGAAATGAATTATAGTGCAAATTTACTACATGTTATTGTTAAAGAAATATTATGTAACATACATTGTAAAAAACAGTTAGAAAATGTTATTTGTTCTATGCAGGCCAGACATCTTTTTATTAAATTTTTCAATATGTGATGGCTTGTATTAATTTTTTTTCTGTTAAAAAAGGAATGGAAAATACCACTGCAGCATTATATGCATATTATTGAAGGATGTCATCATGAAATAATGAAAATAATTGAACCTTGGAATAGTTATGAACCAGCTGATAGGAAAATTTGAAAATGAGAATTGAGTTATTTCCCTTATCATTATAATTCTTTTATGAAGATATCCTGCCAGTTATAACATTTCTAAATGCTTGGGCCAAGAAAGGAAACACGCTAGTGTTATTTTCACATGGAAATAGGAAAGATGCGATTGGAACTTGATGAAATATCTAAAGGCCCATCAGACTTCTCAATTTTCGAATTTCACTGACCTGACCCAAAAATTTACTCGCTGCAGGTCACCACTGAATTTTCATGAAGACTGAAATAGGCATTGGACCACCCCCCACCCCCCCCCGACAAGCAAAATAATAGTAAAACTTTTCTGAATTCCTGCATGTATCCTATAATATATTTTTTTAAGATTTTAGATTGTATACATACAATACATTTTCCCTTCAAAACAACATGGATTTTTAAAACAACTTTTTTACATATTATCCAGAAATTAAATAACAAATTTAAACAAAAATAACAATGTTTATGAATATACAAATTTACTGAAACATTACTTGATATATGTCAATCAAAATGCTAGGTACATGTTAATTTTATATGTGTTTGCATTGCAAATAAGAAGGCAAAGCATTTAGAATCAATTGAGTACAAAGTTAATCAAAGTACTGAAGTACTGACAAGAGTTGATTTTATCAATTATTACCCGGTATTTATTTAAAAACAACATGTTATTTTGCATGGCAAGTAGCTTCTAATCTGTATTTGAATTGCGCACATTTTTATAATATGAATTCTCAGACTTTTCCGACAAGAAATTTTGAAAAAACCCCATAAATCATGTTGAGTAATATTTAAAGATAGAATTAATTCCATCAAACTATATATGTATCAGTAATCAAAATATTTCTGAAAAATTGTATAGATCCAAGCAATATTGAACTCTAGTCTCGTTCAACTCGACGCCTGGCTGCGGCTGTTAATCTCCGACAAGCAAGAGAGGCTCTCTGCTTGTCGGAGATTTATGGAGACAGCTGAGTGTCGGGTTGAACGAGACTATATTGAACTACATTGTCGGTGACCAACATATATGCCGATTCACATCGGTTCTCTCCAGAGGAAACTTGTGGACTCAAAACCGTGGTTTGAGACGATGATTGAACTATGGCGTAGGAATACATACAACTACAAAAAATATCTAAATTGTTCATATCATTTAAAATCTGACTATTTTCAAGGTATTTATAAATAAGTTTCCTTGAAAAACTATGCTTCAACATACATTCCATCGAATTTATCCATTATTTTCAAGAACTAAGTCTTGTCAGCAGTGATGATTTGTGATTAGGTCCAAACTCTGTTTCACTTTCGGTTTGCCAGAGTAAATTCATAGGAGAGTTGATTAAATCAACTCCCAAAAATGGTTTGAGTATCTTAATACAAAACATTGATATACCGGTATATGTGAGCATTGAATACAGAATGAATTGCACTTGACCCTTACTATGGCACACTGTCACCATGTTATGGTTCATCAGTTAGTAGTAAATGTCCATCAGGGACTTGATGGTCAGACTGCTGCCCAGTCTGTTCTGGTCCACCGATTCCCAGGCAAAGTACTGCAGCTGCTTCACTTGCTGAACCATGAGGAATCCGTTGTCAGAGAAACGACCTTGAACTCCAGGGGTGTCTAGCCAGACGAACGGAGCGATGGCTGATGTACTGATGGTGATGTTGAAAACTTGGTCTTTCTTCACAGTAATGATGTTTGTAACCTACAGAGAAAAAGTGTTAAATTTTATCCACTGGGTATATGAAATAAAAAAATTGCCAAAAATTTTGATATATTATTTTATATTTCACTTTTATTTTATTAATTTAAACAAAATATTTAATCCCATACATTGCTTTTATTAGTAAACGCCATATCCATATAAAAAATATATACAGTAAATCATAGTAAAATATAGCAAGTTTGACCTGTATTTTGACTTTCTTTAACCCAATCACTGCACTAAAGGTGGAGAGAGCCTGCCAAGCTGTGGGGCCATTTTGAGGGTTGCCTAGGTGATAGAACAGGAAGCAGTTCTGTCGTCTGATGCAGTCGGCCTGATGTAACATGTTGTTGATGTTAGCGGAGAAGACGAGTTGGGATGTTACATTCATCTGTAACAAAATAGTGTTGGATTGGATGCTTTCAAAAACTGATTCAGAAGTGCAATATTAATAGAACAAAGTTCAACAGAACGCTGGCAAGTGGAGCATCCCCTTTAGCAGGAAATATGTTTTGAATGTACTGTTAATCAAGTTAATCATTTGTTCATTGTGTTTCTATTGTTAACTTGTACATAAAATTTGAGTTGTGTAAACTCAATTAAATGACTTTACTGATAACTAAGCAGTGACCTAGAACCGCATTGAGCTTCCCTCATTTGGTATTCCATAACTGAGCTTTTCTCACCTGGAATCTGTGAGTTCAATTACTGAGTGAGCTTCCCTCACCTTGTATTCCTGAGTCCAGTTGTACAGTGGTTCCATGCTATCCCAGGAGTACATGGAGATATACAGTGTGCCTTTTGGTTCCACTGAGTTGGGCTGGGAGTGGGAATCCACTGGTGAACCAAACAGAATGTTGTCCCTGTGTTGAGAATTGGGCACAAACTGTAGGTGGTGGGTATGGGGGTGTCTGGTCACATGGAGTTTTATTTCATCCACACAGATGTAAACCTTGGCCATGCCACTCTCTTCATAAGGTGAGATCAGCAGGGGAGAAAAAAAGTGCTGGGCAAAGTACTGGAGCATCTTCCACTTTCCTCCATACTCTGAAAAAAAGATGGAGTAATATAATTAATCCTGTTGCACATTTAAGCATTGAACCATTATGTTTTGAAAGATATAGTCTCATAACTGCAATGGTGTATAAAACAATTTGAGTAATGCATGTAAGTGATGTCAAAATAAAACTCAATTAAAACCTTTGACCTCCCTTTGTTATGAATGCCATAGCTTTCCACTTACTTAACAATTAAAATATATGTTTTTGGAAAAATGAAAGTCATAGTAAAATTCCCCAGCTAGGGCATAAAGTTTTACCTTTTACTTTGACTTCATTTATCTGTCATATATTTTTATTATTCATTGGCATTCAGGACTTTCAGTTTTCATGACCTTCCTTTAGAACAGATATTTAATTTGTTTTCTAAACTTTTGGTTTTAATGTGTATTCCACAAATGTTTCTTGTCTATAGCAAAATAGCAAAATTTAAAACAGGACATATACTGATTCATTATTTTTTTTGGACATTTTTCGTATCTATGAGATCAGACTCAATTTATAGTCTATTTTCGGACATGTTTTGCACCTTAAATGAGCCATATTTATGATTATCAATGTTTGGTACCTATGGATGACCAGGTGGGGGCCTGCCAGATGTCGTTGAGCTGCCAGTACATGGCCCCCATCGTGTTGCCCCGCCCACTCTCATCCAGTCGGTTCTGCCAGCGCCGGTAGTGCTCCGTCTCTGTTTTCATTGCAATGGCCTGGTCAATCTAAGACAGAAAGTGCAGGCTGTGACAAATATAGGGACAAACTGTGAAAAAACCCAGTAAGATGAAACATTTTTTAAAGTCACAGACTAAGAAATACATTCTTGATTTGAACATTTTATTGTAAGTACATGTATCAAATAATACAAAAGGTTCAGACACAAGTTCTGACAACTTACGAGGTAGATATTGAGAAAAATACAAGAGATGTTTGTGAAACACTAGTATGCTCCCCTACCTTGGAAACATCCATGAAGAAAATGAACAGAAACTGCAAATCCAAATATTTTTAAGACCAAGGGGCATAACTCTGTCTAAAATTGCTCGATCGTACCCAAAATCAAACCTGACCTAGATGTTATTATGATAAATGTGTATATTAAAATTCATTTCAATACATGTAACCTCTGCAAAGAAAATGAACGGAAACTATTGGTGGATAGACCAACCAACAGACAGACAAGACAGACAGATAGACAGACAGCAGCAAAGCAATATGCCCTCCCTTTTTCGAAGGGGACATACATAAAAATTCTGTATTTTACAGATTGCACACAACTAATAATTACTTCTACCAGTGTTTAGAATCCCAATTCACTAATAAAAGTGATAAGACTGATAAAAGACTATTTGCAATTGAACTGGACTCATCCTTGCGATTTGACATTGACCCCATGTTACCTGTGTGACATAAATGGTGTCCTTGAACTTTTGTTTCCTGTCTGGGGAATTAGGTAGGTTCAGGTAGAGAATGAGTTCAGCCATCAGCTGCACATTGCCTGTAAACACACAGTCAACAGTGTTAGCTGTAAACACACAGACAACAGTGTTTTCTGTAAACACGCAAAAAATGTTACCTGTAAACACATAGACAACAGTGTTACCTGTAAACACACAGTCAACAGTGTTACCTTTTACACCTGTCCAGGTAAAACAAGAGGCCCATGGGCCACATCGCTCACCTGAGCAACAACAGACATAATAAAATCAGCTTTATGGAGTCATATACAAAATATCTTAACAATGCTGTATATTAGATCCTGTATAAAAAAAAAATTCCCCTGCATATTCTTATGTTTATCATTGAGCCCCTTTGAAACAGGATTTTACAGTCGTATCACATATTGAGCATTGCAGTTCTCGAGAAGATGATCAGACTTAAACAACTGTTTATATATGGATTATAAACCTACATCAAACTTTAAACCCCTTCTGAGGTCTAAGAATTGTCCAGGGGCCAGAGTCTAAACAATTTTAAAGAATCAACAATATGTCAAAATGCTTGCATATAAGTAAAACCATATATAAAAACATTGTGAACAATTTAAATGTTTTCCTTTGTAAAATTGGACCCACCACCCCCCCCCCCATGTGGCCCAACCCTACTCCTGAAAAATCATTATCCCTGGGGGTATGGTGGGGCCACAATTGGAAGGGGGGGTGTCAAATTTTTACATAGGATTATATAGGGAAAAATCTTCTAAAACACAAATTGTCTAGAAGAGCTCTAACTTTAGTCAGTTCAGTCTTCAAATAGTCTAGATTAAAATTTGTCAAAATCATATTCGAACAATTTGAATCTTTCCTACCTGAGGATGCTTCCACACAAGTTGCAGCTTTTCTGCCCAATCGGTTTCTAAGAAGATTTCTTAAAGATTTTTCTCTATATATTCAAATGAGAAAATTCGACCACCCTCCCCCACTGTGGCCCCACCCTTTCCCTCGGGATTATGAGTTTATCCAACTTGAATCTACCCTAACGGAGAATGCCTTCACACAAGTTAAAGCTTTTCTGGCCGATCGGTTTCTGAGAAGATTTTTAAAGATTTACTTTATATATTCCTATGTAAAATTTCGACCCCCCCCCATTGTGGCCCCACCCTACCCCTGGGGCTCATCATTTGAACAAAACTTGAACATACATTACCTGAGGATGCTTCCACACAAGTTACAGCTTTTCTGGCTGATTAGTTTCAGAGAAGAAGATTTTTAAAGATTTACTCTATATATTCCTATGTAAAAATTTGACCCCCCATTGTGGCCCCACTCTACCCCTGGGGATCATCATTTGAACAAATTTGAATATACACTACCTGAGGATGTTTCCACACAAGTTACAGCTTTTCCGGCTGATCAGTTTCAGAGAAGAAGATTTTTAAAGATTTACTCTATATATTCCTATGTAAAAATTTGACCCCCCATTGTGGCCCCACCCTACCCCTGGGGATCATCATTTGAACAAACTAGAATCTACACTACCTGAGGATGCTTCCACACAAGTTTCAGCTTTCCTGGCTGATCAGTTTCAGAGAAGAAGATTTTTTAAGATTTACTCTATATATTCCTATGTAAAAATTTGACACCCCATTGTGGCTCCACCCTACCCCCGGGGGTCATGATTTGAACAAACTTGAATCTACACTACCTGAGGATGCTTCCACACAAGTTTCAGCTTTTCTGGCCGAATAGTTTTTGAGAAGAAGATTTTTGAAAAATACCAACAAATTTTTAATGATTTTTAATTATCTCCCCTTGAAAAAGGGCGTGGCCCTTCATTTTAACAAACTTGAATCCCCTTAACCTAAGGATGCTTTCTGCCAAGTTTGGTTCAAATCAGCCCAGTGGTTCTGGAGAAGAAGTCGAAAATGTAAAAAGTTTACGGACAGACAGACGGACGGACAGACAGACGGACACCGGACAAAAAGTGATCAGAAAAGCTCACTTGAGCTTTCAGCTCAGGTGAGCTAAAAAACAACAACAAAAAACACTGGCATCATTTTACTTATAACATTTGACAAAAAGTGAAAAAAAAAACAACTTGCAAAATAAATTAAAATTTTGCAGAACAAAAATTTACTTAATGCAGGAAACTTCAAGTCATCTCTAACAATAAACATTGAAATGTTCCAAATTCTGTTCTCTCCAAAACACATTTATGAAGGGGGAAATTAATTAATGAAACAGAATAGCTCTCACCCAGTGGGTGATGTTGTCTGTGCTCACTCATGTCAGAACACAGGTCCATGTCTTCCTCAGCGTAAACATCGGCCAGAGTCTCATATGACGGCAAGGACTGGAGGCCGTACTCCGAGGCCATCCTGGGAACTCGATACACACTCGGGTCAAAGAACGGGTCCATGTAACGGTAATCATGTACTGTAATGAATGGTCATATTACATCAAGGAATTGAGGATAAATAACAGTCCATGTAAACTTAAAAGGTAGTTGTTTACTGTAAGGTCATAATAATGCATTCAAATTTTTATATTAATATATATACAGTCATGTAACTTAAAAAGCAGCTGTTATTCTCAATCACAGCATGATAAATAGACCACAATGCAGCAATGTATTATATATCACAATTTTTTAACGTAAAACAAAAATAACGAAACGCATAATACACCAGAAGGCTGATAATTATTAAACCTACATACTGTCACCATAGAGCTCACTCCATGGTTCCTTGGCGACAAAACCCTCCTGTAAACTCTCAATTCCATTACTAGGGCTGGACATGATGAAGGGATGAGTCAAGTCCTCTGATTGAACGATTGGCTGAATCGTGTCATGATACAGTGTAACATAATCCTTGTAGTAAAGTGTAAAGTTTACATCTGTGTTGTACCTAGAAAAAGTGTACAATACAAAACCCAAAAGTATAACTATGCCCTGCATCAAGAGTTTACCCCATTGTCTATATGGATATACCTGGTAAACGAACACAAAATACCGATTCAGACAAAGCAGGAAAATAAAGCGAAAATATCTGTGGGCATTTGACAAAGAGGAATGTATAAATAATTGTTTGGAGTACAATATGTACCAGCTTTGTCGTAGAGCTTTTTCGTTTTCGTTGTTCCCACTCCACAGAAGTAAAGAAGCGTGTGACTTCAGACGTTTGACCTGAGATATACAAAAATTTACATCTCGGTTTTATTAGTATGTTGGATACATTAATATTGGAACAGAATCATAATCCAAGATCACAGGCACCTGACGTTATATATTTTTCTCATAATAAAAATAAATACCCTATATCTAGATAAAGGGTATTTATTTTTATTATGAGAAAAATATATAACGTCAAGTGCCTGTGTCCAAGATACTAGTATATAGTACACTCTGTAGCAGGCAGTGGTAAATAAAATTTTATGAGCATTGCTAACTTTTATAGTCAAAAACTTACTTTGACACCATGTTAAAATAAGGATGCTCTTATGTGATCTAGTAAATCTTTTTAGATTGTGTGATACTTGAAATAAATGTGCTTATGTTTAGTGCAGAGTTTAGACAAGTGCTTGGGTCAAACTTTTATCATTTACCAAATTTCGTCTTAACGGTAATAGCAATTTAATATATAATCAATGCCTGAATATGTAAAAAGGAGGCCATTCATAGTCTTGGTCAAATGTCAAAGCCTACAAGTCAGCAATTATCAGAAAAATTTAACTATAAGTGAATCACCGTCAGACTAAACCAGACATCATTGACATGGTGAAAATCTCGAAGGGCCCCACTTAAATAATGGATTGGATAAAAGCATTTCAGAGGACTTTGCTTTGACATTACCGGTAACCTATGACTTAAAAATTTTCATGTTGGCATAATAATTTTAGTCAACCTAATTACCCCTTTCCAAAAGGAATTTTGGGTTTAATATGAGTATGATGAAGCCAATGGGAAAATTTGTGGTCTAAAACTGGATTTTAAAGAGATCTGCTATGACCTTCACATTTGACCTTGAAACTTGGTTTAAGGTCGCCGCACACCCTTTACCCAAAGCTCCAAAGCTCTGTTTATGTGAAGTTATGAGCCAGAAAGGGGGAGAGTAAATTGCTCCAAACTTTTTATTTTGCGTGGTCTGATATGACTTTGACCCCTTTGCCTAAAACATCATTCAAGGTCACTGCACACCCTTTGACCATGGACTGACGGACAGACTGATCACTATAGGTCGCCTGCAGAGTGGGGCCTTAATTAGAACCCCTACCTGCTGTGAGATCTCGTCTCTGACTGAGGACAGGAACTGGGGGTCTGTGGGGTACATGGCGCATGCAAACATCAGGTCCTGCCAGATCAGGATCCCTAGCTCATCGGCAAGCTCGTAGAAGTCCTCCGACTCGTACACCTGTAGACCAACATTAAATCCAGAATTAAAGAGCAGCAACCACCGGCTAATAGTGATAACTCTGGATAGTACAAAAGCATAATGCTTCTTTATAGAACTGTGAACTGACAGGCAATTTCTGTATGTAGATATTGTTTGCATTTCATTCATAATTTACTTTTTTTTGGCTTCAACATCAACAGAGCAGAAATACCCCTCCTTCTCTCTGACTTTCAACCATCCAATTGACTTAACCACCTCTCCTCTGACTTATACCCCACCTCCCCAGTGACTTACCAAAATTTCCCCTCTGACTAATTCAATCTTTACAATGACATACATGACCTCCCCTCTGACTTATTTAATCTTTACAATGACATACACAACCTCCCTTCTGACTTATTCAATCTTTACAATGATATACACAACCTCCCCTCTGACTTGCTTAATCTTTACAATGATATACTCGACCTCCCCTCTGACTTATTCAATCTTTACAATGACATACACGACCTCCCCTCTGACTTATTCAATCTTTACAATGACATACACGACCTCCCCTCTGACTTATTCAATCTTTACAATGACATACACGACCTCCCCTCTGACTTGCTTAATCTACCTGACCTCCCCTCCGACTTATTTAATCTTTACAAGGATATACCTGACCTCCCCTCTGACTTATTCAATCTTTACAATGACATACACGACCTCCCCTCTGACTTATTTAATCTTTACAATGACATAAACGACCTCCCCTCTGACTTATTGACTTATTCAATCTTTGCAATGATATACACGACCTCCCCTCTGACTTGCTTAATCTTTACAATGATATACTCGACCTCCCCTCTGACTTATTCAATCTTTACAATGACATACACGACCTCCCCTCTGACTTAATTAATCTTTACAATGACATACACGACCTCCCCTCTGACTTATTCAATCTTTACAATGATATACACAACCTCCCCTCTGATTTGCTTAATCTTTACAATGATATACTCGACCTCCCCTCTGACTTATTCAATCTTAACAATGACATACACGACCTCCCCTCTGACTTATTCAATCTTTACAATGACATACACGACCTCCCCTCTGACTTATTTAATCTTTACAATGACATACACGACCTCCCCTCTGACTTATTCAATCTTAACATTGATATACCTGACCTCCCCTCTGACTTATTTAATCTTTACAATGACATACCCAACCTCCCCTCTGACTTATTTAATCTTTACAATGACATACCTGACCTCCCCTCTGACATAATTCATGTTTACAATGATATACCTGACCTCCCCTCTGACTTATTTAATCTTTACAATATATATATTTCCTACCCTCTGACTTAATGAATGTTTACAATGATAAACCTGACCTCCCCTCTGACTTATTCAATCTTAACACTTATTTAATCTTTACAATGACATACCGGACCTCCCCTCTGACTTATTTAATCTTTACAATGATATACACGACCTCCCCTCTGACTTATTCAATCTTTACAATGACATACACAACCTCCCGTCTGACTTATTTCCCTCTGACTTATTTAATCATTACAATGACATACACGACCTCCCCTCTGACTTAATTAATCTTTACAATGACATACACAACCTCCCCTCTGACTTATTCAATCTTTACAATGATATACACGACCTCCCCTCTGATTTGCTTAATCTTTACAATGACATACACGACCTCCCTTCTGACTTGCTTAATCTACCTGACCTCCCCTCCGACTTATTTAATCTTTACAATGATATACCTGATCTCCCCTTTGACTTATTCAATCTTTACAATGATAAACCTGACCTCACCTCTGACTTATTCAATCTTTATAATGATATACCTGACCTCCCCTCTGACTTATTTAATCTTTACAATGACATACATGACCTCCCCTCTGACTTATTCAATCTTAACAATGACATACCCGACCTGCCCTCTGACTTATTTCCCTCTGACTAATTTAATCTTTACAATGACATACATGACCTCCCTTCTGACTTATTCAATCTTAACAATGACATACCCGACCTGCCCTCTGACTTATATCCCTCTGACTTATTTAATCTTTACAATGAAATACCCGACCTCCCCTCTGACTTAAATAATCTTTACAACGACATACCTGACCTCCCCTCTGACATAATTCATGTTTACAATGATATACCTGACCTCCCCTCTGACTTATTTAATCTTTACAATATATATATTTCCTACCCTCTGACTTAATTAATGTTTACAATGATAAACCTGACCTCCCCTCTGACTTATTCAATCTTAACACTTATGTCATCTTTACAATGACATACCGGACCTCCCCTCTGACTTATTTAATCTTTACAATGATATACACGACCTCTCCTCTGACTTATTCAATCTTTACAATGACATACACGACCTCCCCTCTGATTTGCTTAATCTTTTCAATGATATACCTGACCTCCCTTCTCACTTATTTAATCTTTACAATGACAAACACGACCTCCCCCCTTGACTTATTCAATCTTTACAATGACATACACGACCTCCCCTCTGATTTGCTTAATCTTTTCAATGATATACCTGACCTCCCTTCTCACTTATTTAATCTTTACAATGACAAACACGACCTCCCCCCTTGACTTATTCAATCTTTACAATGACATACACGACCTCCCCTCTGACTTGCTTAATCTACCTGACCTCCCCTCCGACTTATTTAATCTTTACAATGATATACCTGATCTCCCCTTTGACTTATTCAATCTTAACAATGATATACCTGACCTCACCTCTGACTTATTCAATCTTTATAATGATATACCTGACCTCCCCTCTGACTTATTTAATCTTTACAATGACATACATGACCTCCCCTCTGACTTATTCAATCTTAACAATGACATACCCGGCATGCCCTCTGACTTATTTCCCTCTGACTAATTTAATCTTTACAATGACATACATGACCTCCCCTCTGACTTATTCAATCTTAACAATGACATACCCGACCTGCCCTCTGACTTATTTCCCTCTGACTGATTTTAATCTTTACAATGACATACATGACCTCCCCTCTGACTTATTCAATCTTAACAATGACATACCCGACCTCCACTCTGACTTATTTCCCTCTGACTTATTTAATCTTTACAATGACATACATGACCTCCCCTCTGACTTATTTCCCTCTGACTAATTTAATCTTTACATTGACATACATAACCTCCACTCTATCTTATTTAATCTTTACATTGACCTACCTGACCTCCCATCTGACTGATTTATTCTTAACAATAATAAACCTGACTTCCCCTCTGACTTAATCAATGTTTACAATGATATACCTGACCTCCCTTCTGACTCTTTAAAATGATATACACGACATCCCCTCTGACTTATTCAATCTTTACAATGACATACCCGACCTCCCCTCTGACTTATTTCCCTCTGACTTATTCAATCTTTACAATGACATACATGACCTGCCCTCTGACTTATTTAATCTTTACACTGACCTACCTGACCTCCCCTCTGACTGATTTTATCTTTACAATGATAAACCTGACCTCCCCTCTGACTTAATTAATGTTTACAATCATATACCTGACCTCACTTCTGACTTATTTAATCTTTACAATGACATACACGACCTCCCCTCTGACTTAATTAATGTTTACAATCATATACACGACCTCCCCTCTGACTTATTTAATCTTTACAATGACATACATGACCTGCCCTCTGACTTGTTTAATCTTTACAATGACATACCTGACCTCCCCTCTTCATGTTTACAATGATATACCTGACTTATTTAATCTTTACAATATATGTATGTCCTACCCTCTGACTTAATTAATGTTTACAATGATAAACCTGACCTCCCCTCTGACTTATTCAATTTTTACAATGATAAACCTGACCTCCCCTCTGACTTATTCAATCTTAACACTTATTTAATCTGACTTATTCAATCTTAACACTTATTTAATCTTTACAATGACATACACGACCTCCCCTCTGACTTATTCAATCTTTACAATGATATACCCGACCTCCCCTCTGACTTATTTCCCTCTGACTTATTTAATCTTTACAATGACATACACGACCTCCCCTCTGACTTATTTAATCTTTACAATGATATACCTGGCTTCCTCTCTGACTTATTTCCCTCTGACTTATTTAATCTTTACAATGACATACATGACCTGCCCTCTGACTTATTTAATCTTTACATTGACATACCTGACCTACCTCTGACTTATTTAAGCTTTACAATGACATACTTGACCTGCCCTCTGACTTATTTAATCTTTACATTGACATACCTGACCTACCTCTGACTTATTTAATCTTTACAATGACATACCTGATCTCCCCTCTGACTTTTCCTATGTCCTCCCCTCTGACTTTCCTATAAAATTCCTTCTGTCTTTCCTATCTCCTGTCTAACTTATCTTCCTCCACCTCTAACTAATTCTCTTTTCACTTACTCTATCTCTGTACTGACTTATCTCATCCACATCTGACCTACTTTCCTTCCTTCTGACTTACACCATTTTCATTAATTTACCCCTCCTTCCATCATTCTTACCCCTCCACCTCTTTGATTTACTTTTCTCCCTTCCTACTTACCCCAATTCCACACACCCTTATTATGTTAATGTGTACATCCCTGGCCGACTGGAGCAGGTTCCTCAGCCTCTCTTTGGTCACCCGCTCCAGAAAGCTGTCCGCTGGGATCCAGTTACTTCCCTTCAGAAAGATGGGCACCCCATTAATCTTAAAGAAGAATGATCTACCTGCAAGAGTTTGATCACATTACTGTACAGAATATCAGTCTGAGAGTTGTATTATACATTCAATTTCAAATGAGTTAATACAATTTACTTATAATAACCATTTACTATTTTGATAAAGCTTTATATATATTTCTTGGGAAATGAATAATAATGTGTAAGTTCTTACAAATCAGATAAAATAGAAACTTTGAATCTCTTTGGCATTTTTCGCTGTTCAAAATTATTAACTAGCAAACTGCTGGCATACCATGATAACCACTATTAAACTTCTCTCCAAAATTTCTCTCAACAAAAGAATCATTGAAATATTTTGTATTTGAACAATATCGTCAATTAATTAGAAGGATGACCAAGATAACTTGTACTGTAAATGATTAACACCTTGTTTGGGATCTCCAGACACAAAGTCCTGAACCAACTCAACTGTTTTGAATCCAAAGGTCAGTTTTTTAGCCGATATGGTTTGACCATCAGAACTCGTGAAGAAAGCGTAGAGTTGATAAAGATGTTGGGCTCCATAACCGTTTGGCCACCACTCTTGTACAACGAAGTCCTGGATCAAAATATAAATTTGTGATTATTTTTTGATACCTCCAATGACATACCACTGTGAATGTTATTGTGTTTTGAGACCTCCCCTAACATATCCCAGTCATTGTGTATATATTTTGGATTTTGAGACTTCCCCTGACATACCCTGTCATTTTGTATATTACAGGTTTTCAAATTTGGGACCTCCCCCGACATAACCCGTCATTTTGTTAATTTGGGGTTTTGAGACCTCCCCTGACACACCATAGGCCTATCATTGTTTAAATATTCCATTGACACTCTCTGGTCATTGTTTTAAGACCTCCATTGACTTACCCTGTTTAGATGAACCCTCTGTTTGATGTTGTTCCTGTTGGACGTCAGCGTATGGCCTTGCTTGCTTCCTATGCCTGTTGCATCAAACCGGATCTTGACAGAGCCTTCTACGGTCTCACCCTCGGGAACATCTAGGAGCACCTCGGTGTCAATTACCCATGATCCATCAGTGTCTGCAACAGATCAAGCAGGATACATGTAAAGAGACAAAAACTATAAGAATAAAGGATTGGTCAAAGTTTTCCATTCTCATCCTGTACAAGGTTGTACATATTCTGAAATGCATCTACCGGTATTTTGAGTTCTAATATGCAGACTGAAGTCTGCAGCCACTATTTTCAGAATCTCAGTTATATACCAGTATACCGGGTATTTCATTCATATCAACATTTCAATAGTGAAAGCATTTATTAAAAATTTTTTTAGCTTGGCTGTTTTGTACAGAAAGGATCAATTTTAATGAATTTAATGTACTGGGTAATCAACACTGAAAAATCAAAAACAAGAAATTTTTTTTGGCAATAAAATTTTCAGCCAATAAATTTAATTGTAGCAGTATTTGAACAGAAAAGGAAATCATATGCATAAAGACAGTCATTTAATACAAGAGACAGTTGTGATCATGAACCACATCACTCACTGGACAATAAACTAGCTTTTTATATCCCAGATCTACAATATCTACATCTTTCTGATTCCTAGATATACTATCCTAGATCTACTATCCTAGATCTACAATTTATAAATCTTTTGGATACCTACATCTACTATTCTTGATCTTCAATATTTACATTTTTCTGATTCCTAGATATACTATCCTAGATCTACAATATCTATATCTTTCTGTTACCTAGATCTACTATCCTAGATCTACAATATCTATATCTTTCTGATACCTAGATCTACTATCCTAGATCTACAATGTCTAGATCTTTCTGTTACCTAGATCTACTATCCTAGATCTACAATATCTAAATTTCTCTGATACCTAGATCTACTATCCTAGATCTATAATATCTAAGACTTTCTGATACCTACATCTACTATTCTTGGTCTACAATATCTAGATCTTTCTGATACCTAGATTTACTATTAATACTAGATCTACAATATATAGATCTTTTTGATACCTAGATATACTATGCTTGATCTACAATATCTACATCTTTCTGATACCTAGATCTACTGTCCTAGATCTACAATATCTAGGACTTTCTGATACCTAGATATACTATCCTAGATCTACAATATCTATATCTTTCTGATTCCTAAATCTACTATCCTAGATCTACAATATCTAGATCTGTCTGATACCTAGATCTACTATCCTAGATCTACAATGTCTAGGACTTTCTGATACCTAGATCTAATTTCCTAGATCTACAATATCTAAATCTTTCTGATACCTAGATTTACTATGAATCCTAGATCTACAATCTACATTATACATGTATATATATTTCTGATACCTAGATCTACAATATCTACATCTTTCTGATACCTTTCAGAGTCTCAGCAGTGAAGCTACGAATGGTCATCGTGTTGAATGACTCTATGTAAATATCTCGCCTATGTGCAAATGGAAAATTAAACATATTACCTTATTACTTTGCAATGCATTTCACACTATAAGTAAATATTATCTGGTACAGATAAAAATTAAAAATTAAATTTTGTTCCATTAAAAAAACAAGATGGCAAGTTCCAATTAATAAATATCACAAATGCTTTCCTATAATTATTATTGACCAATCACGAGACACATTGTAAACTATATAAAAAAATGTTTTCATTTATTAGACATTATTGCATTATATCAAATACTGTTGCATTGATAAATTTTATTTCCATATCAAAAAGGGATATAATGCAATTTATCAATTTCTTCTCTTAACAAATATTGCAATTAAAAATATTATCCCTGCTTGCCACATTACCGGTATATTTTGAAATTGTTTGGTCTGATCAAGAAAATATTAAAAATTATAAAAAATTATTTTTTTTGCCTGATTCTATCCATGAGTTTTCTCCCCTGAAAGTGTAACCCCCAAAGCAACCATTCTGTATTTTTTTTTCCCTTGACCTAAATATCTGACCGTAACTACCATATCCCCTGGGTGGGGAACGACGGCCCCCAGTCCCAGCTAAAGGAGCACTGCTCCTTCCTGACCATGTTGATGTGACACTCCCCCTTGTACTGAGGAAATGGACAGGAGGGAGGAATCAGGTAGCTGTGGTTGCTGGCCAGAATCGCTGCTTGTTTGACCGCTGACTTGAAGGACACACTGATACTGTTCTCTCCAAGCTGTGGAAGAAAGATAAAATTAATAAAAATTGTTGCAAATTAAGATAATGATTTTTTTAATTTACCTAAACATGGTGACTTACCTTAACATAGGGTTTAATGTGTGACTCACATCAACAAAGGGTGTTGTGTGTGACATACTATAACATAGAGTGTTATGTGTGACTTACCTTAACATAGGCCAGGGTTATGTGTGACTTACCTTAACATAAGGTGTTATGTGTAACCTACCTTAACATAGGATTTTATGTCCATCACATATCTCACAAACATGTTGTTGGTTTCTGCCACCAAGTGTCCATTTATGGTTACCGTGGCAAATGTGTCCAGACCCTCACACACCAGCTTTATGTTTGCCATTGTCATCATTTGTGATGAGACTGAGACAGAGAGTGAAAGAAAAAACTCAAATTCAAAGAAAAATAATAGTGAAACATAATTATGTCATGTATGGCAGTCCATGTGTACAAAAAACCCTTGAGTAGTAAAGCTGACCACCTCCTAATGGCAGCCAAACCCCTGTCTTGATTTTGAGTAAAATTTAAACTTGCATACTGTGAAAAATCCTTAAATTTGTTATTTAACATTAAGGAAACTGGTATATATGCACGAAATTGCGAGAAGCAACTAAATAAATGCGAATTTTAAAATCTCGCTTTTATTTTTCAAACTGTTTTGAACTATATGTAATAATAAGAAAAAGATTGGTGCTCGCAGTTTTATATTCTCATGATTTCATACAAAACAGAGGAATTACTAGCTTAAAATAAGGCATTTTTCTGTGCATTCCTTTTGGCCAATACAAATTTTAGGAGTGCTGTACATGTGTTTCCATGTATCAGTATTTACAGACATTTCTTGTATGGTAAGTAATGATTTTTTTTCTTCAAGTTATAAAAGCTCAACTCCAATCTAATTAGAATTAGACTTTTTAAACTGCTCCTCGACTTTATGCTATACAATACAACATATTTTTTTTTATTGAACTTAACAGGTTAATATTTACTGTAATTATGGTGAAATAGCTCATTACTGAATTAATTTGCTTTATTTTCTATGTTAATTTTTTAATAAATTCACTAATTTTCTTAAACCTGTAACTGTTATAAAAAGTTTTATCTATATATGGACTATATGATCATAGATCAAAAGAAAAATCCAATTTAATAGTGTCCCAACGCGTGGTGAAATCACCCTATGTCATGAAAGACTTCACTAAGCCTAATTAAGATACAGTAAAACTTGGTCATAGCCAAGTCCTAGAAACCATCTGATTTACTTTGCTATATACATAATTAAAGCATCCAAAGAGACTTCACAAAACTTTGCTACATGTATATCCCAGATTCCAGTATATCCATGTTTGTACTAATCGAGTTTTACTGTACAATGTATCTACACCCCCACCAATCACTTGCTGCCTACCATTGAATACCCGGCTGTACGTCCAGTCAGCCAGACCAATCCAGCAGTAGCGGATGTCATTGTCACGGTAATACGGATCCTGGATTATTTTGTGATCCATCAGAGCGGTGTACATGCTGCCAGGAACCTGCCCAGTGATGCTGATGTTGTGTTCTGTGTATATATATATATATAGTCATGTATAAAACATTAATAAAACATCATGAAGAAGGCATATATTTTATGAAGGACTTATGAATGATCAATATTAAGTTAATAAAGTGACTATAAAAAGATGACACCCTGTTGATATATCAAAGGACGACTTGAATGGATATTTCTTGTATAATTTGTAGTAGACGGTTCATCAGTTCATATAGTATATGAATTGATGAACCGTCTATATCGGCATGGGTAGCCAGCCCAGTGGTAGAGCTCCAGACTTAAGTTGCAGGGGTTCCGGTTTCGATTCCCGGTCAAGCCACATGTTTACATTAATGTATTTATATGCTCATTCCTCATTCCTACGTCTTACACTTTATTATACTTCCAGAGTTTTTATAATCGTTATATAGTTGACAAAGGTGCGAGGTATTGTGAAGTTTTACTGCTGCGCTTGCCCCATCCATCACACCGTAATAAATATTGTTTAAAAATTATAAATGCCTTCTGTCAAAGTCCATACTCCGTTCAAACTGGTGGTAAGTACAGCAGCGCCTGTTGAAATGAAACTAAACAGTAGCACAGCGCTGTATACCGACATCTTGTTGTCATGTGACCAAGTGGATCGAAAAAGATCATGTGCAGTGATTAAAATTATAGTTCGCATGTTATATCGAGTTCACAAATTATTGAAAATGTACAATAAATGTATATATAAGTCATCATCCTATACATGTAGTTAAAAAACAATTCATTAACTTTTGTAGTGACACTTGATTTAGATACAAACGATTTAGATGTAGGCGTCGTTTTAAAAAGGCGTCGTTTGGGGCATTTTATGATACCAAGAAATGCATGAATTCTTGATACCAAAAAACCAAAATTTTGATAACAAATGTCGGTTGATAACAGAATTTATAGTTTATCCCAAACTTGTTTAAATATCAAAATGATTTGTTAATTTATCAGAATTATTAGGCGCCGTTTGAATATTTTAGAGGTACATTTTGTATTTTCTGATATATCTACTTTAAGGATGACGTTTACTCAGAATGAAAAAAAATTCCACTGATGATAATGCAAACCCATCTATTGTGTGTTATAGACCTTTGATTGTAGTGTTATTTTTCACTTTCAAAAAAGTAGGTCAATGACCTACTTTTTGAGTTGATGGCTATTGAATCAATAAAAATCCAATAAAATTTTACACTACGATTGAGAATTTCTTAATTGTGAAAATGTTAGAAATAATTAAACACTTTAAAAAATGAAATACAGTTTATGAAAGGTAGTGGCACTAAATAGATATAAAGCATTAAAATTTCAGCAACAATTTTTAAAAATATTCTAGTCCGAATTTCCTCTATAAGTTTTTAAATCCCTACCCATTTTTGATCAAATTTTACAAAAATTTGAATGATGATAACACAAAAACATTTATAGTATTAAACTACTTATATTGACCTTATTCTGTTGGCATAAAATTTATATGAGGTCAATGATCAAAATTTTGAGATATGGTGTCTTTTATCGTTTTTAAGCATTTAATTTTCAATATTTTTGCAATTCGTGCCATACGATAATTTTAATGAATAAGTGAGGTAAACCCAACAGAATATGCAAAATTATAAAGACTAAAATATAAAATCTTAATTTTTAATATTACAGTACTGCCAAAAACGTTTGAGCGGAAAACAAAATCTGCAAAATTTAGTCCGAATTTCCTATGTTTGGTTAAAAGTCAATTTTTGTTTGAGCTTAATTCCATAATGTAGTAGAAAAATCGAATGTTATGTCAATAATAATTCATTTCATAAATACTTTTTGTGTTTAGAACAAGTTTTACTCATGACTTTGAACTTTATAACAACCCGAATTTGAGAACTCAAACCCTGAGTAAACGACACCCTTAATAATATATTTTGTTATCAAAAATTAGAATTTTGATTTTAAAAAATTATGATAAAAAATTTCGTGATATCAGAAAATACCTCAATAATATTCAAGCTACGCAAGTCATGGATTCTTTGATATCAGAAAATCATTTTCTGATATAAAAAAAAATGTGATTTACTGACATCTGAATGCTGATAATGTATTTTTTTTATATTAAGAGGTTTTTTTTTATATCAATTATACTTATTTTTTAATATCGATTTTTTAAAAATAAAATCGATTTTGAACCAAAAAAAAAATTAATATCAAAAATATATACCGGTATTTAAAAACAGCGTTTCCTGGATTTGATATCATAGATTCGATTTTTTTTAATATAACATAATTGAAGCTCTTTTTTGAATAATCGAAAATATTGGAATTTTTTATATATAATTTTTTTTTTATATATAAAAATCATTTATTATAATTAGAAAATACCTAAAAAGAATATTGAACGGCGCTCTCATCTTCGCTAGCCAAGGGGTTTCGGTTCACTTTGCTCCCCATTATGGGGACAAGGGTTTATGGGGAGCAAAGTGGACCGAAAACCCTTGGCTAGCGAAGATGCGGCGCCCTATACGCCTAAAAAATGACGTACGTGTAACACTGTTAATCAAAATTATCACCTATTTGCGATGCTTATAAAACGGGGTCTTCCCAGTAGCCCGAAGGTTCATTAGTCCAAAAGTTCACTAGTCCGAAGGTTCATTAGTCCGAAGGCCCAGTAGTTTGAAGGTTCATTAGTCTAAAAGCCCATTAGTCTGAATGTTCATTAGTCCGAAACTCAATGTAGTAAATGCTGTTAAGGTCGAAATAACTAAAAGGGTCGGGTTTGATTAATCATTTTCCTTGGAGGTTTCGAACACAAAATACAACGAAAAGAGAGTACTATAATATGAATTATCTATTTATAGATCGAGATATGTATGTAATATTATTTTTGTAAACCTGTATACATAATAACTTTTTCTGATATTCAGATTTCGGCCTCTTTAATTTATCTTTTGTTGCCCATGAACGTAATGTTCGGATAAGGAATGATGTGATCGAACTGGAGCTATTTTTAAAAATAGGAACAGCAAGTTAATTGCTTATAAATCACTAGAATTTGACCCGCACGGGTTGACATTGCATATGATATCGGAATAATCTAAGTTTATTCTAATAAAATAATCTGTGTCTCGGGACAGGCCTTCACCACAGTTAAAATGCCTCCCATATACCCGTAATGTAGCAAAATACTGCAGAATCGCTCCGATGATTTTGAGAAAATTAATGAAGCTTTATTGAAAATAACAGTCAAATTATTCATAACAAACCATTTTGCGGCTGTAAATACATTTTATTACCATGTTGACATTCGGAAATCTCGGGATTTTTAAAATCAAATGCACTGAGTTAGAGTTATCTCCCGTATTTTCTTTGATGAACAGAATATATACATGTAGCAAACTTTAAATGAAAATTTACACGTATTTGTATTATCGTTTCTGAGTTTATCCATGCAAATGTGATATTGTGGAAACATAAACTAAAAAGCCTCCCGTGATTTAGCGTGAATGTAATGCGCATGCGCAAGATTGTAAAATCCAAAAAATCCAGATGATTTCCGGATTTTTAAAAGGAATTTTCGTTGATTATTAATTAGTGAAGCTTGATTGAGAAAAAATAAAAACATATTGGTAATCTTCAAGTACCAATGATGTTTAAAATATATAAAACAAAAGACAGTACTCTTCCAATTTCTCGGTATTAAAGCCCCAAAATTCGAGTCTATTATTTTAATATAGTAGTATAGATATGATTAAAGAATAAGAACTATGCAATTTTCGGATACCAAGGAGGGAGTCATCGAATAGGTTGTTTAAGTTGTGTATATAGTGATCGGATTGGTTCACTCAGACGATAAATCGATATAGTAAGTCAATTACTTACTATAGTATGTCTATAAGTTATTTGACAACAATTCAACATGTATCAATGCACAATTAACATTATTCTTGAAAAAACGTTTCTCATTGGATCATGCACATTTTTATATTTACATCAGTGTATATTTCCCCTTATCATATTTGCATTGGAAATCTGCTACGTTCAATTTCCTATTAATACACTTGGCTAATTCATGCGCCATGACCACAAATACAAATGTCACCACGTGTTTTGAGTATATTTATTTTTGTAAGATTAAATGAAACGTTCAACCTTAAATAACCAATTTGATATGTACTTTTGAAAAATAGTCATTAAATTATATCTACACCTGGATGTCGTCGGTCCTATGACACACGTACCAATGCGGTGCAGACAAACTATCATACCGCGCTAACGCGCGGTATTCAATTTGTCTGCACCGCATTGGTGTGTCATAGGACCGACGACATCCAAAAATAAGCATTCAATGCTTAAATGACACCAACAATCGTGTGAGATCTTTCTAACCCCGACCAACTCTGCCTTTTCGGTCCAAGCTAATATGAAGAGCGAAGCGGATCATGCAGAAACTCTTAGGAAGAAGAAAAGCGGGGGACAATAAATTAACATTAAAACAAAAAGAATCCCAAAGTATCTACATAAACTCAAGTTAAAAAATAAATAAAACTTAAAGAAAGTGAATGAATAAAATATGTACAAATATTTTGAAATGGGGAATATATATTGTATTCTAGAAATAGCGTGGGAGCTAGTTTATTTAACTTAATTTAGAAAAAACAGATTTTAAAGGGGGTTAAAACGTACTAGTACTACATGTACTTTAAAATTCTTGGAAAAATATACACGTACTTTGTTTGCAGTAAATTAAATCAAAAGCAAACACGTAATTAAATTTTTAGTATTAAAAACCAAATTCATTTAATATTAACTTGTTAAAATTTAAATAATTTTAGCTTCGTTTTTAGCTCACCTGAGCTTGAAAGCTCAATCACATTTTGTCTGTCGTCCGTCTGTCTGTCCGTCTGTCTGTCCGTAAACTTTTCACATTTTCAACATCTCCAGAACCACTGGGCCAATTTCAACCAAACTTGGCACAAAGCACCCTTAGGCAAAGGAGATTCAAAGTTGTGAAAATTAAGGACCACGCCCTTTTTCAAGGGGAGATAATTAGCTATTGGAAAATTTTGAGAAATTTTCAAAAATCTTCTTCCCAAGAACCATTTAGCCAGGAAAGCTGAAACCTATGTGGAAGCATCCTCAGCTAGTGTAGATTCAAAGTTGTGAAAATCATGACCCACGGGGGTAGGATGGGGCCACAATTGGGGGTTGAATTCTTACATATGAATATATAAAGTAAATCTACAAAGATCTTCTCAGAAACTAATCAGCCAAGAAAGCCGAAACTTATGTGGAGGCATCCTCAGCTAGTGTAGAATCAAAGTTGTGAAAATCATGACCCACGGGGTAGGATGGGGCCACAATGGGGGGTTGAATTTTTACATAGGAATATATAGAGTAAATCTTTAAAGATCTTCTTCTCAGAAACTAATCAGCCAGGAAAGCCGAAACTTATGTGGAAGCATTTTTAGTGAGTCAGTGTAGATTCAAAGATCAATTGGGATCAATTTTACATAGGAATATATAGAGTAAATCTTTAAAATCTCTAAAACTAAGTAGCTAGGAAAGGTGAAACTTATGTGGTAGCATCCTCAGGGAAGGACTAGGTAGATTCAAGCTTGTTCAAATCATGATCCCCGGGGGTAGGATGGGGTCACAACGGGGAGGGGGGAGGGAGACAAATTTTTGACACAGGAATATATGGAGAAAAATCTTCTACAAAACCATTTGTCTACATAATCTGTAACTTTAGTAAAAGCACTCTTGGGTAGTGTAGATTCAAATTCGTTAAAATAAAAATCTTGAGGAGTAGGGTGGGGCAATTCGGGATCCAATTTTACAAAGGAATACATTTTTAATTCACAAAAACTGAAATGTTATAATATACTTTTTACTTATATGCAAACATTTTGCCAATTTGTGATTATTTAAAATTGTTAAGACTTTTGCCCCCGGACGATTCTTGGGCCTCACATGGGGTTCAGAGTTTGATGTAGGTTAATATCCCATGTATAAACAATTGTCTAGGATCTTGTTGAGAACTGCGATGCTCAACATGTGATATGAATATAAAATCATCCTGTTAGAAAAGGGACTTGATTATAAACATAAGAATATCTACAATGTACATGTATTATACTACATTGTCCAGATATTTTGTATTATGTCTCCATTAATTTTTATCAAGCCTATTGTTGCTCATGTGAGCGATGTGGCCCATGGGCCTCTTGTATTAAATACTTAAGACGAATTCTTACATAAAAATTTGCTGGATGGAATTAATTCCGAAAAGATTTCTCAGACTTATTTCACGTGACACCTTCAAACTACCTTCGGACTAGTGGGTCTTCGGACTAATGAACCTTGAACTACTGGACCTTCGGTTTAATGAACCTTCGAACTAATGATCCTTTGGTCGAATGAAACTTCGGAATACTGGACCGTGACTACACAGTATCAAGGTAGTGAATTCGAAACTATTGATAAATAAGGTTGTTAGTTACAACACTGGGATATTTTCTGATATAAGGTAAGCAATGAAATGTGTTCACTTTATAGTAAGAAATTTGATTATTTAATTAATTAAGCAAGAAAGAAACTGGTTAACCAAGAGGCCCATGGGCTACATCGCTCACCTGAGCAACAATAACAAAATCAGGGTAATTTTTTTTTTTGGCCTATTGGTTTTTAAGAAGATTTTCTACACAAGTGACAGCTTCATTGTCATGATTATAACAAATATAGTGGTTGAAATTATATGTGGAAAGAACGTCCAGATCCACATTATATACTTCACAACCTCACATGCTATAGTATACTTTAATTATTACTTTACTAATACATGTACTATACATGTCTATCCATCAATTTTCCTTTTTTGATACTGTTAATTTTACAGAGTGTGATCCTATTTTCCAAATCACCATTCTGTGGTTTTCCAAATCCATATCACCACTCTCTGAAACTGATGACGTTTTACACAATAGATAACAAAGTACGCAATTTTTAGCACATTTTAAAACAGTTCATTACAAATGGGTTAATTTAGAAGGTAAACAACATAGTACAACAGATTTTAAACAAAGATAGCTTTTTATCTATCTGTTACTGAACATAAAAAAATTGTGGAGCACATGGCTCAGTGGTCAGAAGTACAAAAGTATTAGGCCACGCAGTAACTGAAAGGTCACTGACTCAAGCTCCGCTGCGGTCGCTTCATGCTGTGTGTTGTGCCATAGACAAGGCATTTTATCAACATTGTCTCAGTCCACACAGCTGAAACCTGTGATGGACGGGTGTTCCATCCAGGGGGAGTTAATGGCTTTCATCTTTTTAGCACCACAGAAACTGGGAAAAAGCACAATGGCATGCCTTTTGCGCCTTCATGGTACGGAGAAGGATTTAACTAACTATATAATACATGTATATTTATTATCATGATATAAGTTACTTGATCCAAAGAGTTGAATCACATCTTGTTTCCAGGAGCAGATCATCAGACCAAACTCAGCGCTTCAGGTCTCGTTTGATCTGTTGACTCTCGTTTGATCTGATTCTCGTTTGATCTGATGATTCAGGCCTAGCAACTTGACGTGATCCGACCCTTGGGATCAAGTTACTGTATTGATAATACTGTACAATATTACCAAAGATATAGAAATAGAAACATAACATTAGTAAATCTGTAACATTGGTAACTTTATGAAATATAATACCAGTCAAACGGTAAAAAAGAGTAATGAATATTTCATAGCTACATTCCACTGTGATGATACATTTCTATTTTTTTAATTAACTTTGTCCACTGGAGTCCTCTACCATGGTCTTCGGTACTACCCATGCACTCAGAATACATGACATTTTATTGTTTTTGGATTCCGACTCCTGTTTTACAATATGAAGAAATGAAATAATGAATAATAACATATTCATGCTGACTATGAATATATAAATTTACTGGTATTAAATAACGCTCAAAACAATCAATATGCTAGGCATTGATTTTCATGTGTTGCTGCATTGCAAATACAAAGCGACAAAGCTTTAAGAATAAATTGAATACAAAGTGAAAAAAATATTTGAGCACCTTCATTATACAAAACATTGATGTATATGTGAGCAATATAGTCTATATCACAGTCCTGGTACATTGAGTACAGAACGAATTGCACTTGACCCTTGCTATGGCACTCTGTCACCATGTTATGGTTCATCAGTTAGTAGTAAATGTCCATCAGGGACTTGATGGTCAGACTGCTGCCCAGTCTGTTCTGGTCCACCGATTCCCAGGCAAAGTACTGCAGCTGCTTCACTTGCTGAACCATGAGGAATCCGTTGTCAGAGAAACGACCTTGAACTCCAGGGGTGTCTAGCCAGACGAACGGAGCGATGGCTGATGTACTGATGGTGATGTTGAAAACTTGGTCTTTCTTCACAGTAATGATGTTTGTAACCTAAAGAGAAAAAAATTCATTTATTCTATCCACTGGGTATACAAGTTAAAAAAATTCATGTAATATATGTAGCAAGTTTGACCTGTATTTTGGCTTTCTTTAACCCAATCACTGCACTAAAGGTGGAGAGAGCCTGCCAAGCTGTGGGGCCATTTTGAGGGTTGCCTAGGTGATAGAACAGGAAGCAGTTCTGTCGTCTGATGCAGTCGGCCTGATGTAACATGTTGTTAATGTTAGCGGAGAAGACGAGTTGGGATGTTACATTCATCTGTAACAAAATAATGGAGGATTGGATGCTTTCAAAAACTAAGTGCATTTAATAGAACAAAGTTCAACAAAAACATTGACAAGTGGAGCATCCCTTCCTGAAGAAATGTTTTTTGATTGTACTGTTAATCAATTTTACTTATTTGTTCTTTGGGTTTCTTGTACATAAAACTTGAGATGTGCATACTCAAAATTTGTACTTTCAATATCGTAAGTCAATTTATTGATAGTAGAGACCAATAACTGCATTGTTGCCTTCACCCTGAATCTCTAAATCCAGTTACTGAGCTACCCTCAACTAGTATTCTAGAGTCCAGATTTTGAGCTTTTTTGCCTTGTATTCTTGTCCATAATTGAGCTTTTCTCACCTGTTATATTGAGCTATACTCTCACCTGGAATTCTTTAGTCCAATAATTGAGCTGCCCTCACCTTGAATCCCTGAGTCAATTTATTGAGCTCCTCTCACCTGGTATTCCTGAGTCCATACTTGAGCTCTTCTCACCTGAAATCCCCGAGACCAATTCTTGAGTCCAGTTATTAGGCTTCCCTCACCTGGTATTCCCGAGTCCAATTCTCGAGTCCAGTTATTAGGCTTCCCTCACCTGGTATTCCCGAGTCCAATTCTCGAGTCCAGTTATTGAGCTTCCCTCACCTGGTATTCCCGAGTCCAGTTGTACAGTGGTTTCATGCTATCCCAGGAGTACATGGCGATATACAGTGTGCCTTTCGGTTCCATTGAGTGGGTCTGGGGGTGGGAATCCACTGGTGAACCAAACAGAAAGCCGGCCCTGTGTTGAGGATTGGGCACAAACTGTAGGTGGTGGGTATGGGGGTGTCTGGTCACATGGAGTTTTATTTCATCCACACAGATGTAAACCTTGGCCATGCCACTCTCTTCATAAGGTGAGATCAGCATGGGAGAGAAAAAGTGCTGGGCAAAGTACTGGAGCATCTTCCACTTTCCACCATACTCTAAAAGGATGAAGTTATATACCCAGTAATTAACCCTGTGGCACATTTAAACATTGGATTATACTCCACTTTAATGATGTCTAAATAAAACTCTAAATTTAACCTTTAACCTCCATGTCTGTATTACAGTGTTTGAAATCCTAAGCTTTCCACTAACTTTACAAAGTTTATTACATAATGGTAGTCATGGTAGAATGACCATGGGCATTAAGTTTTACATTTACTTCCATTTGCTGGCATATCTTTTTCCAGACTCTGTGTTTATTAATCATTGGCATTCAGGACTTTCAAATTTGAGTTTTCATGACCTGCTTTTAGAGCTTTGACCTTTGTATTTCTTATTTTTTTCTCTATCTGTACTTTTGACCTCTATTCCACTGATGTTTCTTGTGTATAACAAATTTTAAAACACGGCATAAACTGTTTCCTTTTTTTTTGGACATTTTTTTTAACTTGGATAGATCAGACCCAATTGATGGCATATTTTTTGACAATTAGTTTTGCACCTCAAATGAACCATATGTATCATTATCAATGTTTGATACCTATGGAGGACCAGGTGGGGGCCTGCCAGATGTCGTTGAGCTGCCAGTACATGGCCCCCATCGTGTTGCCCTGCCCACTCTCATCCAGTCGGTTCTGCCAGCGCCGATAATGCTCTGTTTCTGTTTTCATCGCAATGGCCTGGTCAATCTACGACAGAAAGTACAGGCCATGATAGGTATAAAGAATGGGGAAAAAGACAGTAAGTTCATCCATTTCCTATAATCATAGACTAAGAAATCTATTCTTGAGGTAGATATTGAGGAAATAAAATTTATACCATCATGGTATTTATACAGATTGCACAAAACTAATAATTACTTTTACAAGTGATTAGAATCCCAATTCACCAATAAAAGATTAAAAAAAAGACTATTGGTTAATGAATCAGGTTCATCCTTGACCTTGACCCCATTTTACCTGTGTGACATAAATGGTGTCCTTGAACTTTTGTTTCCTGTCTGGGGAATTAGGAAGGTTCAGGTAGAGAATGACTTCAGCCATCAGCTGCACATTACCTGTAAACACAGTCAACAGTGTTACCTGTAAACACACATGTAAACACACAGACAACAGAGTTTACTTACATGTAAACACACAGACAACAGTGTTACCTGTAAACACACTGTCAACAGTGTTACCTGTAAACACACAGTCAACAGTGTTACCTGTAAACACACAGACAAGTGTTACCTGTAAACACACTGTCAACAGTGTTACCTCTAAACACACAGTCAACAGTGTTACCTGTAAACACCTGTCCAGGTAATAACTCAAACTTGCAAAATAAATTTTTGATTTACTTAATGCACTGAAGGAAACTTCAAGTCATCTCCAACTATAAACATTGGAATGTTCCAAATTCAATTCTCTCCAAAACACATTAAGGGGAAAATTTATTAATTAATGAATTGAAATGTTCTTACCCAGTGGGTGATGTTGTCTGTGCTCGCTCATGTCAGAACACAGGTCCATGTCTTCCTCAGCATAAACATCGGCCAGAGTCTCGTATGACGGCAAGGACTGAAGGCCGTACTCCGAGGCCATCCTGGGAACTCGATACACACTCGGGTCAAAGAATGGGTCCATGTAACGGTAATCATGTACTGTAATGAATGCCATTGTTCATGTTATATCCAGAGATAAAGAACAGTCCATGTAATGGGTATCGTGTACTGTAATGAATGTAATCACATCAAGAAATTGTAGATAAAGTACAGTCCATGTAAAGGTAGATGTGACCTGTCAAGGTCATTCACTGATGATTACGTCAAGGTCAATACATGAGAGGGTAACGGTTACATTGAACTCTCAACCACAGCATGATCAACAGACCACAGTGCAAATATGCAAATATATATATTATTTCGTGTTTCAATTTTCAACGTATAAAACAAATAACAACAAAGCACAATACACTTACAAAATGTTAAAAACCTACATACTGTCACCATAGAGCTCACTCCATGGTTCCTTGGCAACAAAACCCTCCTGTAAACTCTCAATTCCATTACTAGGACTAGACATGATGAAGGGATGAGTCAAGTCCTCTGATTGAACGATTGGCTGAATCGTGTCATGATACAGGGCCACGTAATCCTTGTAGTAAAGTGTAAAGTTTACATCTGTGTTGTACCTAGAAAATATGGAAAGATTTCACTTTAACACATCTACATGATAGGTACATCTTTGTTTAACCTATCATGATTTGAACATATTTTATTATGCAAATATAAATTTACATAAATGGATTAGGCAGCAGGCAATGCCTATGTAAGCCTTCTCCATAAAACCTATCATGTATGTAAAAAGAAAAAAAAATCCAGACGAAACACAAAAAAATAAGGATTGTATTGAATCAGATAATGGTTAGGAGTACCAGCTTTGTCGTAGAGCTTTTTCATTTTCGTTATTCCCACTCCACAGAAGTAAAGAAGCGTGTGACTTCAGACGTTTGACCTGAGATATACAAAAATTTACATCTTGTTTTTATTAATATGTTGGATACATTGGAACAGATTCATAATCCAAGATATAGTGCATTCTGTAGCAGGCAGTGGTAAATAAAATTTTATGAGCATTCCTGACTTTCATAGTGAAAAACTTACTTAAACACTATGTTAAAATAACTTGAGGGTGTCGTTTACTCAGGGTTTGAGTTCTCAAATTCGGATTGTTATAAATTAGTTCAAAGTCATGAGTAAAATTTGTTCTAAACACAAAAAGTATTTATGAAATGTATTATTATTGATATACCATTCGATTTTTCTACTATATTATGAAATTAGGCTCAAACAAAAATTGACTTTTAGCCAAACAGAGGAAATTCGGACTAAATTTTGCAGATTTTGTTTTCCGCTCAAACATTTTTGGCAGTACTCTAATATTAAAAGTTAATATTTCATATTTTAGTCTCTATAATTTTGCATATTTTCTGTTGGGTTTACCTCACTTATTCATTAAAATTATCGTATGGCACGAATTGTAAAAATATTGAAAAATGCTTAAAAACGATAAAATACACCATATCTCAAAATTTTAATCATTGACCTCATATAAATTTTATGCCAACAGAACAAGGTCAATTTAAGTAGTTTAATACTATAAATGTTTTTGTGTTATCATCATTCAATTTTTTGTAAAATTTGATCAAAAATGGGTAGGGATTTAAAAACTGATAGAGGAAATTCGGACTGGAATATTTATAAAAATTGTTGCTGAAATTTTAATGCTTTATATCTATTTAGTGCCACTACCATTCATAAACTGTATTTCATTTTTTAAAGTGTTTAATTTTTTCTAATATTTTCACAATTAAGAAATTCTCAATCGTAGTGTAAAAATTTATTGTATTTTTCTTGATTTTTTGAAATATATTCAATAGCCATTAACTCAAAAACTAGGTCATTGACCTACTTTTTTGAAAGTGAAAAATAACACTACAATCAAAGGTCTATAACATTCAATAGATGGGTTTTCATTATCATCAGTGGAATTTTTTTTCATTCTGAGTAAACGTCATCCTTAATAAGGATGTTATTATGTGATCTAATTTATTTTAGATTGTGTTATACTTAGAATAATTGTGCTTTTGTTTAATGCAAACTTTAGACAACTTCATGAGTCAAACTTTTATCATTTACCAAACTTTGTCTTCAATAGCAATTTAATATACATTCAATGCCTACATATGTATAAAGGAGGTCATTGATCCATACATATCCTGGACTTAATGTCAAAGCCTACTGTAAAAGTCAGCAATTATCAGAAAAGTTCAACTCAAAATGAAATATAGGGCGAGATTGCCTAGTCCCCTACCTGCTGTGAGATCTCGTCGCTGACCGTGGACAGGAACGGGGGGTCTGTGGGGTACATGGCACACCCAAACATCAGGTCCTGCCAGATCAGGATCCCCAACTCATCGGCGAGCTCGTAGAAGTCCTCCGACTCGTACACCTGTAGACCAATGTTAACACCAGAATTAAAGAGCAGCAACCACCAGCTAAGAGAGATAACTGTGTATAGTACAAATGACGAATGCCTCTTGATTGTGCTGAAAACTGACAGGCAAAATTGTGTGCATTTCAAATTGAGCTTATTTACCCTATCCTCATTAACTTACCTACATCTCCTGTGACTTACCCATATCCTTTTTGATATACCCCCACCTTCCCAACTAACTAACCCCCTCCTTCTAATGTACCTACCCCCTCTCTAACTATGTACGTGATTGTGTACATGTATCTTCGTCTGACTTACCCTCCTCTTACCCCAACCTTCCACTAGGTTACCTTTCTCCCCTCTGACTTACCCCACCTCCCCACACCCTCATGGCATTCATGTGGACATCACTGGCCGACTGGAGCAGGTTCCTCAGCCTCTCTTTGGTCACCCGCTCCAGAAAGCTGTCTGCTGGGATCCAATTACTGCCTTTCAGGAAGATGGGCACTCCATTAATCTTAAAGAAGAAAGATCTACCTACAAGAGGAGGGCACTGATTACTAAATGTTTTGATCCCATTAATGTATAGAACCTCACAGTAGTATAATATGTTCAAATAAGATAGAATTACAAAAATCTTTACTTCATCAAATCACATGGCTGTTATGAAATAAAATTTCATGAAAATATTCACCCATTACTGTAAAAGTGGTTATTTATGTGTGGGGGAAATTTACACTGTCTAGTTACGCGGTAGGCTAAAAACCGCGTATAGTAAAAAACTCACCATTTTAGAATGGTATATCACGCATCCGCGTATTTAATACCCACGCGTATTGTTTGACCATAGAAAACGCATAGACTATACTTAACCACCAGCGTAAATAACCACTTTTACAGTATCTTTAAATTGGGGTTTTGATGATAATTACTGGTATGTCTTTCTCACAAATCAAACTTTGAATGAGATTTTGAAAGGCATATTTCATTTCACAACATTAATTACAGTTCTAAATTAAGAACTGATATAAGAACTGATACAAGATAAACTTGTACAGTAAATGATTAACACCTTGTTTGGGATCTCCAGAAACAAAGTCCTGCACCAACTCCACTGTTTTGAATCCAATGGTCAGTTTTTTAGCCGATATGGTTCGACCATCAGAACTTGTGAAGAAAGCGTAGAGTTGATAAAGATGTTGGGCTCCATAACCGTTTGGCCACCACTCTTGTACAACGAAGTCCTGGATCAAAATACAAAATTATTTAAGAATTTATCATATAAACCCTATCAATGTTTAATATATTTTGAAGTTTGAGACCTCCCCTGATATACCCTCTTAATGTGCACTCTTAGCTTAACATTGTTATTGTGTTTTTAAGTTTTTAGATACCTCCCCTGACACACCCTGTCATCTAGTTTATCATTGAGTTTTGAAACCTACCCTGACATACTTTGGCATTGTGCTATTAATTGAATGAGACCTCTTTTGAAAAACCCTGCAGTCATTGTGAATAATACAGTAAAACACGCTTATAACGAAGTCCCAGGGACGGGCAATTTTACTTCGTTATAAGCGTAATTCGTTATATCCGTCAAGTTTACAACATGTAATAAAGTCACGGGGAATGAATATCACTTCGCTGTAAGCGTCAATTCTTTATAATCGTGTTCGCTATAACCGTGTTTTACTGTAATGGGTTTTCAGACCTTCCTTGGCATATCCCAGTCATTGTACCGTATATCAGGTTTTTTCTGCGTGTATCCAATTTCCGCTTTGTTCGCGACGATTTCCAAATCGCGGAAAATAAATCAGCGTAAATTTGATACAAAGTTTTTTTCTTGTAATAGAGTTTGCTCTTTCCTTATTAAGTAAACAGGTAAGTTACAGTACGGTGAACAGTGTTCAGTTAGTTTTGTTAGAGGTAGATATTGCGGGATCGGAGGACAAGCGCCAGTCACCAGTTACATGTATGTAAGCCTCGTTGTTTATTAAATAATCCATTAACAAGCTAATTAAAACTGTCACTTTCCTCGTGTAAACCGATGTCTAATTATAATATATGAGCTACTGATATACGTAACGGTACATGATCTATTGATCTATGACTGTTTGATTATCGGTAATTATTCACATTAAGAAAATTGTGTAAATAGTTTTATTGTCCGAATTTTTCATGATTAAGTATGACTTTGAAAAAGTGAAAATTTGATTCACATAAATTTTATATACTGTTCTAAGTTCTGGTTCGCTGAAAAAACAGGACACGGAAAAAACCTGATATACGGTATACATTAAAGGTATTGAAACCTCACCTGAAATACCCTGTTGTTGTGTATTTGGGTTTTTTGAAACCTCCCCTGACATTGTTTATATTCATTAGGTTGTTGTGTATTGGGGGGTTTTGAGACCTCCCCTCACATACCCTGATGTTGTGTATTTGGGGGTTTTGTGACCTCCCCTCACATACCATATCATTAATATTGTTTAAATATTCCCTTGATATTCTCTGGTCATTGTTTTGAACCTACCCAACTTAATCATTGTTTTTATTTATTGGTTTGAGACTACCCCTGACACACCTGTTGTTGTGAAATTGGTGGTTTTGAGACCTCCCCTGACTTACTCTGTCTAGATGAACCCTCTGTTTGATTTTGTTCCTGTTTGACGTCAGTGTATGGATCTGCTTGCTTCCCATGCCTGTGACATCAAACCTGATCTTGACTGAGCCTTCTATCGTCTCACCCTCGGGAACATCTAGGAGCACTTCTGTGTCAATTACCCATGATCCATCAGTGTCTGCAACAGATCAAGCAGGATACATGTAAAGAGACACAAAGGATAAAGGATTGGTCAAAGTTTATCATTTACTTTCTGTACAAGGTTGTACATATTCTGAAATGTATCTATTGAAATTCTAATTAAAGGCAGTCTGAAGTTAGCTGCAGGTCTGTAGCTCCCGGTCTGAAAATAATCAGATGGACGACCTGGTCGTTCATCCGATTTTTTTTCTGACTGGGAGCTATTGACCTGCAGCTAGTCTGAAGTCTGTAGCCACTTCAAAATTTTCTTCAGCATCTTAATTACATATATTTCATTCATAACAAGATTTCATTCATGAAAGGGCATTAACTCCATTGATATTGATAACAAAATGTGTACACTATGCCATGTGTAGCGTGGCTGTTGTACAGCAAGACGACTGTACAGCTAGGCTATTGTCCAGCGAGACTATTGAAATGTTAGGCTATTGTACAGCTAGGCTATTATACAGCTGGGTTATTATACAGCTAGAAATTTAAACAGCTAGACTATTGTACAGCTAGACTATTGTACAGCTAGGTGATTGTACAGCTAGGCTATTGTACATCTTGGCTGTTGTACAGCTAGCTTATTGTACAGCTAGGCTACTGTACAACTAGGCTAATGTACAGCTAGGCTATAATACAGATAGCCTATTTTACATCTAGGCTATTGTACAGCTAGGCTATTGTGCAGCTAGACTATTGTAAAGTAAGATTATTGTGCAGCGAGACTATTGTACAGCTAGGCTTTTGTACATCTAGGATATTGTACAGCAAGGTTTTTGTACAGCTAGGTTATTGTTCAGCAAAGTTAGACTATTGTACAACTTGGCTTTTGTACTGCTAGCTTATTGTACAGCAAATAACTATCTATTTGAATTTGTAACCACCACAGAAAGATCAGAATCAAATTCTCTTTTTATGTGGAAAAAAATTTCAGCCCCAAAAATTGATTTGAAAAGAAAAGGATATTATATGCATGATGGCAGACATTTGAAACAAGAGATGCCATGCCACTCACCTGGGCAATAGACTAGTTTTACTATCCTAGATCTACAATATCTAGAACTTTATGATACCTAGGTCTACTATCCTAGATCTACAATATCTAGATCTTTCTGATACCTAGAATTACTATCCTAGGTCTACAATATCTAAGACTTTCTGACACCTAAATCTACTATCCTAGATCTACAATATCTAAATTTGTCTGATACCTACATGTAGATCTACTATCCTAGATCTACAATATCTAGAACTTTCTGATACCTAGATATACTATCCTAGATCTACAATATCTACATCTTTCTGATACCTAGATATACTATACTAGATCTACAATAACTAGATTTTTCTGATACCTTTCAGTGTCTCAGCAGTGAAGCTACGAATGGTCGTTGTGTTGAATGACTCTATGTAAATATCTCGCCTATGTGCAAATGGAAAATTAAACATACTGAACATACTTCAATTAACATTTCCTGATACAGACACAAATTTAAAATTAAATTTTTTCTTATGAAAAATACAAGATGAAGATTTCTTAAATTTCTCGCACGCTTTCAGAGCATTATTATTTCCAAATCATGAGACATGCTGTCACATACCTAAATTGTATTTCCATATCAAAAAGGAAAATAATTCAAATTTTCAATTTCTTCCCCTTAAAGCTGAACACCGCTCGTAAATAGGCACTGTCATCCATATTTCTCTTCATCATCGCTATCCCTACAACCCCTATATAAGCCGCAGACCTCTTAACAGTTTAAAGTATTTCGCTGTTACAGTAGAGGTCTCACTTGTGTGGATGTACATTTAGCCTTGCCGTGTTACTAGGTTGCAATGAAATTATCAAATTTTATGCACTTTTTTCAAGCGAGGAGAATACTCACATCAAATAAACAGGCAATGCATTTACAAACAGAATATGCACATAAAATAAAATATTTTGAACTCTATTAACTTTAAAAAATGTTATATAATTTGAGTAATTGTGCTATCGTAAAATCCTAATACCATTTAAAGGGTTACTACACGTCAGCCATGACTTTCAGGTGTGAAATCTGGTGTAAATCGAAGGGTTTATATAACTGTGTGAGGGTGCCTATTGACGAGCTGTGTTCAGTTTTAACAAATCTTGCAAAAAAAATCAAATGCCTGCCTGTTTCATAATATTTTGAAATTCTTAACCTGAGAAACAACAAAACACTGATTTTTTTTTGCCTAATTCAGACTATAAGCTATCTCCTTTTAAAGCATTCCTCTAAAATCAAATACTTGCAAGGTAATCTCCATTACTTATATATATGACCATACCTACCATATCCCCTGGGTGGGGAACGATGGCCCCCAGTCCCAGCTAAAGGAGCACTGCTCCTTCCTGACCATGTTGACATGACATTCCCCCTTGTACTGAGGGACTGGACAAGCAGGAGGGATCAGGTAGCTGTGGTTGCTGGCCAGAATCGCTGCTTGTTTGACCGCTGACTTGAAGGACACACTGATACTGTTCTCTCCAAGCTGTGGAAGAGTGACATCTATTGACACATTATGCAAAGTGAATAACTTTTTTTCTTTTTCTACATTTCCTTAATTTTATCAAATTCACTACATTTCTAAAATACTTAAAGTTTTATTACATATCATCAACATATTTCTTTTAACATATCTCTTGATAAACCAAATAAAAAGAAGTTATTAAAAATGAAACCCACCATTATATATAAAAATATTTCTGAAAATGAATTATTGACTTGAGGTGCAGATACAAAAAATTTAATACATGTAGTGAAAAAAATAGTTTGCATAATTCAAATTGTTTTCATTATTCAAGTGTGGACAAGAAGGCAGAAGTCCTATCCTATTTTAGATTAACATTATTGTTTCCTGACACTCCTTCTCTTTGTGTGACTTACCATAACATAGGGTTTTATGTCCATCACATTGGTGTGACCTACTTTACATAAAGTTTTTAAAGTTTTATGTCCATCAAATTAGTGTAACCTACCTTAACATAGGGTTTTATGTCCATCACATATCTCACAAACATGTTGTTGGTTTCTGCCACCAAGTGTCCATTTATGGTTACCGTGGCGAATGTGTCCAGACCCTCACACACCAGCTTTATGTTCGCCATTGTCATCATTTGTGATGAGACTGAGACAGAGAGGGAAAGACAAAACTCAAATTCAAAGATAAATAATAGTGAAACATAATTATGTCATGTACAGTTCAGTATTTCTTCATAGTTAATCTTGTGCTATAAGGTTCATATTTGTTCACTCAAATATAACAGCCGAGATGCTTGATTCAAATTAGTGTACAATCTCCCAATGACAGTCTATAATCTTGATTTGAGTAAAAACACTAAAAATCAAATCACTTTCCAGTCAAAACTAGACACTTATTTATGGAGTACTGTACATGACAATTTACAGATGCACAATTACAAACATTACAGATATTTAGAGACATTTCAAGCAAATGATACATTATACAATTATAGCCTTTTGATGAGGTCAATACATGGTTTTATAGACCTGATTAGAGTATATCGACCGAGGACGAAGTCCGAAGTTGATATACTCTCATCAGGTCTATAAAACCATGTATTGACCGATATCAAAAGGCTATAACTGTTTTGTTATAATAAATCAAAAACCAATTCTCTTCATTCTCTTCAAGCGTATAATAGTCAAATATTTTGTTCATAATGTATAGGTGTTGATTTCGCTATTATGACGTCACATTGTTGCACGTGCCAAAACAGTATTTTGTCATGAAAATCTGTTTTTAGTATAGTGAGGTCAATAAATTTTCTATTTTTAGTATAGTAAGGTCTATAACAGAATTTATAGCACGGTCACGTGACAGCAATCAACCAATCATGTGTTTGGGAAAAATACGATATTATAATAAAAATTATTATTTTTCTTTCATTTCTTGAGTTTTAAAAGCCTAGCTCTATGCTATAAACAGATACAAGACTTAAAAAAGACTTCACTGGAGACCAAACATAGTTACATCCTCAGTGACCTGCCTACCATTGAATACCCGACTATACGTCCAGTCAGCCAGACCAATCCAGCGGTAGCGGATGTCGTTGTCACGGTAATACGGATCCTGGATTATTTTGTGATCCATCAGAGCGGTGTACATGCTGCCAGGAACCTGCCCAGTGATGCTGATGTTGTGTTCTGTAGTCATGTATGAAACATTAATAAAACACAATGAATTAGACATTTTATGAAAAGGACTTAGGAAATTATAAAATATGACACCCTGTATAAATTGATCAAAGCTAGGCTGGGTTCAATGGATACTTTTTGCTTCAATGACAAAAAATTAAAACAAGACAATTAACATGATTAAACAGTGAATCTCACAGGAAATTGGATAAATATATGAAGGTTTGAGCTCGGTGATGTTAACGCTAAAATGGGATGAGACTGGCGTTAGTCCGCCGCCGCTGCAGAGACGTATATACTATATATAGTCTACAGTCCCAAGTTATTGCTTCCATCACTTTTTGATTATTTTTAATAAAAATACACATACCTGTGAAAGAAATGCTGTTGAAATCGATAAAAAGGAAAATATCCAAGATATCTTCAAAGACAAATTATCATTTTTCGCTCATAAAAGTTCACAGAAACAAAAACAAATTTCTTATGGAGATTTCTCCATTCTGAAGTACTTGGGACACCTTGCACAACTTTTCAACGTTATCATCCGGGCTTAATTATTGCTTATGCAATGCAAAATCCCCGTAGACTTTCTATTTTGGGATGTTTATTGAATCCTGAAGCAGTAGAGGGGGCATTTCAAAACAGATAATCTGGACATTTTTCATAATAGTGGATGAACGTACTTTGAGCACAGGGGCTTGTGTAGAAAAAAAAAACATCGTTAAAAAAAGAGGAAATATTTTCCTCCAAGGTACCCTCTTTTTTAACGATGTTTTTTTTTTCTTCTACACAAGCCCCTGTCCTTTGAGCACGAAGGTATTTATGATTATTAAAATATCAAGCAAAAAGTGGTGGAAGCAAAAACTCGGGACAGAGTATAACATTTAGTATATGTACGTCCCTGGTCAGCTGTCAGTCCAAATATCAAGTCGAGTCAAACCGAGATTATCATTGGGACGTGAGTGTTTATAGTAGTAGGGTTTTTATTGTTAAAAGGGTAAAAAAAATTATAAATGCCTTCTTTTTCCGTTAGAGTCCATACTCCGTTCAAACTAGTGGTTAGTACAGCAGCGCCTGTTGAAATGAAACTAAACAGCAGCACAGCGCTGTAGACCGACATTTTGTTGTCATGTGACATTAGATCTGATTTGGTGGAGCGGATCTCATCTATAGAAATAATATTGATTTTGTATTTTGAGATTACCCCTATTACATCACATTGGTCATTTTTGTGAGACAGTACTTCCGAGTGTTTCAATAAAGACACACGTGTTGGAGGAAATATAAGTGTCTTATATTTACAACGCCAGAAAATATTATAATCATTATCTTTAAATTAAATTTCTGTTACTTGCCAATCTGCTTACATCATGGTTCAAACAAAAAAAGTAACAGTTGAATTTTATTATTGGACACATCCAGACATAGGACACATATAGGATCCAGAAAATTTTTCCAGGGAGTGGGGTCCGAAGGTTATTTGAGTTTGCGAGGGAGGGGGGGGGGGGTCCGAGGCATATTTTTGGTAATTTTATAATGTAAAGAAATTTGAATTTTGCAGGGGGGGGGGGGGGGGTCCTGGACTCCTTCTCTACATCCGCGCAGGGGACATGCGAAATTTTTGGCATATAAATATATATTTTAAAAAGTTTAATCATTTTAAAAATGAAAATAAAAAATAATAATATTATTTGGTATATTATTAGGCCTTTGAAAATTTGAAAAATAATTATCATATTTCGAGGAACGTGTCGTCTGACCTTAATAAATATAGACACATATTACGTAGACGACTATATTTACATAGCGGGTATGTTCCGTATGTAGGCAAAATACACAAACTTCCATCGAACACGACAATTAACCACCATTTGATTTTCATAAATACAGTTAGGAAGATGGCCTTATATTGATATAAAGTCATGGTATTTTGATGTCAACATATATCAATTTGATTTCTACTGCCCAGCGTGTTTAAAATATCGTTCTTTGGAGTTAGAAATCTGATTCTGGCTCTTCGAAACCGTCAGAGTTGTGATTTTAATCATCGCATGTTTCTATTGTATCTAGATGAACGCCTAGTCTAGATAAAAATATGAAACAAATTTATTCATACATTTATTCATCTATCAAAAAACTCTTGCATACAAATTGTTAAGACCGCGGAACATTAACTGGCAAGATTGGAAATATACAGCTCCTGTTACAGTCAAAACATTTGAAATGGGCGGGGACAAATTGACGCGGACGTCTGAGAAAACATTGGATTGAAACTGTAGTTTTATGAAGTGTATTTCAATCCACCTCAGCGCTTTTAACTTGCTATATAAGTTAATTAAAGCGATCGAAAAACGTGTGTAATGTTGGTGAATTTTTTGAAAACTTTCTTTAAAAATAATTATATTTACGTACCTCAGAAATCTTCAACAATGTCAATATAAGTGATTTTTTTGTTAGTGTATGGCTAGATAAACAATGAACGCGTATATCTATTCGTATGTACATTAACTTAGCGAAAAAAAAAGATTTTTATATAAGTATAATATTTAAATTATTAAATCGGAATTTGAATTATTCTCTTCTGTGAATAAACCCCGTTTCAACAATGACCACACTTGAGTTCAGACTTAATATGAGGACATCAATGTCCATGACCTTCAGCTCAGTCCCTGACGGCTGTACATGTAGGTATATTGGAGAGTTTTTGGTCACGTCGTGATAACAGTTCAGATCTTTCTATTCAGTCTCGAGTATCTTTTAAAACTATAATGCCACGTTAGTAGCTAGATTTCAATCACTCAGTCAATAACTATGGCGGGGATACGAAACTATTTTAAACCAGTATCTACAATGCCAAATCCAAATGGGATCGATTCCAGAGAGAGAGAGAGAGAGAGAGAGAGAAATTTGAAATGGAGTTGTCTTTCTTTTTTTCCCGGTAAATCGAACTGAGACGAGCACATGGTATACATGTACATCAATGATGATACCCAGATTAATAGGAATAAGTCAAGTGTATATCACATGTGTGTTAACTGTTACAAAGTCACGGTGAAATTTTCCCACAGATGATTTTAATTTTTACGGACATGTCCAAATTACGCGTAAAAATTCAAATCGCCCTATTTTAAGACAAATTCGTAAAAAATCATAGCAGTAAAAATTACCCGTTATACGATACTTATTGATGAATAAAAATTATTTTCAATCGCTTATTTGCTGATACGAAATGAAATGTTTTTCCGTCGCTCTAACTTATATAGCAAGTTAGGAACGCTGAGTTGAATTGAAAATACACTTTCTATAACTACAGTTTCAATCCAATGTTTCCTCAGACGTCCGCGTCAATTTGTCACCGCCCATTTCAAATGTTTTGATTGTAACGGGTGAAATTGACGTAAGCTGTATATTTCCAATCTTGCCAGTTAATTTTCCGCTTTCTTATATCACTGCATTGTCAGCCACCAAGGATGTCATATTGCTGCGCATCTTGTCAAAGTTGCACTTGCTAACAATGTGATGCATTTTTGAATTGCACAGATACGGTTACAAACTATTCTAACTGCGTAACCACTCGACTAATCTTGACATCGCTTATATCGGAAAAATTTAACTTGCCGTTCATAGATTTCAAAAGTAATTATGTTTATTTTTTCCAAAAGTTATTTTTTAAAATATGCCTCTTTGAAACAAAAAAATTGGAAATAGCAGTTTTCTAGAAATTGTCTGACTTAACGTTAACATCAAGTTAACGGCAGTGTTTTGGGTGTTTTTTTTTTTTTTTTTTGTAACAATGAGGATTTTCTTTTAAAAAGCGTGAAATCTGCCACATTTCTCTGTATAACCATTTTCAAATTTATTTCATTGTCTTATTAAAGTAAGTACAAACTTTCCAGATAAAATTACACACTGCTTTATTTACAACGTTGCATGTAAAAAGAAAAGATTTACATTGAATTCTGTAACTTATTTTTTTCCATCTTATCTTCAACGCATGTAGGAAAAAAAACATACCAACTGCAACACCTTCATTCAAACAAATTGTTATATCCCTGCATTGTCAGGCGCCTAGGACAGTCATATTGCTGCGCACATTGTAAAAGTTGCACTAACTAACACTTTTTGAATTGCACAAATTGTGATATCACTATATTGTCCGGTTGCTGAGGTCGTGATATCACATCGTACGTCATCATAAGTTGCTTGTGCTAACTGTGTTGTCGGTTGCTTGCTAGGTTTGTAAGATCGCTGCGTGCGTTATGAAAGCTGCGCCGATGAGTGGCAATTCGCTGCGATATTTGGTTGCTCGGGTTGCGATAATGAGTTATCAATGCTGTACGAAGCAAAGTGTTTGTTCCGTTCTCTTAAAACTTCCTCGTATTTTTCTCTATTGCACAGGTGTCGCCATAAAAGAATCTGAAATCGACATTCAGAAAAACGAAGAACGTAAAAAATCGGATTTAGAATTATGGAGATTGTAAATAAAATACCTGTGCACATGTTCATGTAGAGTACGACCATAGGACTAGACACGTAGTGTTGAACAATCGACCATGCCATACCAGGAGCGTACAGACTCAAAAACGTACCTGTGATGACCACGATCTTTTTAAACGTTCTCTGACCCGTTAACAGCTGACAGAGCGGCCGAGACAGGGGCTTGGCAGCGCTGAGTTGTATAGGTTCCACTCGAAACATACAAACCCTTATTTTGTAGACGATGTAAGCGAACATGAAAAAATTGGAGATGAATATGGCAAAGAAAAAGTATTCAGAAATCGCACTAGCGACTCCAGTGTACACTTTGTCACAGAAATCTACATAGGTCATAGCACAGAATTGCAGACTAGTCATTAATGGACCCACTACCCAGGCGAGGGCACATGCGAGCTTCACTTTTGTCGCTGATAGAGAGCTGTAGTATTTCATGGCAAACATGAAGGCAAGAAATCGGTCGAGATTAAAGTAGGTAATAAAAATTAGAGAAGTTTGAGCGTATATCAAAATTAAGAAATACTTCTCCAATATTTTTCCAGAAATGACTTCGAACGCCCGCCTGTCTATACATAGGAATAGACAAGAGAGACAATCCGCACTGCAGAGATTAAGGGAGAGAATCCTTATTTGGTAGGGAAGTTTTCGGCTTTTCAATAGCACAACGAGAGCTAGAATGTTGATAACTAGGGCTGGCAGAGACACAAACAGCTGGAAGAGATCCTTGCTTTCCATCGCTTATAGAACCATTCTGTTGCTATTTTTTCAAGGTACAAGATGGCGTAATGAGAGGACCGGAAATTCAATCCATTACACTGCAGGGCTCGATACATTAATGAACTTAAGTCACACAAACGTAATGGCTTTGATGGTATTTACAGTCATCAAATAAAGAAATGTTACACAAGGCAGAAGGACGAGTAGCGCGTGTTAGTAAAAGACAAATGTTCAACACATCCGCTGATTTATATACAATGTACATTCAAGGCTGGGTTTTTGATTGGTAGATTTATGATAACACCTTAACCAGCTGTGGATGTTATTAGCGCATTAGAAACTCAAAGGCACTATTTATAACGTTTAATAGTGAGAAATCTTCCGCCATTTTTCCGATATCATTGTGTTTCAGCATCAAAGTCTCATGAAACATTCCAAATTAAAAATATGTATCTCGTTTTATTAAAAAAAAACTCTCCTTTAGATGATCAATCATCAGTATTTACAAACCGTTATATGATGACAAATAAAACAAACTCAGTAACACTCAATGAATATCGACAACACCTGACCATATTGCACCTCTCGGCCTGATTACATAACATGAAGTCAAAACATTTTACTGACCGTGACAAATGGCGTCACATTACGTCATAATTTCTCCGTCATTTTCATCAACAGTTGAATGACACAATAATTCAATGATGTTATAGGTTAGAAATGTAACTGTAACATTAAAAACAAAATTTAAACAAGGGGAAAAATGCGAAATAAAAAAGGGGAACCTTTTAAGATTTTTCAAACAGTGCTAATAGATTTTCTGAGTTAAATTTAGAATATCAATACATTAAAACACTAGAATTAAAAGCACAGCGAATTTTCAAGAAACATTTAAACGAACTTTGTAAATCACATGTAAAATAAGCAGGTCTTTTAAAACAAATGGCGAATTTTAAATAATATCACTGTAATCCATTCGGCACGTACTCGTGCATAATTAACACATATTTCCGGTGCGTACAGGTGTGAAAGATCCACACTCATCACCCGTACACACGTGTCCAATGTCTACTGTTGCCTCCACGGTGAGAATTTCACAGGTCCTTTTGGTTTGAGGGACTCAATTCTGTCAAGTCCACTTCCTTGGTTTCTGTAACAAAGATATACATGGGTTAATAAATGTCACAATGTTACGCGATCCCTTGGAGACAGTTGTTCATTTAATAATCCCAATGCTCGTCAATGTATTATAAGCAATTTCTTTGACTTGTGATATCTTTCTCGTCTAACTCATTTCGAGAAAATCCAAATCCAATATTGGAAATAAACACAATACAAGGATAATGTTTCAATTTGAAAGAATACTTGAATTGATAAATATTTCTTCAATATGTCGATCTTTTCTTAATATATGGATGTTGACTTCGATAGTACTTAGGTAAAAATCTCGGAAAATGGTTTAATTTTTATCCTCTCCTATCCGATTTTTGGTTGATTGAAAGTTCAGGAAAGACGTGTTTTATTGAGGAAATGATTAGATTGAGAGTCGGAACTACACAGGAATTAATCAGGACAGACCGATCTACGTCTTTTCTAAGGATTGCCCGCGTATTTTCTATGAACATGACTGTTTCCACAAGTCAAAGTCAAAATGTAGTCACTTGCTAAGTTGGAAACACATTTCATCATTGATGCATGCTATTACGTTTCGCGTTGCTACAGTGAGACTCTTTATCAAATGATACAAACAAAAATTATGTTATATTATAAGTATACTGACGTTCAGTTTCTGAAAGTGCATAATTATAATATGCAATTTCATTTTTATTTTTTTGTTTTTTTGTTTCATACATCAATTAGTAGATTAAAGTCACAGAGGTACCGATGTTTATCTATATCAATATTTTTTTCATTAAATTTTAAACATTTCATAGGAAATTTAAGTTAAATTAAGAATAACAATAATTTATTGGAAATATCGTTCCTACTCAATAGGTTACTCATGACGTCATAATTATCATCACACGAGTTCATAGTTTGCATTATTATGAACAAGACATTATTTTTGACATATCACGGTTATAATTTTAAATGCCAAGATGATAAATATATAAAAACAAATTTCAGGTTGAAAAGAATTTGTTAGGTATTAGATATTGATATTTGGATTTCTGTCAAAAGTAAAATGTTTGAGTGAACGCTTTCATATTTATTGCCATCTTCGATATTACTTAGTCAATTAGTGATACCATATTTAAGAATTAGTCACCAGCACAGCGTTTGATTTTGATTTGATTTAAACATTTTTTGATTTTGTTATATCACATAGGCCTATATGAATATGCGATAACACTCATTAAAAAGTTATCACATTTTCAAGAGTTAGTGAGATAGCCTTTTCGAATATTAGGTGATATCAATTATTCAAATAGGTTATATCATCTGTATAGTTTGAATCAGAGATAAGTGATATCATATATATCAAAACTAAACTTAAAATAATAACTGCTCCAACAGATGGTGAGCTACCGACCATAATGATCATCTTTAATGTTCAACTGTACATGTATGCATAAACAATTTGGATGTTGTTTTACTATTCTTGAGGTAAATCATTACTGAGAAAACAAAACTCTTTTTGTATGCTATTCAAGATAACATCATTTGCTATGGCGGCAGCTGTATTGTATTTTAACCTAATAAGAGGAACCATCCTTTATTTGATATACCATAAGAAATGCTGAGGCTGGCATCGCCTGCTCAAATAGCTGATCACCTGTTCAAATGAAATGAATGAAATATATGCATTTACTTTTTTGAATAGGGAAATAAATGTGTGATATAACCAATTAACAATTAATATTTACATTCTACTGTGGTTTTTCCATTAAATTCTGTGATCTTTAAGGGGAGACAGGGCGTTGCAGTGTAAAATTATTTGTCAATAAAATTTTTTTTGCTTTTCTTAGCACGTTTATATAGATGTCCACTACAACATGCATCATTTTCATGACTACTTTCTTACCTTGCAAGGGAGATATTTTGATAGGAATTATCCCCCTTGTCTGTCATTATGATTTTTTTTAACAATTTCAATTTTCTGCAATAAATATTTTATTTGATGGAATTTATTTGCAAATTATATTCATTAATTTTAAGAATGGAAACAAATTTCAAAATCAATTACAACATTGGCCTTTTTACATAGCAATATCATACTTTTATCAAAATATTGCTCAAATCAGCGCTTCAAATTTTGAAGTTTTTGATTCTTAATTTGAACAAAATGTGATGGCACAAAAAAAAATGTCAATTAATTTTTGAACAAAATTTCATATATCAACCTTAGCATGCGCTTTATTACTTATAAAATTTTCATGGCCACTTTCTTGCTATTCAAGAGAGATACTACAATAGAAATCACCCATACCCCTTATTCTGGAATTATGACCTTTTGTGACAATTTCTGTTTTAAACTATCAAAAAAGTAATGCATTATTTAGATTTATCAATTAACATGAACGGATCATTATCAGAATATATACCTGATTATATTAACCGCTTATGATTTTATACATTTACATTTCTAAAGTTAAAATTTTAAATTTCCCCCATCTCATGTTGTGAAAATGACTACTTTAGAGCCGTTGAGTACGGGAAAAAGATCTATCAAATCCTGTATGACGTCATAATGGATAAATGACATCATAGCATCATCATCATACAATCAAATCAATTATGACGTCATAATAGAGTTAGCACATCGAAGTATCATTGCAATGAAAGTCACGTGATACGTGTCCTGTCTCCCCTTAATTTAAATGCCTCTAAATGCAACAAGTAATCACTGGGTACTCAAAGGTTAAAATGACGAGTTTTATTATGATGTCACAAACGTTGAACGCTGTAAACTGCAACGTCACAAGCGAAAATCAAAGTTCACGCTTGTGGCTGTTACAGTGGCTCTTCCATTAATATTAACTTACCCTTAGGATAAGATAGGAATTTTAAGGTATGAATCACATTTGCAGACAAGGCAAGAAGTTAAAAAAATGTAAATATAAGCATTAAATCATGATTTTTTGAAGTATACACTGTCATAACTGCAGCGATGTGTGCATACAAATTTTCATAACGCGCTAACGCGCGTTACTCAATTTGTATGCACACACCGCTGCAGTACTTCAAAAAATCATGATTCAATGCTATAATAACAACAGAGCGCCTCATACAGGGGACGGGCGTGCAACAGTGAAAGAAGGAAATGAACTACATGTTCTGTAGCTGGATGGTCGATCAACAGATCACCCATCAGATCCCTACCCGGAAATTAAAAATATGATATTTTGGCTATAATATTTTATAGTAAAGAAAAAAAAATGCAAATATTTTAGCTTTTTTATATATTGACCCATACTCAACCTTGTGTATGTTTGTTTATAGTTAATTTATAACTTTACTATAGACCATCTGCTCTTTTCGTGATTTTTTTTCGAACCATCCCAATCTATAAATAGTAACTGGTCTCGTTCTGAACCATTTGATACTCGAACACATATATAGTAAAACTATAATACCAAGCTTTCATAACTCAAAAGGTTATGTAAAATATTATGCAATATCAGTATCTTTTATAACTCATATTTAAAAAAACAATAACATTTTAAAGTTTTGTATTTTTTCTATTTTAATCGAAAGTACAAAATACTTTCTACGACGTTTGATCTATCCGTGAGTATGTTAGATAAATGGAAGACGTAGTACATTATAATCTTGACACTTCTCTAATCCTAATTGTGTCTTGTCAAACAGTTAACTTGTCAGGTTTTAATTATCATACCTCTAACTATTTTTCCACTATACCGGTATATAAGAGTATTTCTACTACAGTTATTGCCGAGATCAAAGAGATGCCGCGGACATTATTCTCTATTGTACTACAGTTATTGCCAATATCAAAGAAATGCCGCGGCCATTTATTCTTCGATATACCACGAACGTCATCAGTCAAATATCAGTAAAATTTAGATCAGAAATACATATATAAGACACGCACTTCTTATGAAAGTATATCTTCAAAACCTAAAATTTAAATAATGTCAATTTCATGTTTTAGTTCCAGTCAAAACGATGTGTAATGCGTCAAATGTTAATATGCGGCTTTCAAAGGACCTCCTTAACACATTTGCAATATACGTATAGTGTTAATAATCGTATCAAATTACCCATAAATGTTTAAATGAAACGATTCAAAGATATTTTATAAATCAGTAAATTAATTTTAAAATATCAAACAAAAAAGACTGTCGTCTGCATATTACTCAAACCGGTAGCCTGTGTGTTACACAAAAGCTGGGGTTACACGGAACAGCCGTCTAAATGACCTAGATCGTTTCTCTATACGAAACGATCAGTGGAAAATCTGAGCTATAAGTATACTTCCGGAAAAAAGAAACTGTGCATTATAAAATTTAGTATAATTTTTCTATATCTATTGTTTGTATTTATAAAATTTAAACAATCGATAATGGTATTGTTTTTGACAATATCGGATGGTAACCGTCCGGGTGCACGGACTTTTTTATGGTTAGTGAGCATCTGTTGTTTATCGAAGAATTTGTACGCACGAGTTTTACGGGCCAATACTGTTTGGAATAAAAAATGTAAAGGATTTGTTTAAATTTGTTTGTTAAGGAAATCACTTTAGTTTCAACAAAATTTACCCCTATGTCATGCCACGACTCAACGAAAACCAACGTAATCGTGCTGTTGGGATGCTGCAAGCTGGAATGGCACAAAATACTGTAGCAAGACACTTTGGAGTTCATCGGAACACCATCCAGTCATTATGGAGACGTTTTCAACAATCTGGCAACACCCAGGATCGACCGCGCTCTGGGCGACCTCGTGTGACGTCACGTCAACAGGACAACCACATTAGACTTGTGCATCTGAGAAATCGTTTCCAGACAGCAAGTTTGACTGCCCGTAGCATTCCAGGGCTTCGACCAATTAGTTTAAGAACTGTGCGTAATCGTCTGCGCGAGCAAAACATCAGACCAAGACGTCCAGCGGTGCGCCCAGTACTGCTTCAACGTCATCGTATCGCCAGACTAGCGTGGTGCACACGACATCTGCGATTCAGAATACAAGACTGGGCCAATATTCTGTTCACTGATGAATCCAGATTTCATTTGGATAGCAGTGACGGCCGTTGTAGGGTGTATCGTCGCGTTGGGGGGCGTTACCAGGACGCTTGTGTTGTGCAACGTCGACAATTTGGTGGAGGTAGCGTTATGGTGTGGGGTGGAATATCAGCACGTGGAAGGACCCCTCTACAAATTGTCAATGGAAATCTCACCGGCGTACGCTATCGAGATGAAATTATTCAGCGTCATGTGATACCCTTCATACAGAGACATCAAAATCACATCACTCTGCAGCAACACAACGATAGGCCACATGTTGCACGTGTAGTCAGGGACTTGTTTGTTCAACAGAATGTCGATGTCTTGCCTTGGCCATCGATCGAGCACGTCTGGGATGAAATGGAAAGACGTTTACGCCGTTTACCAAATCAGCCAGTGACATTGGCTGATTTATGCAAGGCTTTAAACAACATCTGGAACAACATCCCTCAAGCATTTCTGAACTCTTTAGTGGCATCAATGAGGCGTCGCTGTCAAGCATGCGTGAAAGCAAATGGTGGTCACACGCGTTATTAACTTTGTGAATACAATTTCAAATAACTGACTTTCGAGTGTGCTGAAATTGACGTTATTCGACGTTGACATTAATGTGTTATGAGATGTTGTTACAAATACATGTGTTAACAGTATTACAAGAAATAAAATTTGTTCATTGTAATTTTTAAATGTTTTTTCATATATTAAATAATGCACAGTTTCTTTTTTCCGCTAGTATAGAATAGAAATAAAGTTCTTGTTACCGTGAATGTTGGTCTCGAAATGCTGTTTGAAACATAAAAGCCACGGCTAACGCCTCGGCATTGTTGTTTGAAACATAAAAGTCGCGGCTAACGCCTCGGCTTGAGGGTTTATATTTCAATCTTTGTTTATAGCCAACCATCAATGGCATTTCATTCATTAAATTTTGAAAAATTACCTGAGAACCGTTAATTGAAGGTTATTTCCGCTTTGTCGGATTAAGTTCTGTGCCTGCGCATGCGTCAATTCCCTGGCATTGTAGTTATTAATTCCTAAAACAGCGTCCCCTGGTGATAGACGACCAGCACATGGACTGTTGGCGTTTACCTGGAATTAAAGATATTTAATCATTTAATCATCAATGGTACCTTAAAAAGTTCACATATATGCAAAGTATTAAAAAAAATGTGTTTTTTTTTATTTTAAAGTGACAGGTAACACAAAAATTTCTATACAGTAACAGGTAACACATTACGTACTGTACAGTAACAGGTAACACACGAACCTCTATACAGTGACAGGTAACACATGAACAACTATACAGTAACAGGTAACACATTACCTACTGTACAGTGAAAGGTAACACAAGAATCTCTATACAGTAACAGGTAACACATGAACAACTATACAGTGACAGGTAACACATTACCTACTGTACAGTGACAGGTAACAAATAAACTACTGTACAGTGACTGGTAACACATGAACTACTTTACAGTGACAGGTAACACAAGAATCTCTATACAGTGACAGGTAACACATGAACCTCTATACAGTGACAGGTAACACATGAACTAATGCACAGTGACATGTAACACATGAACCTCTATACAGTGACAGAAAACACATGAACCTCTATACAGTGACAGGTAACACATGAACCACTATACAGTGACAGGTAACACATAACCTACTGTACAGTGACAGATAACACATGGTCTACTATACAGTGACAGGTAACACAAGAATCTCTATACAGTAACAGGTAACACATGAACCTCTATACAGTTACAGGTAACACACGAACTAATGTACAGTGACATGTAACACATGAACCTCTATACAGTGTCATGTAACACATGAACCTCTATACAGTGACAGGTAACACATTACCTACTGTACAGTGACAGGTAACACATGAACTACTGCACAGTGACTGGTAACACATGAACTACTTTACAGTGACAGGTAACACAAGAATCTCTATACAGTGACAGGTAACACATGAACCTCTATACAGTGACAGGTAACACATGAACAACTATACAGTGACAGGTAACACATGAACAACTATACAGTGACAGGTAACACATGAACCTCAATACAGTGACAGGTAACACATGAACCTCTATACAGTGACAGGTAACACATGAACTATTGCACAGTGACAGGTAACACATGAACCTCTATAAAGTGACAGAAAACACATGAACCTCTATACAGTGACAGGTAACATATGAACCTCTTTACAGTGACAGGTAACACATGAACTACTGTACAGTGACAGGTAACACATGAACCTCTATACAGTGACAGGTAACACATGAACCTCTATACAGTGACAGGTAACACATGAACCACTATACAATGACAGGTAACACATGAACTTCTATACAGTGACAGGTAACACATGAACATCTATACTGTGACAGGTAACACATGAACTAATGTACAGTGACATGTAACACATGAACCTCTATACAGTGTCATGTAACACATGAACCTCTATACAGTGACAGGTAACACATTACCTACTGTACAGTGACAGGTAACACATGAACTACTGTACAGTGACTGGTAACACATGAACTACTTTACAGTGACAGGTAACACAAGAATCTCTATACAGTGACAGGTAACACATGAACCTCTATACAGTGACAGGTAACACATGAACTAATGCACAGTGACATGTAACACATGAACCGCTATACAGTGACAGAAAACACATGAACCTCTATACAGTGACAGGTAACACATGAACCTCTATACAGTGACAGGTAACACATGAACTACTGTACAGTGACAGGTAACACATGAACCTCTATACAGTGACAGAAAACACATGAACCTCTATACAGTGACAGGTAACACATGAACCACTATACAATGACAGGTAACACATGAACCTCTATACAGTGACAGGTAACACATGAACTACTTTACAGTGACAGGTAACACATGAACTTCGATACAGTGACAGGTAACACACGAACTACAATATAGTGACCGGTAACACATGAACTACTTTACAGTGATAGGTAACACATGAAGTAAATATTAGTGACAGGTTATTTTCTAACATTTTAGAGGTCATTTGCAATTCTTAACTCTGATTTGTTTCTGATCTTTATAGTTTCTTTAATTATATTTAATGAGTTTTATAACAGAGACATCTGATAAGAAATGTCAACGGATCTGACGTTTAGCTGACTGTAATCGGGAAATTATTATGAATCTACACGTAGCAAGATCTTTGGAGGAAGACGCGTGGGATAATGCACGTGTTAGTTACTGCATACACACCAGACAATGCAAAAATATGATAAAACTTGGTTCTGTTTATTTATAGATCTTTATAATAATACATGCGTTCGGAAGAAAAGGAAAAATGTATGGCACAGACCCAAATCATAAAGTTTCACGTTGCATGTGACGCACGACCAAACTAGAGATTATTAACAGACGTCATCGAACTGTTGTTTCTGATGATTTTTTTTCTTGCACTAAACAAAACGCAACAAATAGTTTGATCTATGTTTACTCGTCTTTTCTTCTGTCTGAAGCGCGTACACCTTTGCCTTTTTATTATTTCAATGTCCATTTATTATCTTTTCCCCGGGAAAGAGGGTTCAAAACACACGGTTAAAATATGTTTGTGTCCAAAATAACCCGAAATATTTGACAAAGCATGCGTCTTTGATATACTTGTTCAGTTTTCCGTTACTAAACTAAGAGTACACACTTTTTTAACAATAAAAAAGACTGTCTGCTGATAACATTTAGTAATGTACTAATATGAACAGGCAAGCGCCCGTCGCGTGCCTGTTCGCGTGCACGTGTACTCGGCTAGGGGAGGGGTACGTTGCGTTGTTGACCGCTTTGTGTACTCAGTTGGGGGGGGGGGCTCTTTGCGTGCCCGATGGCTGTGTGTACTCGGCTGGGGGTGGGGCCTCATTGAAATTCCGTTACATTAGCCGATATCGACCGATATGATAGATGAAGATAACGGTTAACAGTCAAGCTTTAGTGAACACAGTCGTTAACACAGTACGTTACTGATTGGAACACAGAAACACAGCTCCTATAGGAAGTCAGATATTACACGTGAAATAGAAAAGTGTAATCAAAAGTTCATGTTTATCATGTGTATAATTCTGGTCACATATGGTGATTACTGAGGTGTGACGTAATCACACATCGCTAATTACGTGTATTCCTAATCAGTATCAGTCCCTTATGTTTCCCTGTAGAAGATGGAATTTTTCTATTTTCTCGTTCGAAGTTATGTTCATTGAAAAAAGAGGAATGAAAATGTAAAAAAAAAAAAGAAAGAAAGGTCAAATATTGTAGTCGTGGTTTCTCGCAATCTGTCAAACCATGCCAACATGCAGAACTTACAAATTTTGATCAAGATTTGTATAACATATAATACATTATGATCTAAACTAAACAAAAAACGGAAATAAACCCAACTGAACGTTTCGTAAGACGTCTCCAATTCAGGTGTAAAGCAGACCCCCCCCCCCGGTCTAAGGGTCACTTACCTTTTTGATCATGAGCTGCTGGCGGAAGTCCTGGCCCCCCTGAAGCCTGAAGCCCCACGGCTCCCCAACATTTTGTTTGTTCAGCTGAATGTTCATCGTAGCCATTTTTTGACAGAGTAAAATTATAAAACACTAATAAAACAGCCAAATTAAGCGAATAGCACCAAACCCCACAAACTCCGGGTAGACTTTGGGATTTTCCTACATTCGTTAGAACAGTTGCACAAGGTCACAGAATTTGGGAAGAACTGGAGGAGGAGAGAAAAGTTAGCTATAAATAACTCGGCAGATCTACAAATTGTTCAGGTATCTACAGTGTTTCGGCAGTAGATGTTTCCCCTCTCTGAGCAGTTGCAGGCTGTGCTACGTAAACATCAGTAGGAACCCTATCACATTCCGATAAAGATAATTCCAGCAGGTGCCAAAAAAGGCGATCGGCGGCCCGGGCGGATTATCGCTGAGGAATACACCGGCCGGCGATGAGCGGGGGGGGGGGGGGGGGGGATGGACTCGTCTAAGGAACTAGTCACACAAGAGCGTGGAGATACTTAAATTGTTAGATCCAGGAGACTTTTAATAGCATTGCTATAATTATAATCTTTGAAGTTATAATCCGGAGTTTAAAATACTTTGGACCTATAGGGTGATAACCAAATGAAAAAGAAAGAAGAGGGAAATTATAATAAAAAGATTTCTATTCATCTTTAAAAGTCAATCAAAAGTATTTTTTTTATCTGTGATCAGATCCAGAGAAAACAAACTGAGGAGACATTAAGAAAATAAACAAGGGGAAAAAACAAACATCTGAATTCATAAAGGCATTTTCCTATGGAAAATATTTTTTTTTACTTTGGGATGAATATATAATGGGTTTTTTTAAAAGTGAAGATTGATCCAACGTATAATCAAAGCATGGCAACTGCCTTTTTTATGGCAAAAGAAAAAGAGAATTCCGTACGTATAAATCAAAATATCATGAAATTATAACTTTGAACAAAGTACATGCGTACCCTAACATGAGCTTTGCTTACATTACAAAGAATCGCAAGCTTGGCATCTCGCTTGTATCTTTAAGTTTTGCATAAAAGAAATTTACATTGTACAGATAAGATCAATAATTGTAAGCGTATGAACATTGTACTTAATAGAAAGAAGCTATTGATTAACCTCTGATTAATAATAGG